>JZKD02S1863690.1:205405-216226 GCA_000966675.3 Picea glauca | reverse complement strand
ACAGGTTGATTGGTACAGGTTTACAACAATATATCTCACAATGATGGTGTGGAAGTGGTTCCATCATTCTAGTTATACGTCAAGGTGGTTGGATGGGGAAAGGACAGGTGGTTGTTGCCTCCTTCTAGTTATTGCCAAAGAGTTGGGGAGTTGGAGCTTCCCTCAAGTGGTAGCGTGAGAGACTAAGGGGTTGAAGCCTCCTTCCATTTGCAGTTGGAAAAAAAATGAAGTTGGTGCTTCCATGAATGTAATTATTCAAGACATATAAGAAAAAACATTCCTTGGTTTTCTCCTGCTTTGGGTTTCCATGTTGTTAGGGTCCTATGATATAGTCACCTGGTCTCCCATTATCTATTTGGAAATTTTCTCTGAATCATTTTGAGAGTGTCTTGATGTTAATAAAATTAGAGTAAATGGTCCAGAGTCGTATCTTATGTTTCATAAAGGTGTCCATGTATATCCAAAGTTGGAAAATGATGTTTTGAGCTCTCGAATGGAAAAGTGTCAAATGTTATCTTTTGACAGCTAATGGTAGGTTTTCAATGTGTTATAAGATGCCGAAAGTTCTCACTTTCATTAGCTAAAAAGGTAGGCGAGGGGTGTTCTTAACTGCTGAAAGAATAAAGTCTGCTAATGGTTAGACTGTCCCATGGGACTCTCAAACCACCATCTGTACACATGTCATGATGATCTTAAGTGCTACCGAAATCATCTCCATATATGATTTGCTTGGTCTTAATCACTCATTTGGTTTGTATTCACTATTTGATGAATGATTTGAAACCCTAAGATGTCTATTCGAAACCTTGACATCATCAACAGTCATTACCATGATCTCCTCATGAGCGAAACCATCACTGTATGAGTTGGTGTTTAAAAAAACATTATCATCTAATCTATTCCTTTTCAACATTTTTAAAGGTTTGCCATCCAAGACAATTGTTTGTTTCACAGATTTCCCTCATTTTTCTTTCCTTTCTCCTTTTTCCTATCACTGGTCTCCCATCCATCAACCTAGATTTCAATTTATTCAAGGTATTAACAGGTTTTTTGCAGATGTATACTAGAGGAGAATTGCTTAGGAAAAAGCTTAATGATATATATCATATCTGGAATATTACCCTAAGATTTTCCATATGTTCAGAGATGTTGGATGCTACAGGTACTGTGAAAAACTACAAGGTTTTCACCAAGGATTGGTTGAGGCATTTTCCTTAACATTTGATGGATCCAAGGAAAAAGTGGGAACAATTGAGATCCAGGTTGATGAAGCCATTGTTGCAGCATAAACAGAGATACCTAGGATTGGTAAAAGATGGTTTAAAACAACCATTACTAAAGACATTGATTTCAGGTCTTATCTCAAGCCTAAACACAAATGAATTATTTGGAAGAAATATATCCCTAGATCCTACTTGGAGGAAAAATGGAAACACTTTCTCAAAGCAATCCAAGTATATATTACATGTGAAGGTAGATATGGTAGAGTGATGTTCTACCATTTCAAGCTCATGAACCATTTCACAGGTAGGTGTCCTTTGAATCTGCCCTTCTACCTTCAGAGAAGTTTGAAAAAAATGGCACACCAAGTCCAAGCCAAACCTAGCAAGGTGCAAGGTAGGATTTTCTATCATATCCTTATCAAACTCATAGTTCTTGAAGAAATGCAGAGGAGGGATAAGAATTGGGAGCATCTTCTCTTCTAAGGTAAATTTGATCGAGAACCCCAGCCTAAGGACAAAAAGAAGAATTCATCCAATAAATCTTCAACACCCCAGAGTAGTAAAAGGAAAACACAATCCATTTCCCTAGTAATTGCAAAGGAGCCGACCTCTTCTTCTAATTCCAAGAGAGCTAAAAATAATCTTGATTTCAGCCAAGCTACAGAAGGGAAAACTAGTGCCTCTGATAAAAATGTCTTCAATCTTCCTTATATAGATTCAGAGGAGGAGGTAAAACTTATAGAAGAAGATATGCATGAGAAAACAGCTCCTAAATAAACAAAACCTGGAGTCCAAATTTCTGAGCATGAAGCCCCTGATTTTCAAACTTCTGAAGAAGCACCTTTCTCACCTGAAGCTCAAGATATAGAGTTCCCTGAAACATCAATAAGCAATCACAATAATTCTACATCAAAGAAGATAAAGAATCTCGAGGAATAAGTCATGGATCTGAAGTTATTGGAAAATATGGTCAAATCCCAAAATGAGACCATCACGAGGACATCATCAGAGGTAAGAGATTTTTTTTCAAAGACTAGCTAAAATTCATGTTAAATTGGAAAAGAAGAACAAAAGGGTGCTTGAAGAAAACAAGAAGTTGCACAAGGTAGCTAGATGTTTGAAGATGAAACTAAGGCTCAAATATGCAAAGCTTATAGCTCATCCAGGCCTGGAGAAGTTAACAGAGGCTACAGAGAACTTGAATGAGTAACCTTGAAGTTAGAAAGACTGAAGGAATTTCAATTTTGAATTTTTGATGAATATTTTCAAAGCCTGTGGTTTCAACAGCTTGCACGGGTTTCAAAAGGCATTGTTAGCTACCGAAAGCTCTTCTTTTCGACAACTTTCCCCCACGATTTTATGCTTCTAAGCCACCAAAAGCACAGAAACTGGTAGAACACAGAAACTGGTAGAACACTTATTTTTTTCTTAGATCGAGGATTTTTGTTTCCATATCATGTGGGAATGGTTTTTAAGGAAAGATAAGAATTAAATGGATACAAATCATCATCCTTTTCTATATTTTGAGGCAGATGATAAGACAAGAAGACTAAGTGGCCTTTATATTTTTGGCTAAAATTTCTCAACTGTCAAATAAGGAATTCGAAATTGTTCTACTATCTTATGAATATTATGATGACTACCGAGGAGATTGAAGATTGTTGAAGAATTAGTTGATAAGGGTTTGACCCTTAAATTAGGACTTGATCCTACACATCATATTAGTTTGATCTTGTTTTATTTTTAGTATATCAGATCCAGTTTTATAGGATCTTGAACTTGTTTGTAAAGGCTATAAAGCCTATGAATTTTAAGAAATAAAGGGGTGAGACTAACAGGGGAGGATGGCATGGGAATGTCCCCATCCACTGTATAAATGTTTCAAAATCTGTAAGTGACTTTTATGAATGAATACAAAGGCATTGTATTTCCAGATTCTTGCGTCGTGTTAAGTGGTGAAGTTTTTCTCTGATGTAACTTCTTTCTTTCCTATTTCACATACTTTTTATTTTTGTATTGTCTATGAGAAAATAATGTGCAGGATTTGTTCTTAACACCCTTTGTTGGCTCAAAACATTATTTATGTTTTCTTCCACGTTTGAACTATAGAATTCATGTATTCAATTCACAACGTAGTAAAAGATGAAATTCCAACTCAGCTTGTAGAAGAGCCATTAACTGATATGATGTGTATGTTTGATAATTTTCCTTTCATGGATGATCTTCCCAAGTATGATGAGGATTACATTCAAATGGATTTTCCAAAGAAATTAGCAGCATATTGTTGGGAGGAAGATGATCAGTTGAAATTTAAACAGGACAATCAATCTATACATAGCAATTATGACAGCAAGGATCAAAATGAAAAAAGTCTTGGAGTAAGTGTACAAACTTTACCCTTATGTTTCTCCTCCTTTAAATTATTGAGAAATTTTTTTGAACAAGTTGTAAATAGTGAAGAAGAAAAACCCTCTGATGAAATAGTGAAGGATGTCATTTATGATAAAGAGGCCATTTCATATCCAGGATTATAATCTCCAAGTTTCTCTAATTTTCAAATTTCAGGGGAAAATGCAGAGCCTAAAGAAAAATTCGAAACACTAAAGTGTAACTCTGTACCTTTAGTTTTTTACTCATTCAAAATATTGAAGGAGACTCTTGAGCAGCTGTTGAAGGATAAACACATAGAAATCTAGAAACTGTCATGTGAATCAATGAAGCAATCTTGTCCATCCTTTCATGATCCCATAGCAACAATTTTAGATAATATGCGTAGTCAGGAGCCTATTTCAGCGTTCAGTTATGGATTGAAAAACATCCATGATTGTGATATGATCAGACAATCAACTTCATTTCCTGGTTCAGTAGGAGGATCACCACAAATCCCATCAGAGCATTTGCAGGCATGAAAAGAAGCGTTGGAGGGCACAAAAAGAATAGGTGCAAAATCAAGTCATGATGTTGAATTATTTGAAGTTGAAAACCAAAGGATGGGCCAAGACTATATTGATCCTATAAATATCTATATAGAGAAATTTTTCAATACAAGACCCTTTTCCATTTACAACATTTTTTCTATTTTTCGGGTTTATCAAATCCTATGTGGTGATGAACAAGCCGGAAATTACTCTCAAGCACAAGTAACAGACTTATTTCTAAGTTTTATCAAAGACAGTGGAAGAATGAAGTTATTAGATCAAATACTGGAATGGTTGCATTGGCATTTTTCTTTCTCTTAATTATGCAAGTAATCTCAATAGTTTAGGGTAGATAGGTGTGCAAATAGCTTTTTGGGCAAGCATGTGTTTTATTTTTGTTTTTATTTTATTTCAAAACTCATTCAAAGTCAGAATGAATAATCCACTGGTGTCCAGTCACTATGTAGGCTTTTCCATCATATCCTTATCAAACTCATAGTGCTTGAAGAATTATAGAGGAGGGATAAGAACTGGTAGCATCTTATCTTCTGGGGTGAATTTAAGCCAAAACCCTAGCTTAAGGACAAAAACAAGACTTCATAAAATAAATATTCAACACCCCAGAGTAGTAAAATGAAAAGAAGATCCATTTCCCCAATAATTTTAGAGGATCCAGCCTCTTCTTCTAAGTCCAAGAGAGAAAAAAAGAAGCTTGATTTCAGCCAAGCTACAGAAGGGAAAACTAGTGCCTCTGATAAAAATGTCTTGAATATGCCTTATATAGATTCAGAGGAGGTAGAGATTATAGAAGAAGAGATGTCTGAGAAAGAAGCTCATGAAGAAACAACACCTAGAGTCCAAATTTCTGAACATGAAGCCCTTGATTTTCAAACTACTGAAGAAGCACCTTTCTCACCTGAAGCTCAAGATCTAGAGGTCCCTGAAGAATCAATAAGAAAACACAGTAAGTTAGCATCAAAGAATATCAAAAATCTTGAGGAATAATTCATGGAGATGAAGTTACTGGAAAAGGTGGTCAAATCCCAAAATGAGACCATCACAAGGACATCATCAGAGGTAAGAGATTGTTTTCAATGACTAGCTAAAATGCATGTTAAATTGGAAAAGAATAAAAAAAAGGTTGCTTGAAGAAAACAAGAAGTTGCACAAGGTAGCTAGATGTTTGAAGATGAAAATAAGCCTCAAATATGCAAAGCTTATAGATCATCCAGGCCTAGAGAAGAAAGCAAAGGCTGCAGAGAACTTGAATGAGTAACCTTGAAGTTCGAAAGACTGAAGGAATTTCAATTTTGAAGTTTTGATGAAGATTTTCAAAGCTTGTGATTTCAACATCTTGCGCGGGTTTCAAAAGGCATTGTTAGCTGCCGAAAGCTCCACTTTTTGGTAACTTACCCCCACTATTTTACGCTTCTAAGCCACCGAAAGCGCAATAACTGGCAGAAGACTCATTTGTTTCTTAGATCGAGGATTTTTGTTTCCAGATCATGTGGGAATGGTTTTTAAGGAAAGATAGGAATTAAAGGGATACAGATCATCATCCTTTTCCAGATTTTGAGGTAGATGATAAGACAAGAAGACTAAGTGGCCTTACTACTTTTGGCCAAAATTTCTCAGCTATCAAAGAAGGAATTCAAAAGTGTTCTACTATCTTATGAGGACTATGAAGACTACTGAGGAGATAAAATATTGTTGAAGACTTAGTTGATAAGGGTTTGACCCTTAAATCAAGACTCGATCCTACACATCATATTAATTTGATCTTGTTTTATTTTTAGTATATTAGATCCAGTTTTATAGGATCCTGAACTTGTTTGTAAAGGATATAAAGCCTATGAATTTTAATAAATAAAGGAGTGAGACTAATAGGGGAGGATGGCATGGGAATGTCCCCATCTACTGTATAAATGTTTCAAAATCTATAAGTGACTTTTATGAATGAATAAAAAGGAATTATATTTTCAGATTCTTGTGTCATGCTTAAGTGGTGAAGTGTTTCCCTAATGTAACTTGTTACCTTCCTGTTTCACATACTTTTTCTTTCTGTATTTTCTATGAGAATATAATGTGCAGGATTTTTGCTTAACACCCTGTTCTGGCTCGAAACAATATTTATGTTTTCTTCGAAGTTTGAAATGTAGAATTCGGATAAGCTTTGCTCTGCATTTGAAATGAATTTCAATCTATTCTTCTTTTCCCATTTTATAAGCCAAAAGGATCCATTGACATGATTACCTTGCCTGGTTACATTTTGTCTTAGTTATTCATTCATCTATCGTTTTAACCTCTTGACTCCATTTCTCCCAATGGCCCTTTTTTTTGGTCTCAACCAAAAACTCTAAAAACAAATCCTATTCTGCATAGCTAGCCTAAGACCCATACTCAAACAAATGTAAATCTGATAGAGAGATCCCTCTCTGATTCTTGGAGGGCTAGATCCTTGACTCGAAGTGGTTTTGTGGTTACCCCTGTCGATTTCCCCCTCATCTTGGGAAATTACAGGGTAATAACACACGTAAAACACTGGTGTACTGTGTATGTGTATGCTTGTTCATTTGTTCGTTGCTTATTTACTCTGCGATTATTGTATGATAATCATACATTGATATAACACTTGGATTATATGGTTAAAAAGGATTAAATTTCTCTATTATTGATTCACCCCCCCTCTTAGTAATCCAACAGAAGGGACTCGCACATGGTACTTCAACGAAGTCCCGCTTTGGGAAAATGGAGTGGAAGTGAAGCCAAAACCCCCAAATTATGGAGCTATGAAGTGACAAGGACCATTGATCTAGGGATCCTTTGGGTTCTCTCCTAGCCGTTGGATCTACAACGAAGTCAGCCTGGCGTTGACCGCTTTGGGAGGATAGGGGCGCTGTAATGTTGAAATCCCCGAAGGTTGAAACAACGAAGTGATGGAAACCATTGATTTGAGGGCATGTTGGATCCCTCCCTAATTGTTGGATCTACCCTATGGCCAATTCAACGTTGAATAATTCAAGAGAAAGGATAAATCTATAGCATGAAATCCCCGAACGTCAAAGTTAAAAAGTAGGAGAGATTGTTGATCCAAGGGGTACATGAACCAACCTTGGTTGTGAGATAGAAAGGCATGAAGGATGTTCATTCTGGAGTGACATAGTGCAGTGACATCACCCAGGGTGACATGAATCCAAGTTTGACATGCCATGTGTCACTCAGATTCATGTGTATCACATACCCTATAGAACCTTTGAAACATGACATGTGTCACCCCTGACCCTTACACGTGTCAATCCCTAGTACGATCTCGCCTAGCCAAAGTGGTTGCTAAAGTGACTAAAACTATGGGAGTTTGGGACTTTGGATGCTGGAGGATTTGGGGTGTATTATTGAGAGAGACCAAAAGGCCTGAAGGTTGGAAACACATGGTAAGATCATGAGACATCAGGAGTTTGGGAATTCAGGAGATCTTGTGCGAAGATGATATAGATGTGTTCAGCACCAAAGCACCGAAGTGCCAAAGTGTCAAATTACCCGCTAGCTTGTGCATTAGATGAGGGTTAATCTAGTCATTGGATTCGTTGATAGATGGACCTTCGCTGCAATAGTTAGGAACCTAGAGATGGTATGAACAAGATGAAGCCACATGGGGACACGTATCATAAGATTTGATGCTCTGGAAGGATTTCACTCTAGAGGTTTGTGTGTGTGAAGACTCGGGAACTACCAAAGCCTGGATTCCTAAAGTGAATCAATGCCTTCAATTCTCTAATTACACATGGTGTCATATTGTGAACTTCAGAGATTTGTCACTCCTGAGGTTTTTTGGAGAAGCATTTTGAAACTCGTCGAAGCACCTAAGCCTGAATTTTCGATGGGTTGTTGATATAGAAATGGAGAAGGGACCATCGATCTCTCTCACTTCATTTCAGAAATTTGCGAGTTCGGAGTTGGAGAGAATTGGGGAGTGGTGAAGTGAAAATGCTCAAAGCCCAAAGTTCCAGAGCACCCTTTGAGTAGGTGTCGGGTCACAGCCTGAGGTCATATGAAGGAAGGGGCCTAGCATGGAAATCTAGCACCTGTTGTTCAAATTCTTCAAAGGGGTCAGGAAAGAGCTTGTGGTTTGGAAGAACCTGCACCTTGGAGAAGGGGGAATTGTGAAGATTGATTTGGGTTCCAACAGGGACCTAAATAGTCGATTCGACTCAAGTGATTAAACAATCATAAACTGGGAGGTCTTGCAATCCCAGGAGGAAGAGGGAATATTGATTTGGAGAGTTTTGGATGAGAAGGACATGATAGAAATCCTAGAATTAGGATTTAAGAGAGTTAAGGAAAACAAAATTATGATGCCCCACCCCTTAAAAGAGCATTTAGGGCTTGAGTGTGTTACAAATTGGTATCAGAGCATGACATCAACACTTGGCCTGCTTGGGCTCATGCACGATTCATATGAAAATATGTTTGGAGGAATTTAATGGGTAACACCCTATCTTACCGCAATCCTAAGAGGTTTAGTGAAACCTCTACCAAAGAGAGGAATGAAACCTTTTTTTTTTATAGCTGTTTTGGCGTTTCCAAATAAATAACCGACTTCACTATGAAAATGTACATGTTTTTGTATAGTCATAAGATTTGGTTACCAAGGATAAGATGATCCTATGGAGAATATTACTGCAAAACATAAATTTTCTACATAAATTCCTTGAGTAGAAGGATGTATATTAAAATATAGTTGGGATTTTACCCAACGAGATTGAATCATGCTAGTCTGTGGCAAAGGAAGCCTATCATTTCTTTGGAAAATGATAGTCAATACTATAGGAGTGGGATTATGTTGATGGGAACTAATAGAAAGAATGGGATGTGAACAGATGGAAAGGATCAGTAGCAGTAATAATTACTTCTTTAATGAAGGGTTAAACTTTGTATATGTGTATAAACCCTCATGATCAGAGGAATGAGTCTGGTGACCATTCTCTGAAAAGGGAGAGCATGTGCAGCTCTCAAGTTTCAAAGGGAACTGAAAAATGAATTTTGTTTCTATGTATAGGAATTTTTGGGCATGGTTTTTTCTAATCAATCTGATAAACGAAGTTGTAGAAGTATAGAGTTATTGATTGAGAAATCACAATAGCCTCCCTTTCTTGGTGGATAGGAAACTAATCTTCCAGAATTCTTGTGGGAGGAGGAGAGTGGCCTCTGTCCCCGATTGTTGCTGAAAAGAAGGAAGAATTATTGGTGTAATGGTTAACACTGATCTTGACCCAAAGATACTTTATATTTATGAACTATAATACTTAGTAAGTAACAATAATCGAGATTGCATTTGGGATTTAAGGGAATAGTCCAAATGTTATTATACATTAAAAAAATATTATAATTAAGGTAAAATGGTTGATTAAATGTTGATCCTAAATGTGGTAAAGGAAGTGTTGGGTCACTTATAGAATCCCAATGGGTCATATTGACATCCATTGGTGGATGGTAGCCATATAGATATAGTTGGACCCTAGTGAAGGGAATATAGAAAAGGATTTCCTTGATTAGAAGGTCTGTTGATCAAGACCAATTGGAAGCTAGATAGGTTGTTTTATAACCTTGGGAATGGTTATAATTGTCTGGAATGTATTTATGAGTGGGAAATGTTTTCATGAAAGTTGAGGAAGGAGTGTTTTCTTGCTAGCTATTATCGCATAGAAAAGGAAACATAGTTATGACTATGTCTGTTAAACTGTCAGGTGGGTATCTTGTGAATGAATGGAAGCTCTCAAATAAGAGGGAAGCTCAATGTTGTGTTTTCCTATGAGAATTATCATAAGAATGATTTGAATATATTTGGGAGAAGGATATAGAAGTTTTATATGTCCATGTGTGTAAATGTCATGGAAAAAAGTGCAAGCAATGAGCTTGGATGATGAATGTTTGGATTGTGTGTGTTTATGTTTGAGTGCATGGATTTAATGCATTATGAAGATTCTTAATATGAAGCCTGATACTAATACCAGTTAGGTGTGAATGATATTAAATTTGAAAGTGATGCACATGTATGATGTAAGAGTATAGGTATACTAGATGAATGAGGTGACTACCTAAATGAGTGAAATGAGGGACAAGCATTGCACTTGCCAATATTGAATGAATTCCATGGATGCATGGTTGAATCCATTCTGAAGAGTCATGAAAGTTTTCTTTTGAATTATAGCTTGAGGGAATGTACTCCACTTCCCTATGAAAGGCCAGTATAAATAAATGAAAGAGTAAATGAGAAAGGATGGTATGTTGTCAGGATAAAGGGGAAAATAATTATCCCTTGAGGATCACATGAGAATGATTTTGAACAATCATGAGTTGAAAATTTTTAAATTAGATATGTATGTAGGTTTTGAAATACACCCATGGAAGCTACACATAGGATTTTGATTATGCATATGCTTAAGTACATCATGGATTTAAGTTAACAAAACTAGAATATGTGTGGACACATAATTTCGATGCATGAAAAAGATGCATGTTTATATTCCTTATGGAATATTTGGTAAATAGTTAAAGCTAAATCGAGTTTGAGGTCATCACAGATAGTGAAGGATATGAAATAAGGAAGTTGCATACTGAAGAAGTTCCCCATGGAGGAACTGTGTGAAGACTTTGTCAGGAGAACATAGTCACAACCTTAT
>JZKD02S1863690.1:137360-158419 GCA_000966675.3 Picea glauca | reverse complement strand
ATTTCATCAATCAGACCAGCTTATATATTGGTGATATTGGTCCATTTTCATTTGCTTCTATTTTTTGTTCCTATGCTCATAGTTTCATTTAGTTTTTGTTTAATTCTTGTTAATACCTTTGTTGTTTTCTTTCTAACCTTTTACCTTACAACTGTCATGCCTAGCAGAGCCCAACTGGGCATGTAAGCACTCACTTTTTGCTCACACAGTGACGAGAAGAGTGAAAACATCGATGATGTCAGATGATTTCATACTTGTGAGTTCCGGTCATAATGACCACATCTCTTGTCATCATTATCCAAAACTCCCGTGAGAATGATCTGATGAAAACCTTCATACGAGTCTATAAGTTATTTATGAATTCAACCTATCTTACCTTGTCATCATTACCTTGGATGTGACTGTTGCAATCTGAATCTTAATATATAAACGCTCCTCTAGATGGATTTGCCATCCAGATGAGTGTTATTTACCATTTTTACTATCACACCACCTACATTTACACTGTGATCATGTTCCTTTGTATCATTTTCATACTTATCCTCTTCCGGTACTTGATAAGGGTCTACGTTGATCTGGTACTCAACCCTCGATCCTATGTTTTGTTGCCCCATACACCTTAAGAAATTTTTTAAGCTAGCATGGGGGTCGATAGGAATGAGCCCGTATTCCAGTTATATAGGGAAACACTAGAATATCAAGCTTATAGGGAGAGATTTGAATAGGCCAGTTGGGTCCCTTTTTTGGAGAAATTTAAAGGCTATCATGAGGTAGTCTCTCTTTATTTTGCGCAGACATATGATGGAGAAAGTTTTCATTTTGGAGATATGAATTAACGATTTTGGAGGACACCATAGAAGAGGCTACATGCCTACCTTCCTCTGGATAAAAATACTAAAAGGGGGTGATCATTGACAGGAAGCTTTGTTAAAAAATTCTCAGGCCAAAGCATCAGGACCTCGATTGGACTAAGGGAATTCCTCAAAGCTGCATCAAAGAATAATATTCAATGATGCTCATTAGTTTGGAGATATTTCTCACCTGCGAAGGGAGGTATGCAGTAACCTTCCTATACCATTTGAAACTTTTGTCACATTTTGAAGGAGGGCCACAAATTTATTTTCCTCATTTCCTCTGGATGAGTTTAAATAAAATGGTGAGAGGAGTTAAATCAGCTTCAAAGAAACTTGAAACCAACCTCCATCACCATGGCCTGATGAAAAATATGGTTTTCCATGCCTTGAGAAAACAAGGCAGTAGTTGGAAACAACTATAACAATGTTTTTCTCAGGAGAGAATGTCCAAATCTGTAGAAGAACAAGAATTAGAGGTACACAGTGAGGGGTCCAGTAGAAAGACAAAGAAAAACAAGGGGAAGAATTTAGGGGGTGAGGAAGCCATTGTTACACCTAGATCATCCCAACCTACTGATGAATTAGTGAAAGATGATTTTTTTGTGGAGGAACCCACTTCATTCAAAAAGAACAAAGCCTCCCAATATCAGAAAATAATTCCAACCTTGATTCCAAAAACTAAAAGATAGAAAAGGAAGGACTCTGGGCAAGGTGAAAAATCAGATAGTGCTCCTGAAGAAACCATTGAGTTATCACCAGAGCCAGCTAGCAAGTTGGAAAATAACCATGAACTAAACATTCAAAGAAGGAAAAAGTCTCAAAATAATGGTATTCCAACAGAACGAATCATAGAGGATCCCACTACATCTAGGAAGGATATCTCTACCCAATATAAGGAACCTAGTCCAACCTCAAGTCCTAAATATCAACTGCCACAAAGTGAGAGTTGAAAGAGGAAGAAAATAAGTCAACTAGAAGTTTCAAATGATGTCCCTGAGGCAACTATGGGTTCACTCAAGAATCGGCTAAGGGTTTGGAAAAGACCCATGAAGCAACTATTGTGTTTCCTCAAGAGATGATTAGTGAGTTGGAGGAAACTCCTAAGATGACAAGTGGAAGTAATGGGAAGCTTAAAAAGAGGAAGGCTCAAAAGAAAAAAATCTCAGAGCCTACACCTCAATCATCCAGAGTGGAAATATAGAATGTTCATCAAGGACAAACTCCAGAACCCACACTTCGGTCCTCCAAGGTGAAAATAAAATCAAGACAATAGAAACAAGTTTCCATTCCTATAACTTCTATTAAGATGAAGAAGAGAAAATTGTTTGAAGAGACTTCCACCCCTGTCAACAAATATGATGAAGTCTCACTTCTTGTACGAATAACCACCAGGAGAATGGCCAAACAAATAACAGTTACACATATGCCTTCTCTTCTAGAAGAGCCTATTGATATTCTGACTTATCTAGAGAAATAAAGTGTCTATGGAGCTAGGATTAGTGAGACCAATGGGTTGGTGACAGAAACCTTGAGAGGTATAATAAAGGAGAAGGAATCCTGAGAGGAGGTAATTGAAAAAACAACCACATTTGATCCTTACAATTCTCTGAGAAAACAACAATTGAGAGTGAAGATTGGGAAGATGACAAAACAAAATGAGAAGCTAAAACAAGAAGTTACAAAGTACCAAGTGTTGGATAGGCACATTAAGGCAGAGAATGCACAATTGAAAGAATCTAACCTAAGGTTACATGATGCACAAGAAGAGGTATCTACTAAAATCAACAAAATTTTATGTTTGATTCAATACACCAGGTTGATTAAGAAGGAACTTCGTAGTGAAGCTTCTCGTCTCAACATCATACATATAGATAAATGATGGGGAATGGTTCAGTTTTGAAAAATTTTGAGTATCAATTTTGATATTGTTGCATGAGGACATGAAATGACTTTAGCATGGGGGAAATGTTGAGTCTCCATTTTGACACTTATATTATCCTATATTATCCTCTATCTGAGTCTATTTTACCTATGATGTGTGTATATGATTGACCATTTCCTCCACAAACCTAATTTGTGACCTTGTCCATGTGCATAGAGAGGTAACCTATGTTAAATCATGATTTGTTTGATTTTCATGATTAGATTGCATTAAATGGTTGATTATTTATGATCCTAATTACTTTGACTCTTAAGCAGCTCCATCTGGTACTCCAATGATTTGGTAATCCATTGGATATGGTACATTGACTGATCCGGTACCGATATTCCTCATAATATGGTAATATTTAGTGATTCGGTACTACCATTTCAGCGCCTATTCCGGTACCATCCCAACGCTTCTTCTGGTACTACCTCCTTAGTGCCAATTCTGGTACCAGCAAAAAGTTTCTTTCAGTACCACCACCTCAGCGCCTCATCCAGTACCACCAACTCAACACCTCATACGATACCAGCCTCATGCCTATTATGGTGCTACCTTTGTGTTAGTCTAGTGCCCATAGTCACAACTGTGTCCATCTAGTACTAAACCCCTGTCTGTAGGATTTACATGTTGAACGAGTATGTTGGTGGTGATTCCAAGAAGTTAGTTGGATAGAAGTATCTTGAGGTGGTTTTGGATATCACGATATACTTCATCACTCATGCACTTTGTATCATGAGGATGAAGTCCATTCCTAGAGATACAATATGAATGACCAACTGTAATATTTTGAAACCATTTGATAATTATCTTCAGATCTTGGTAATAATGACTCACCTTCTTTAAAAGGGATGTTGTGTAGATGATAGAAAGTAAGTAGAAATTAGAGAATGATACATATTGTCATGTTGAACAAAATTTTGAATTGTTGATTCAATCGATCAATTGAAGTAATACAAATGATATTTTGTGCTACTCATTAGAATGAATAAAGTGTTTTAGATTGCAATTTCTTTAGAGGCAGCTTGTTGGTTCAGTAAGGACCCACCGCCCCAATAAAGGTAAACCTCCTTGTACATGTCTTTTTGTGTGTTGTAAGTCAATTGTGTGAGTGTGAACACTTAATAGTTGTGTGTTGTTAATGATTTTAAATGCATTTTAAGTACAATACAGATTTAATTGATTTTTAATTAGTGTGAGTAAATGGTTAAACATTGAACAGAGTAGATAATTCCATTTCCATTCCTATAGATTGATATTAAATCGATAAGAGTTTGATAGATGTGTGGGATTGTTAAGTAAAAAAATGCTATTGTTTTGAATTTATGGCTGTGTTATTCTCAGTAGGTACATGAACCATAAGACTTCATCTCTCACCTTTAGTCACCATATAATGAAGTCTCTCAATTATATTGATTGTTTCCTATATTAAAGAAGGTTTGATTGGAATTAACAGAGTTATGATTGATTTCTTTATAAGAGTGAATAAAATGGATTGTTGATTACTATTTCAATTGCTACAGAGAACAAGATATGATTTCATCTCTTCATTTCATGAGCCTGTAATGAACATACTTGTCATCTAAGCAAGAACCTTTTCAATTGAGTGCTTGTTTGAGAGTTTTGTCATAAGTTTTATCTTCTGAGTTTGAATTTGTGTGAATCATTCAGATATTCTAAAACATAGTGTTATGTTATTAATTATTTCATGATTGAGTTATATACAACAGACATAGATAGGTTACCTGTTTTCGACAGATATAGTGTAACAACTCTTTTGATTATGAATCCTGGATTGACGTATAAATGAGTGCAAGATACTAAGCATATATATACACCAACAACCCATGTTTCCCCTAGCTTGTAATTAATCATTAATCATAATCATCATGCTATGGCATGAGAACAATGTAAATGTATTATTTTTTAGATTGCCAATAACTGACTATGGGGGTGAGACCTTGAAGTACTGTCCATGATATCACTAGAGAAAATAATGTGAAAACTATAAGAGAGGGTTCATTATATCGAATGACCCCAAATTTCCCAAGGAGCAATCAGTTAATGAAGAAAGGATCAGTGGTTGAACCATCAACCAACCCCATGAATGGAAGCATGGTCTAGATGAAGAATTTCAACCCAAAGTACCACAGGGTCTCACAGACCCAGACTAACCTGAGTTTTTCTTTTGACAGAAGGAACAGGATAGGAGGGATGTGCATGCAAGAAACATAAGAGAATAAAGAGAAGAGTGGAGAATGAGAGAATCCATCTAGTTGAGAATGAGTAGAAAGCCACGAGCTTTATGTTGAGGAAGCATCCAATAAACCTCATCAATTTCATAACAAAGAGGAAAATCTATGAGAGTTTGCAGAGAACAGAACCTGGGCATAAGATGAAATAGAGAAAGAAACCCTGAGAAACTGTGAGAGTTCCCTAGTGATATCATGGCTTGGCACAGGGGTGGATAGAGTGCTAAGAATGAATGCCTCTGAGCCTATGGTTAGGTGGAGAGGCGAACACCCACAATCATTCGATTGGTGATAAAATGTAGTCGATACTTATTTTTATGCCTGGTATCCTAGAATTGAAATGCATGATTTGATTATCTGTAAATGTGATAGCATGTGCCTTGCATAAAATGGATGATAATGGTGTTTATCATCCTTCTGTAAAAAATTGTGTTTGATTGGTGCTATATTGTTTGGATGTTCAATCTTTGTGACTCCGATGGTCTAACTGACTGAATATTTTGAGATGGGTTTAACTGGAATGATTAAGCCATGTCGGTCCCTCGAATTTCTCCTTTGAGAGAATACTGAGTTCGAACTCTGTGAAATAAGGGTGCATCCTTCAGAGCTTTCACATGTGTGACAAAGGGCTCATGCCCACGGCCTTGAAAAATTCTCGGCCAAGAGTCAAGCGTGTAACCACGAGAATCTTTGGAGGTCCCATATGACCAAGGTCTAGGAACCCTTTGTTAAGTTCAAAAGGAGATCACTCTTTAGGGCTTCATATCTTCAAGAGCTCGAAGAACTGGGATGTCAAAATTCATAACTATAAAAAATACTCAAATTTCAGAGTCGCAAAAGGTTGTGAGTCATTTATCTGGGGATTTCGTTGGGGTCCCTTCTCAACCATATGATCATCTAGTGGAAGGTTTCATGTACGATACTTCATAAAAGTTACACTTTGGTAGAATGGATATGCTATGGCATCAAACTCCTCGAACATTGAAGTTACGAAGTGAAGGAGAGCCATAGATTTGGGGGAAATCGTTAGGAGCCCTGCCTTCCATCCGATCATTCAGGAGAAAGGACCCATACATGGTACTTTGATGAAGTTATGCTTTGAGAAAATGGAGTGTCAATGAAACCAAAACCACCAAAGGCTGGAGCCGTGAAGTGACCAGGACCATTGATCTAGGGATCCTTCAGGTTTTCTCCTAGACATCGGATCTACAATGAAGTCTTCCCAACATTTACTGCTTTGGGAGGACAAAGGAATTGTAACGTCAAAATATATGAAGGCCAAAACAATGAAGTGATGGGAGCCATTGACTTGAAGACATGTCAGATCCCTCTATGATAGTTGGATCTACCCCATGGTCAATTCGACATTGAATACTTCAGGAGAAAGGAGAAGTATATAGCATGAAACCCTTGAACTTCAATGTTACGAAGTAGCAGAGAATGTTGATCCAAGGTGGTACATGGACCAACCTTGGTTGAGAGATCAAAGGGCATGAAGGATGGTTAGTCTGGAGTGATGTAGTGCAGTGACATAACCTACGGTAATGTGGACACAAGTTTGACATTCCACATGTCACTTGGATTTGTGTGTATCATATACCCTATAGACCATTTGAAATGTGACATGTGTCACCCCTAAACCTTACACATGTTAATCCCTGGTGTGATCCCGCCTAGCCAAAGTGGTTGGTAAAGTGACCAAAACTTCAAGAGTCCAGGACTTTAGACTCTGGAGGATTTGGGGTGTAGTATGAAGAGAGACCAAAAGGCCTAAAGGTCTGAACCATGTGGCAAGCTCACGGGACTTCGGGAGATCTCGTGCGAATATGGTACAAAGGCATTCAACATGGAAGCATCGAAGTGTGGAAGTGTTAAATTCCCTGCTAGACTGTGTATTAGAAGAGGGTTAAGCCAGTCATTGGATTGGTTGATGGATGGACCTTCCCTATAGGAGGTAGGAACCTAGATATGGTACGAACGAGATGAAGCCATGTGGGGACATGTATCAGAATATCTGACACTCTAGAAGGATTTCACTCTAGAGGTTTTTGTGTGTGAAGACTCAGGAACTGCCAAAGCCTAAAGTCCCGAAGTGAATCATATCCATCAATTATCTGAGTACACATGGAATCGGATTGTAAACTTCAGAGATTTGTCACTCCATAGGTTTTGTGGAGAAGTGGTTCAAAACTCGCTGAAGCACTTGAGCCTGAAGTTTTGATGGGTCATTGATCTGGAAAGGGAGAAGGGACTATCAATCCCTCTCACATCATTTCGTAACTTCGCCACTTCAAAGTTCAAGAGAATTGGTGAGTGGTGAAGTGAAAATGCCAAAGCCTGAAGTTTTGAAGTGCCCTTTGGGTAGGCGTCGGGTCACAGCCCGAGGTCATATGAAGGAAGGGGCCTATCATGGAAAGCTAATGATTTTTGTTCTAATTATTCAAAGGGGTCAGGAAAGAGCCTGTGGTTTGGAAGAACATGCACCTTGGAGAAGGGGGAACTTTGAAGATTGATTTGGGTTCCAACGGGTACCCGAAGAGTCGATTTGAATCAAGTGATTAAATGATCCTAGAATAGGAGGTTGCGTAGTCCTAGGAAGAAGAGGGAGTCTACATTTGGAGAGTTCTAGACAAGGACGTGATAAAAATCCTAGAATTAGGATTTGAGAGAGTTAAGGAAAATGAAATTATGATGCCCCACCTATTAAAAGAGAATTTAGGGGTCGTGTGCATTACAATAAGTCTCTTGACCTTCATGAGATGGCCATCCTAAGAGTTATGAAAAGTTAACATTGAAAATCAATGAATTCTTGTGCCTAATGATCGAGATCCTCCATTATTTCCATGATGACATATCGAAGACCTCATATTAGTGAGTCACATTCTCCTATTATACTCCTACCTGATTTTGAAGATCTTGAAGATATTGCTCGAGTTACTGAAGCTATCATCTCTAGATATAGGCATTGATGCCTCCTGAAGACTCATATCACATTGTATTTGTATATCTTCTGATGATTTTGAGATGTAGATCCATTGTGTATTATTCACGGCTACAATCTATATTGGCATGCACATTGTTCATGTAGCCATCATTACTATATATGACATGGATCGACAGTGTACTTGATTTCTAATCATGCTTAGTTTGTTCTCAGCATGGGTATGCTCACCTCGGTGATTATTATTATATTGCAGATGATGCACTCATGGATACTCTCTTGGGATTACTCAACTCCAATTCCTTCCTACTTTATAAAATATGTTGTAATGTATTTCGGCCACTAGTTTCTCTTCTGACTTCACACATTATGAGTCATATGTTATAATTCAAAATGTCTCTATTATGCATTTATGATGTTGGCCTACTCATTCACACATCTACCATCTGCCAACCCTTTTTGTTGGAGTTCCTCTAAAAAAACACCTTTTTGTACTGTGTTGGTTGGGTGTATCTCTTTCTCTTCTTCTTGGGTTGACATAGGTTCAGATCTGAAGAGGTTTCCAACAAAACCCTCTAAAAATAATGTCCCTCTTGGTAAACCAAAAGGAAACGTTGTGTGCAGAGTGCACAACGCATTCTCACCCGAGATAGCTCCATGGGTTAGTGCAATAACCATGTGTTTGAAGTCTAGGAATGAGTGGGGATTTGGGAGGGTATTTTATCTTTATGTATGCCTTAAACTTGTTCTTGATTAAAGTATTTCTAAGATTCATTCATCTTTTACCCATATACATTCATGATAATACATATATTTATTCATTCATTCATAAACTAATCATTGACAAGAAGTAAACATTCAAGAACCATCACACAGAACACACATTTTACCATGGTTCACCCTTGTCTGGGCTACACCAACAAATATTTGTCTTCTTTTCTCTTTTATTTAGTCTTCTGCAAAATATGGTGTTACACACATTACATCTTCAATCATACAATCATGATGAGGTTAAGGAACCTCTGTGAGGTGGACTAGATCACACCAAGATCCTCATCCTATGACCCGACCCTCAAAATCTACCTTACTCGACTCTTCTACAACCTCAACAACTTTCAACAACAATTATCAACAATCTTTAACCACTTAACCAATAATAATCAAACCCCTAACCTAGACCTCCTAGGTTATTATTTATACTATTTTACAGGCTTATAACCATTACAATACTTAAAAACCCTAATTCTAACATACCCCACTTGCAAATCCAAGGCATACCACAGACGATCCTTCATATGAAAAAAATATCATACTTATTACATTAAAATTAAGATCTACTTTATGTTAACATACACAGAATTATATGGAAGCATACAGTAAATAAACACAAGTGTAACATACAAAATGTAATTAAGCATGTTTAAAAAGTACTTATTTATTTAAGAAGGCCACCAACTGTGTATATACCTTCCACAAACCTCCCAGCCTTAGACCACATTGCTCCAATCTATTAGCAGTGGGCCACCCCCGAGCTGGGACTAAAATCCACCCAAGGTAAATGAAATCCTAGGCTAGGCTGAGGTTACAAAATATCTAGGAAGAATTATTTCCCCATGATTCCACTCATGTCCACAACTTCTAGTCCCTCATTCCCCACATGTTTGTCCCACCTGAGGGAGTGTGCCCCTTCTCTACTCAACAATCCTTTGGCTGCCCCACTCCCCTTTTAGGGATTTAGCAATAGGCTGGACAAGAAGTCTCAGAGAACTACAAATTCCATGAGGCTCCCTCTAGGGAAACTCCCTTCCCCTGTAGCCTCTCTCACCCGCAGAGAGTTTCTCACAGGCATGATAAATTTCCTCTACAGTCCAGCTCCCAGACCAATCCAATCTGGGTAGTCACAATAGAAAACTGGGTATGGCTCTAGTAAGGACTATAAACCATACCAATCTAGATAAAAATGTGGGAAGCAACATAAAATGGATAAGGTGAAATTTGGCTCAAGCAAAATACAGACATTCTATGATTCATAGGAAAAGTATGGGTTATCTTCACGAGGTTGTAGGTCACAAAGATTGTAGAGGTAAAACAATGGAGGAAGTGGATGTTGCGTGAACGATTAGTCTGAGTGTGTGAGTGCGTGAATCAGGAGCATGGAAAGAATGGTTGAGCGAACCCCTAGGATGTTTTATTTCCCACATAAAACTGCATGTGGTTGGATTGACACATGGCTCTCTTGGGAGCTCATTCCTCTCTACTTGGATTTCATTCCTCTCCCCAAAGGAACTTAGGATAACATGGTTATTTCCCAAACCTTAGTCTTTAGGAAAATATATTATAATATTCTCTTGGGATTAATATTGTCAAGCTTATCCCTTTTTCCTAGCCTCTTATCCCCTTCCATTTTCCTTCCCATTGGATATTAGTCCCCAATAATGATTTCTTCATGGCCAATCTACACGTAGAAATGTAATTATATTAATTATGTGTGTATTTACATATGCTAAAAATCGGGCTTTCTGTCCTTCAACATCTAGGCCCTCTAGCCTAATAAACACATAAGCCTCCCAGATTATAAAAAAATTTCTCACCAACCTATAAATATAATTACAATTCATCAGGGGCTCATCCTTGGGGTATTACAATCCCCTCCCCTTATTTACGGATTTTCCTCACTGCATCATATTTACATATTGCAGTAATATTTTCAAAAGTTTTCAAAAAGATGTGGGTATTTTTCCCGCATGGCCTCTTTGTGCTCCCAAGTGGAATCCTTAGGATTGTACCAAATCCATTGGACCTTTACAACCTCGATGGCTTGATTTTGGATATTCTTGATTTTCTGGTCCAAAATGTGTACCCAATGCACTTGAAAATATCCTTCTTGCTCCACCTGAATCACATTCCAATCCATAACATGATTAACATCATGTATATATTTATTAAGAAATGATACATGGAATACATTATGAATGGTCATATATGTAAGTAATGAAAACATATAATATCCAGGCCCAATCCTTTCTAGGATTTCAAATGGCCCACAGTAACGAGCTACCAATTTGGAACAGTTTCCCAACATCGGGGAACTTTTATTGGCCTTTACTTTCAGAAGCACATGATATCCAATACATAATTCTATGTGAATTCTTCATTATTAGCGTAGAATTTCTTTCTATCTTGAGAAGTATTTAAATTCTTGTTAATCTTTGACATCTTCTCTTCCATTTCCGTGAGCAACTCAGGACCAACTACTGCTCTATTAGACGGGTTGTCCCAACTTATTGGTGTGTTCCACTTTCTGCCATAAAGTATCTCAAATGGGCTCATATTCAGAGATGCATGGTGCCCATTATTGTAATAAAATTATACCAAGTGTAGATATTCCTCCCACTTTTATGGTTTTTCCATCACATACATTCTTGGGATATCCTCTATCACTTGGTTCACCCTTTCTGTTTTCCCATCAAGCTTAGGATGATAAGTTGTGTTGAAGTTCAGATTTTTTCTGAACCCTTTGAATAATCCCCTCAAGAACTTTGAGGTAAAATTTGGGTCTCTATCAAAAAAAATTGTCTTGGGTATTCCATGAAAGTGTGCTACTTAACTAATATAAATATCAACAACGTTGGTTTCCTTGTGAGTAATCTTCATTGGAATGAAATGGGTAGCTTTAGTAAGCTTGTCCACCACCACCATGATAGAATCGTGCTACTTTCTTGTTCTATTAAATTTAGTGATGAAATCCATTGACACCACTTCCCACTTCCACTCGGGAATGGGAAATGGTTGTAGCAACCTAGCTGGGTGCCTATGCTCAACCTTGACCTTTTGACACTCCAGACATTTAGCAATGTACTTAACGATTTATTTCTTCATGCATGGCCAATAGTATTGGATTTTGATTTTTGCAATTGTTTTTTTATATCCGAGGTGTCCAATATAAGGTGCATTATGCATCTCTTTCAAGATCGTACTCCTCAATTCATGAGAATTGGGTACATAAATTATGTTCTTGTATAGGATAACTTCATCATTTCCTAATTTAAAATCTTCAACCTTCTATTTGATTTTACCTTGTTGTAATTTTGTTACCATCTCCATGTATTGCAAATATCCTTTTGTAGCCTAAAAAAATATTCCTTTAATATAATTTTGATACATGCTAACCATTGTAGAATTTATTTCATGAACTCTCCTTCTAAGTGCATCAACCACATTGTTCTCTTTTCCTTTGATGTGCTTGATATCAAAGCCATACTCACATAAGAATTCTAACCATATACTCTACCTAGCATTTAAATTTGGATAATCAAACAAATATTCCAGACCATTATGTTATGTCCTCATCTCAAATATTTTCCCCATGATATAGTTCCTCCACTTCTTCAAAGTGTGTACTATGGCTGCCAACTCCAGATCATGAGTGGTGTAGATCCTTTCATGATCTTTCAATTTTCTGGATTCAAAACATACCACAAATCCGACTCCACCAAATCCTTCTTTGCATGCTTCTGTGAAAACCACTAAATATTCATTCAGATCTGCAATTCTCAGAATTGGTTCACTGGTTAACAACTACTTCAAATGTTGGAATCTTTTTCACACTTTGTTGTCCAAAGAAACTTCACCCCCTTCTTTTGCAAGGAAGTAATCGAGTGAGAAATCCTTGAAAACCTGGCAATGAATCTTCTGTAGTAGCTAGCTAGACTCATGAAGGATTTGAATTTGGTAACATTCTTAGGTTCTATCTACCCATTTATAGCTTCAATATTTTTGGGGTCCATTTCTATCCCTTCTTCAGATATGATATGCCCCAAATAGTGATTTTGGTTCTGATAGAATAAGAATTGGCTCAATTTGGCATACAAATGGTGCTCTCTTAACACTTGTAACACCATCCTAAAGTGATTCTCATTCTCTTCTTTCGACTTGGAATATACAAGGATTTCATCCAAAAAGACAATGTCAAAATTTTCTAAGTATTCCTAGAAAACACCATTCATTAAGAACATGAAAACAGTCGGCACATTTGATAGCCCAAATGGTACCATTCTGAATTCGTAATGACTATAACTTGTCCTGAATGTAGTCTTGTTGATGTCTTCATATATGATTCTTACTTGATGGTAACCATATCTAAGATCAATCTTCTAAAATATTTTTTCCTCCCTCATTTGATTGAAGAGGTCATCTATCCTTGGCAATGGATATTTGTTCTTTACATTTACTTTGCTTAATTGTCTGAAATCAATACACAAGCTCAATGTCACATCCTTCTTCTTCATGAATAAAAATGGGGCAACCTAAGGTGTCACGCTTCGGCATATATACCCCTTCCTTAGAAGTTATTCAAGATATGTTTGCAGTTCCTTCAACTCTGGAGTACTCATCTGGTAGGGAGTCTCTGATACTAGAGTTGATCCAGGAATTAAGTTTATAGAAAAGTCAACATATATTTTAGGGGGTAATCCTGGTATTTCCTTGAACACATCCTCAAAATATTTCAGGACCACATGATCCTCAACATTTGGAACCTTTCCTTAGGTGCTTCCTCCATATGATCCGTGAATATTTGGAAGCCCTTCCTATAACACGTATTCAATTGCATTGTTGAGATCTCTCAGACAGTAATTTCTCTAGGAATTCCTTGGATTGTTATTGGGTTCCCATCCTCATTCAAGAAAGTAAATTCCTTGTTATGAAAGTCTAATACGTCATGGTGTTGGTCCAACCAATCCATACCAATTAGACAGTCATATGAACCCAATGGAAGGATTTTCAAATCTGCCTTGGTACCCATCCCATTAATGTCCACTAGACATGATTTAATTAGTTCAACAACTTTTCTCTTGGATCCTGTAGCCAAATACACCAGCCAAGATTTCCCATGCTTGCTTCTTGGAAATTGCAATCTTTCCACTTCCTTAGGATCTATGTAACTATGAATATCTCTTGAATCTATTAAAATAGTAAAGGCATGGTTATTGATCATATCTTCTACTTCAATCATGTGTGATTGAAAATCTGCTTTCTTTTCACTCTAGGATCTCTATGGGTTTATTGTCCCTGAGAACTATTTCTGAAGAAGGTGGCTTGTTCCCCTTCTTCCTCTACTCCATCTTGAATTTCTTATTGTCTTCCCAAGATCTTTGGAGAGTAGGATTTCCCTTATGTTGATCGTATAAGAACTTGACTCTTCTTATGGTTTCCCCCAAATTATTGTGATCATCATATTGAATTTTATCATTGATTGTTGGCACTAGTCTAAAGTGGAAAGAAGGCAGATCGTGAGAAAGAAAGCATGCAGAAATGGAAGTAACAGCTGGAAGGTAACACAACACATGTGCATGCAAGAAAGCGTGCAGAAGGAAAACGACATCTAGAGGAAGAACAACACATGTGCATGGGAGGAAGACCTAACGTTCGTAGGGTTAGGGTTTTGGTAATAAATTGTAAATGGATAAAGAGATCAATATATATAAATAGAGATACACAAGTATCATAGGGAGGTTGATTCGCTTTTGTATTAGTTCAGTTTTTGTAATGATCTATCATAGCTAGATACGAGTTGATGCGTTATGTAATATGGTCATGGACCAAGTTTGTAATATGGTGAGATAGAAAATAGGAGAGGAGGAAGATTTGACGATTAGATCGTAGGCTGTGGAGCCTGGTGCGATCTAGTTCGCCTTACAGATCTTACCCATCAGAGGGAATTGTAAGCGCACAGCGCTGGAGATGTAGAAGTATCATAATAAAAGAGCCAAGAGACAAATCTTTGTGGACGTATCCCAGGAGGGGGTGAACCAGGATAATATCTTTGTAATGTGATGAATGCATGCATCTCTTTTCTTTCTTTCAATGGTTCATTGTTATGCTTAATAAGTGAGTTAATATATTGTTATGGATTACGATTATGATGTTTAGGAATTAAACTATGAAATGGAAACATGCACCCATGAGGAATAGGTAGATTACATTCCTAGTTCATAGAATATGGCTCTGGTAAATAAACCCTTATCTCATACTCAATCCTAGGCTATAAACACCTAAGTCTTACAACCACCCATTTAAAGTTATCTCGGGTGAGACTGTGCAGTACATTTTGTGTACTATGTTGCCTTCTGGTTTATCAGGAGGGCTGATAGTTTTAGAGGCTTTGTTGGAAACCCAAAAGACATGAACCCTGGGATAACTCAGATAGTAAAAGAGAGAAGTTAAGACTAACAAATGGTTATGTTGCCATGTTAGAAGGAACAAGAGAGGACTGAGTAGATGAGATAGATTGCACGAGAAAAGAACGAGGGAAACAAGAAGACCAATGAGCCATTATAAGGGAATGTTGAGACCATGGAACCACACGAAAGAAGAAATCAAAGGTTGGTTGAGAACCAAAGAGCTAGATTTTTCCTAGAAAGACAATAGAAACCCTAGACTCACACCTTGAAAATACCTGGATAAATACGTATTTCTTGATTTACATGAAGCCTTTTTCTGTGATTTTTCGCATCTACTAGAGGAGTGGATACTAAGGTTGAAGGAAAACCATGTGATGAACCAGGTTCGAAAGCTATAGTGGACCCCAATATAGATTGAGCAGTTACAGCAAGTGAACAAAAAATTCACCCATGTAGTAGACTTTTGTCTTGACAGTATTGTGGAAGGTTTCATCACCGAATTTGCAGTCGACACAACAAAGTCATACAGTGCAACAGAGAAAGAATTTCTACATGGACCTCAAGGAAGGTACATTCAATCCTTTTATACTTCTATTAAGATACTTCTATATAACAAAGGTGTAATGACAATGGAATCATACAACTAAACTTCCCTACATGCATGGGGGAAGGGGGGAAGAACTAATAGAGAGAGGATAAATGGAAGGAGGTTAGAATAAATTCAAGAAGGAGGAGGAACCCTTGGACCCGATCATGATGGATGGTGATCAACTCAAGTGGATCTTGGCATCATCAGAAACGATGCATAGCAGAGTACCTTACCAATATAAGGTGAATACCAAGAAGAGGGCCATAGCCATGAGGGAGGGCTTGGCAAGCAATGAGGAAGAAGTAGAGGATCTCCAAGGTGTGGAGCAGATTGAGGAAATCCTGCATGCAACATACAAGAGGTAGATGAGAGGTCCAACAATGAGAGGAGAAGGCAACCATCCTATCCATATTAATGTCAGTGTGGAACCCATGAACCCATGTGTGACTAATACACCAAAGAGAAAAACATTGTTTAGACAATCAAAGTTCAGAGGAAGTCTGACAACAAGAAGTACATCTACACTAGGAGTGACAACTAGAGGAGCTAGTTCAGGAAGCACTATTCAAGTATCTGCATTGCACGGAGGAGGTAGTATTTCAGTATTTAGAATGGTAGAACCCGATCCCACTATCAGACTACCAGAATTTTGAGGAGAAGAAACAGAAGACCCTCAGAAGCATTTGTTCATTTGCGCAAAGATCTAGGAGGAAAAATAGATCACTGATGAAGATACCAGACTCGTGCAGCTAGCAATTATGCTAAGATACCGTGCAATAGACTGGTACATGAGTCTATACACGAACAATTCCCCTAGGATGATGATGACACTCGAAAACATTAAGAAGCTATTGATTAATGAATTCCAGAAGCCAAGATAAGAGGATCAATACATGAATGAGATGATTGAAATAAGACAGAAACTAGGAGAATCGATATGGGATATCTGTTATCTCCTCAAATAACACAATCGATTTTTTTTATTTTAGGTGATAGGATGTCATTGAAAAATACATCTCTAAATTTTTAAGGTTCATTATTTATAGCTTTAAGTATGTAATAAAGTTTGAAAAACATTTGATTTGGTTTTTCCTTCAAAAAGGTCAAAAATCAGGTTTCGGTGGCTAAGTGCCTTTCCAAAATGGCTTCTAAGCCACCAAAAACCCTAGCTTTCGGTGGCTTAAACGCGAAATTTGGGGATCTCTTTGCCACCGAAAGTGAAGAAAAGTCTGTTTTTACTATGTTGAGTCATCATTTTCAAATTCTTATTCTGAGTGACTGGAGAATATTTTTTGCGAAAAGGATGGAGGTTTTTGTTGATAACATGTCAAAGAACAATAATCTCTCTCATTTTTCATATAGGTTTCATAGATTGGGAGAATCGAATTCATCTTTGAGCCATAATTTTTGGATCTCAGAATTTCCATGTTTGACACACGTTTTTGAAATGCATATCCCGGGAAAATGAAAACGAATCTCAAAGAAATGAGAGAGTTTTTTTCTCACAACAAACCAATATACAAAAGACTCTTCCATTTTTTACACATTTGTTTTTTTTGTAGATATATGGGTCAATATTTGAGTAGCATATTTCCATAAATTTTTATCTTTTCCAGCCACCTCACAAATTTGAATCTAAGATAGGAGAAGAGGTTATCAAATCCATTTTTGAGGATTTGAAATTGCTTGTAAAGGCTATAAATCCTATCACTTTTATAGACTAGAGGGTTTGAGTCTAGACACATATACCTTAATTATATTTTAATAGACTTTCTGATATATAATACAGATCATAGTTTTCTTTCATTATTGATGTCAGATTGTGATTACCTTTCTCTTTTTGTACGTTGATTCAAGTTTGTTTTAACTACTGATGATTGTTATCTGATTTTGTCAGTTCATAAGCTTGATTTAATAGTAATATACACTATCTTATTTGACCCATCAAATGTGTGTTCTGGTTAATGAGCATAGATTTCTTCATCCAACAGTTTTGCTACCTATCTAATCATTAATTCTTGAAAGAATTATCTCATTTGGTTATATACATTTGACTGTCTTGATACAATCCATTAAGGTTGAGTTATCGCATCGATCCACACATACATAAACACAAAAACAATTTTACTTTAAGTTACCAAGCATCTTTGACTTACAACCTCAAAGAGTTTCTTTGAGAGATAACAAATTGGCATCGTTGTCGGGGAAAGGATATTGAAGCTCAGCTTCCTTGGGAGACAACAAAGATCCAGCTTTGATGATAGACAAAGCATAGAGATTTTCTTGGTTGTAATTATCTATCTGGTGAGTCCATGAAGGAAGGATTCAATTGCGTCTCCATTGTTCAGAAATTTGTTGGTGACTTCACTGGTATGAAATGAGCAAGAGGTATGCATTTTTCAATTTCTCAAGTATTTCTGGTTACCCTCATCCAATACCTAGTAGAGATGAATGGGAACATAGTATTCCCATATTTCGAGGAGAAGAGTGGGAATTTTCAGCTAAACACTCACTAGATTTTCATGATTTTATTCATCGGCTTGGAATTGTACATGAGGACATTCAAATTAAGCTTTTCAGGTATTCATTAGAGGGGATTTCCCTTGATTGGTGAAGATCTCTTCCAGATTCAAGAATTCACTCATTGGAAAGTTTTCATTATTCTTTCCATTTGTTTTGTAAAGATGAATTTCCAAATGAAAGTCTCTTTGAAGATTGTTGTGATGAATTCGAGAAGCAAGTTCAACAAGAAGTAGTCTTTTCTTCTGTTTGTCAAGATGAAAATTATGTTGTTAAGGAAGATCTTCATGATACAAATAAGAATTTCATAGTTGCAAATGCATCATATCTTATCTCTATTGCACCTATTTCCTTTGATTTACATGAAGAAACAGTTAGAGAAGAAGTTTTTTCTGCAATTTTTCAAAAGGTTGCTTACAATATGTTTTCACCTGTGATTAGAGAGAAGGATCTGAAGACTGCATGTCTTTCTCTGCAAGATTTAGGAGATTTATATTCACCTATTTTTGATAAGTATACAGATGGAGTAGATCAGATCCTTACATCAAATGATGTTGATTTAAGAAGAATCCAACCAATATATGACAACTACGAATCTAATTTTGATGATCCTTTTTCCTTGCTCATCAAGGAACAACATCATGTTGAAATCAACCATTCTATGTTTGCAGAAGACATTAAATATGATGAGTTTAATCTGTCTGAAGATTTAAGATCTTCTCTTTTGTTTGAAACATCTCATGAACAAAAGACTGATATCATTTATGAATAAGATATCAAACAAGAAGGGATTAGCGATCAAATCAACTCACTTCTATTTTCAGAATTGCAGAAACTTGTTTATGAGTAGATCCATACATCAGAAGGAGGATAAAGGCTTGAGAAACAAGTAGATTTAGCTTCTTTCTATGAGACGGTAGCCATTTATATGGATTTATGTTCTTCATAAATCTTCAGCTGTGCAATCTTTGGAATCAAATCAAATGATGATTGTAAGTATGCTCTGCAAGTTGAAATTTTGTTGCATGAAATTAAGTGTTCTTTGAAATTTATCTGCATGTAAAGAGATTTTGTAAATAGTTTGACGGTATCATGTCTTCATTGGAAGTACGATGTTACATGATGAGCATGTTTTTACTGGTTAAGAGTAGGAGTAGGAAGCTGAATAAGCTCTTCATATGAGCAGATAGATTTCTTTCAGTTTTCTTAAATAAGCAAAGCTTCCAAGGGACTTTCACGTTATGCTTCCCTTTCTCAGGACAATGGCCTTGTGCCCATTATGGATCCATAGATTCTACTGGATGGAGACCATTTCATTGATAAAATCCTTGAAGTGGCAGAGAAAGTCTGAATTGAGGTTTTCTTCTACTTGACAGAGAACAATGTGTTGTTTGAGGGAATTTTTTTTAAACCTAGTATGTTGACTCATGATGCTGAGACCAAGGAGAAATCAATCCCACAACATGTTGTAGATCACACTCTTGAAATTCTTAAGAGGATGGTTCCACGAGCATGGAAGTCTAATGGTATCTACAAGATCTTTTTCTTAATGGTGGAATAATGATTGTTTTGGGGGTTTGATCAAATTTTTCAAACAGAAATAATGAGCATTTTACGTAGACATGAAGAACTTGAAGGTAGCTTCCGGACTCTGCAGAAGAAAAGTGTTGAATTAACTCAAACAATGAGCATTTTTTCCAGGTATCATTGCCAAATATAAGAGAAAGGGGAATGAGAAGTTCAATCAAAGAATCTACAAAAGAGTATTTCTCTTATCAGAAAAACATAGACTTATTTTCATTTGTTATCTAGGATAGAATACTTATTCAAGCTACTAGCAAGGGATTGAATCCAGGATTGATTATTATTTTAGTTGTAGTTGGAGTGTTAACACATAGAACATCTAATCAACTCAATGAAAAAGGGCATTTTGTTACTACATATAAATGTGTTGATTGAATTAAAGGTTTCATGATGTATGGAATTCCTAATATGAAAACATATAAGCCCGATGTTGTCCAACAATGGTGAGGCAGAAAGAAATGCATTTCTATAATTTTGAAATCCTGCCTTTTCGGTTGCTATTTCAGTTTGCACAGTTGTCCTTAGCCACTAAAAGTAGAGATTTTGGTGGCTTACAGGTTAGAATTTTGGCTCTCTTTAGCCAAAGAAAGCACAAAGAAGGGAAAAAGGCCACTCTTTTTTCACAGATCTAAGTGTTGTTCCAGTTGGCACAAGAAAGGTTCCTAAGTGATGATCATAATTTAGAGCATCATTTTTATTGTTCTATTTCAGTTTTGGAGGTGTCAGCAGCGCGAGGAAGATACAACTTCTTATCTATTTTTGGCAAAAGATGACTGGTTTTCCAAGGTGGCATTTTCAACCTCATCCATCAACATCTGAAGATCACTACAGCTGTCGAAGACTATGAATATTTTCAAGATTAGGGTTTGACCCCTTAAATAGGACCTTTTCCTATTTTTGTGAATCTAGTTTTGAATTTCTATTTCAAGTAAATTTGATCTAGTTTTCCAGGATCTAGATATATTTTGTAAAGGCTACAAATGGGCTACATGAAAACTATAGGTTTCCAGGGGATCATTTCTAAAGTAAAAACGACTCCTTATCCCAATGGTAAAAGCTATAGGCAAGTTACATGTTTGCAGAAGATCAGTTGCACAGGTCGAAAACTCTCTTCTTGATCATGGATTCCAAGAGAACAAGGCTCTGGAATGACACCATGTCAAGGGACAAAACTCAGTCATGGCTTCCAAGATGTCTTCACTGGAAGGTAGAAA
>JZKD02S1863690.1:119594-137310 GCA_000966675.3 Picea glauca | reverse complement strand
GGTAAAAGCTATAGGCAAGTTACATGTTTGCAGAAGATCAGTTGCACAGGCCAAATGACTTCATAGCCCAATAGGAAAGGCATTGGAGCTGAGGTTCCTGAAACCTCACAGGGAGGATTTCATCCCTAGAAGGAGACAAATGTTATCTCCTCAAATAACACAGTCAATTTTTTTTATTTTAGGTGATAGGATGTCATTAAAAAATACATCTCTAAATTTTTAAGGTTCATTTTTTAGAGCTTTAAGTATGTAATAAAGTTTGAAAACATTTGATTTGGTTTTTCCTTCAAAAAAGTCAAAAATTAGGTTTTGGTTGCTAAGAACCTTTCCAAAATGGCTTATAAGCCACTGAAATCCTTAGCTTTCGATGCCTTAAACACGAAATTTGGGGCTCTCTTAGCCACTGAAAGTGCAGAAAAGTTTGTTTTTACTGTGTTGAGTCATCATTTTAAAATGATGATTCTGAGCGACCAGAGAATATTTTTGAGAAACGGGTGGAACATTTTGTTGATAACATGTCAAAGAATGATAAACTCTCTCTTTTTTCCTACAGGTGTCATATATTGGGATAATGGAATTCATCTTTGAGCCATAATTTTCGGATCTCAGAATTTCCCTGTTTGATACATGTTTTTGCAATGTAGATCTCGGGAAAATGAAAACAAATCTCAAATAACTGAGAGAGGTTTTCTCTCACAACAAAAAAATCTACAAAATCCTCTTCCATTTTTTACACATTTGTTTTTTTTTAGATATATGGGTCAATATTTGAGAATCATATTTCCAAAAATTTCTATCTTTTCCAGCCACCTCACAAATTCGAATCTGAGATAGGAGAAGAGGTTATCAGATCTATCTTTTGAGGATCTGAAAATTTTTGTAAAGGCGATAAATCCTATCAATTTTATAGACTGAAGGGTTCGATTATGGATACAGAGACATTAATGCTATTGTAATAGAATTTCAGATATATAATACAGATCACAGTTTTCTTTCATTATTGATGTCAGATTGCCATTACCTTTCTCTTTCTGTACTTTGATTCAAGTTTGTTTTAACTGCTAATGACTGTTATCTCATTTTTTCAGTTCATAAGCTTGATTTAATAGTAATATACACTATCTTATTTGACCCATCACATGTGTTTTCTGGTTAATGAGCATAGATTTCTTCATCCAACAATTTTTCTACCTATCTGATCATTAATTCTTGAAAGAATTGTCTCATTTGGTTATATACATTCGAATGTATTGATAAAATCCATTAAGGTTGAGTTATCCCATTGATCCACACATACATAAACACAAAAACAGTTTTACTTTAGGTTACCAAGCATATTTGACTTACAACCTCAAAGAGTTTCTTAGAGAGATAACAAGATCAATCAGAGGTTCAAGTGACTAAAAGGAAAACTAAAATACCTTATGACTGAGATGCACAATCAACACCTGTTTGTCAACTCACTACTCCCACACTTAAAATATAGTTTACGAAGACAACAATTTCAAACATAGGCAGAGGCTCTGTAGGAAACCTTGCAACTGGAAGAGAACCAGTACCAGAAAAGAGACCCAGCTATTGAGGAATTGAAGGAGGATTTGAAGAATATAACATTTCAGTTGAACCAGAATAAGAACAAGGACAAATGAGAAGTCGTTTGGTGCACCACATGCAGGATGGAAGGACACCAAAAGAATGAATGGCCAACATTCATGCAGTATATGGAAAAAGGTATGCCAAATCCGCTACCACGGGGAGGGTTATGGTGCAGAATATGCAAGAAACTGGGTCATGACCCTTATCACTGCACAATTATGCAGAAATACCAGACAGTTTCAAAGAATTCATATTTCACATTTTGTAAGTCAGTAGGCCACAATGACAAAGATTGTAGAACTATGGAGCTGATGCAGGAAATAACATCAGATGCATACAGGGTACAGGCCAAAATGATGACTGGGAAAGAAATGTCACAGTTCAACCAAACCCCAGCTCCATACAACACTGGGTAGTAGCAATATAATACTACGCAACAACCATACAACAATGTGTAGCTGCAGTATAACCTGGCACAGCCCTAGTACAATACTGCGCAGTATAATCAGGTACCACAATATAACACATTGAGAGGTGACCGAGCAGGATACCGAGGAGGAGGAAGAGACAGAGGAGGTTTCAAATGTGGTAGAGGACCCATCACATGTCACAATTGTCAACAACCGAGACATTATTCATGAGAATGTCCACTTCCACCAGCAACTTGTATGTATTTCCGTGCATCAGACCACGATACAGAGGAATGTCTGACACTACTAGTAAAGATCCGGGAAAATAGGAATAAGAACAATCAGAATGTCTAGTGGATTTCAACCGAAGCTAGGGATGACAGACAAAACATCAATATAGTCACTCATGGAGGAACGAAAATAGGAAATGACGCATTTCGACAGGAACCAACACGAAACTAATGGGTAAAGAAGAACAACAAACCAAGAAAGCAGTTCGATGCACCAAAATAAAAGGAGACTTTTAAGGAAGCCAAACAATAATTTCAAAAGGAGGAAATAACGTTGACTTCAACTACGCAACCATTCAAAGAAGCCCCAGCATATGATATGCCACCATCATTGGATCATACCAACAAAATGAAGCTCAAGGGACAAGTAAGTACAATCAAATGATTTTTGCAATCATGCGTAAAAGTATTAAGTGATCTTTCATCTGTGAAAATATTGCAAAACATACTAGATAAATGTTGCAGCAAAATGGAAGAAAAACTAGAACCAAAAACTTTCAATCACCTACACACCAGAAGGAGAACAAGTAGGGAATTTAGACTAAATGCTAACATTTCATATTTCAATATGGGAGACATTATACTAGACCTAGGATCTGAAGTGAATGTGCTACCCAAGAAGACCTGGAAATGTATGCAAGAGCCAACAATGAGATACTCAAATGTCCAATTAAAACTATCAAACCAACATAGAGTCCTACCAATAGGTAGACTGGAAGGACTAATAGTAGATCTTGATGGAGTGCGCACTAAAGAAGACTTTGAAGTCACTGAAATAGTCTATGGCACAACACCTTACCTAAAACTACTTGGTATGGATTGGGTGTTTGGCAACTAGACTATAATCAATTTGAAAACTAGGAAAATGAAATTTGAATCTAGAGAATACAGTGTCATAGAACCACTAGATCCATCAGAAGGGGAGAGGTTTGTAGAACCCACTTTCCAGGACTTAGAGGAGATCAACCAATTGCATAGAACAATTGTGCATGATGAGGATTATGTAAACCCAACTATAGACATAGTACTCAGTTGGTGGAGAATTACTTCATGTGCAATAGACTCAGACACTAGGTTAGAAAACTAGCAGTAGAGACTACACAAAGTATCCACATGAATATGTGCAAGATAGACCACACAGTAAGATGGGTAGGCACATAAATCAAAGAACCACCAAGTTTCCATGGACTAAAAGATTTGGAAATATTCTTGACACAATATTAGGACGACGTATTAGAAAAAAAATGACTGTTAGCACTTGACTTAGCACTCAAGGCTACACCCACAAGATGGTGGGGCGCACATAAAGAAACCATTACAGACTGGTATCAATGTAAGAAACTACTGCGCATAAGGTTCGACATAGAACATGAATACAACAAATAAAAACAATGCCAAGGATAAGAGGCACCAATGGAACACTTGGTGAAGTGAAAAATGCTATGGAAAATGACACCACTAGAGGAATGGCCTCATCACTTCATACATACTTTAGAGGGCATACCAACAAACTAGTACACAGACCAGGAATTGTGCAAAGGAACTATAACATGGAGGACTTTGCAACAGAACATCACAATCGCTTTCTCATTTGAGAATGAGAACCCACTATAGATGCAACACTCAAACGAATCAGAGGAGTAATATTCATCAAAGAACCGGAAATAGAATTTATCACATAATACAAACAACTGAATAAAAAAATAGTCAAGGAACTATTGTTATGTTATCATGTACATGAGAAAGAACCAGATGAAGATGACCCACATGATATTCAGATCGAAGAAGTAGAAGGAGAAATAAATGTGGAAGGACCACCCATAGAATCAGAATTCATTACTACACCAATCAAGGTAAATAAATTTAACATTGGGACATATGAACGACCCAAAATGGCTAGCATTGGAGACTACTGGGATGAGAAAATAGTAGAAAGTATCATAGAATTTTTGTGCAAATATAGCGAACTTTTTCCCACAACATTTACAGAGATGAAGGGTATAGCAGGAGAACTTGGAGAAATGAAGATACCACTCAGACCTGAAGTGAGACCTATAAAACAACGACCCTATAGACTGAACCCCATATATAAACAAAAATTCAAAGATGAGATCGATCGGATGCTCGAAGTCGGCATCATCGAACCAGTTGAAGAATCAGAATGGATAAGACTGATGGTAGTATAGAACAAGAAAAAAGGAAGAGGGATTAGGATATGTGTCAACTTGAGGAAGTTGAACGATGCATGCCTAAATGACCCATTCCCTACATCATTCATGGATGAAGTGTTAGATAATGTGGGGGTACATGAAGCTTACTCATTCACTGATGGATTCTCAGGCTACCATCATATTAAGATAGCATAGGAGGACATACACAAGACCATGTTTGTGACAGAATGGGGATCTTATCAGTACACAGTCATGTTGGTCGGACTGAAGAATGCACATGCAATATTCTCCAAAGTACTCATTGCAACATTTAAGGAATTCATCCATCAATTCCTCAAAGTATACCTGGATGATTGGAGAATTTACAGTCTATTGAAAAACCATGTGGAAGTTTTACGACTAATGTTAGAACGATGCAGATAGTGCCAGATATCAATGAATATCAAGAAATGCATATTTGGAATACCGTTTGGGATACTATTGGGCCACATAGTGTGAAAACAAGGATTGTTAGTGGATCCATCCAAGATCGTCATCATTGTTAACTTACCAGCACCAAAAACAGTCTGACATCTAAGAGCAAGTTTAGGGTACACCGGATACTACAGGAAATTCATCAAAGGATATGCACAGATCACAACACCAATGGAAAAATTGTTAAGGAAGGATACCAAATACCAATGGAACGATGAGTGACCACATGGTTTGGATACCCTGAAGGAAAATATGGTTATTGTACCAATATTAGTATTTCCAGACTAGGAAAATACATTCCATGTGCATGTAGATGCATCGGTGATAGCACTTGGATTTATCTTAGCAAAGCCAAGAGAGAGAGACTTGGATCATCTGATAGCGTTCGCAAGTAGAAAACTATCAGACTCGGAACATAATTATAACATGACAGAAAGGGAAGGCCTCGCCATGGTGTATGCACTACAGAAGTTCATACATTACCTATTGGGGAAACACTTTAATATGTTTACAGATCACTCAGCCCTCAAATACCTAGTCAACAAGCTAGTGTTGGGGGGGATAATCTGTCGATGGTTATTACTATTCCAAGGATTTTACTTTGAAGTAATAGTTAAGCCAGGATAATTGAATGCAGGACCTGACCATCTGTCAAGGGTCACAAATGGAGAAGAACCTATGAATCTAGAAGACACCTTTTCAGATGCACAGTTATTCTCGGTAGAGATTGCTAATGATTACTTTGTAGAGATCATCCGGTACTTAAGAACAGGTACTACGCCACAAGAATATACCACCACACAGAAGAAGAAGAACTTGGTAGTCCACACAGCCGACTATCAACTGATCACAGGACATCTATACAAGATGGGCGTAGATATCATTTTACGAAGGTACGTGATAGAGCACGAAAGACCAAGAATTTTAGCAGAAGACCATGAGGGAATCACAAGAGGACATTATGAAGGAAATGCTACTGTGCAAGACTATGGTGGCCAATGATTCACAAAGAATCGAAAGAGTACTGTCAGGGATGCGATCTCTATCAAAGGGTAGGAAAACCCAACACAAGGGACGAGATTCCACTACGAACATAAGTAACATTATAGGAATTTCATAAATGGGTAATAGACTTTGTGGGACCAATTAACCCACCAACCAAAAGGACAGGGGAAAGATACATCATCACCGCAATGGAATACCTAACAAGATGGGTGGAGGCCACACCAGTAAAAGACTACAGTGCAGAGATAGTTGCCCACTTCTTGTTTGAACAAGTAATCACCATATTTTAGTGCCCAAGAGTTTTGATCAGCGACCAAGGAACACACTTCATAAAAAATACCATCGATGCGATGCTCAAAGATTTTGAAGTTCATCACCAAAAGAGCACACTATATCGCCCACCGGAAAATGACACAATAGAAGCCTTCAACAAAATTCTGGAAAACACACTAACTAAGATCTCTAACATCAACAGAGATGACTGGGACCTCAAAGTACCAGAAGTATTATGGGCGTATAGGACTACATGCAAAAATTTGACAGGGCACACACCATTCAAACTAGTCTATGGCCAAGAAGCAGTAGTGCCATTAGAATTTTTAGTACCCAGCTTACGCATAGCATCTATCACACAAATGAAAGAATGGGGCATAGTATGGGAAAGAATGAATCAGTTATTTTCCATGGAGGAAGACCAAATCTTGGAAAGATTCCATCAACAAGTGAAGAAATCCAGAGACAAAGCTTGGCACGATCGACACATCAAGAAGAAGACATTTAAGGAAGGAGATATAGTATTTCTCTATGAGAACAAATCATTTCATCACTTGAGGAAGATTAGAATGCATTGGCTAGGACCATACGAGGTAAAACCTGTCACATACGGAGGACCTCAGGGGAATGATCAATGGGTGCTGAATGAAGTTGTACAAGGACGGTCGATCACCCACCACATATTAAAAAAATAATAATAATAAAATTATATATATATATATATATATTTAAAATAAAAAAGAGAACAAAAAGGAAACAAGACTAAAAATCACATAGCACGCCAAAGAGAGAAAGGCCACATGATGTTCGAAACATAAATTCAGCAAAGGCAAGGACAACGATTACATACCAAAGAAAAATGAGCGGGATATGGAAAGTTGACAAAAGTAGTATGAGAGGATAACACTGAGAGGAATTAAATCATGGCAAGGACTGAGGGAACATCACATTAAACACGCCAACTAGAGAGGAAAAATCAAGCGTAATGGCAAGTACAAAACCACCACAGATGCATTGAACCCACAGTTATGGTGCATTAATCACATCATGGAGGACATGGAGGAAGCATCCTCGAAAAGCTTCATGACAAGCCCATACAACACATGAGCACATGAGCAATTGCTTTATTCACAAAAGGAGAATATAGAGAGAGAAATAGAAGCCAGAACAAATAGAGACAGACCACAGAGCTCACCAAAGTCATTCACCAACAAACATTCGACAGTCACCACTATGGAACCAATGAAGCCAACAGAACCAGGCTAGACAACAAGACTGACCAAGGTTCAAACTAGGTCACAAGGACCGTTGGAGGAAAATGAGCAACAACAACCAGAGATCATCAATATCGACAAGATCCCATCCCCATAGGTGATACCAGTGAGCCCTACACTGATACTGGAAGAGATTCAACAACCATAAGAAGGGACCATGAAATAGGATACACCAGTAGAGGTGTAGGAGCCTCAGAATGAGGAAGTGGAAACCCAACGGGAAGTGCAACCAGAAAGAAATTATGCAGCTATGGAAGTTAACAGAACGACATAGAATCTAGGAGCAATATTGAAACCAGACGAGTCATAAGCACCCAACCTAGGTTAACCAATAGAGGAGACCACTGGAAATACCTCAGCTTGGCCAGAATGTCTGATGGGCGAACAATAGGAAGTTGTTGGAACTTCTAACCAGCTACCACAACAGGAAGACAAATTTCAGATACCGATCTCACCTCGCAAGAAACCTGCAGTAGAAATTGTGCTACCGCGCATACCATATGGAGTACAGGTAGAATCACAACTACTGGGTCAGGTTGGGAAGCTGAAGTATTCCGACCATGATGTATCAGACGAAACCGAGTTCCCAGAACTTGCACAAAGGGTCTTTATGCATACCATAACCGTAAACCAACTTGGAGAAACAATTAGCCAGCCACACTAGTGGGCAGTTGGGATGGAAAGAACAAGAATCTTAGGTTTGCTGAAGCTACCACATTTTGGCATAGTCCATTACACGATATCATGCATCAAGCATCTGTTAGTAGTCACACATGGAGGGGATATATGGTTGGATAAACCCATCCCCATAACTATTGAGCTTATCACGCAAATAACAGGACTACCCATTCAGGGTATGGATCCCGCGTTGATTCTAGATGACAAATCCAAGGAGAAAGCATTGGCAGAAGAGATGAATAATAAATATGGCACCACCAGAGGAATGAGGGGCATAATAATAAAATGAATCAACAACGTAGCTACACAACTAGGTGCAAATATCTTAGCTTGCAAATTGCTCAGAAAATGCCGCAAAGAGGAAGTACCTGTAGGAGTCATTGCAGTTGCAACTCAGTGTGCAGAAGGAACCTTTATGAGTTGGGTGCCATATATATTGAAGTTTTTTTAGGTGGAATGAAAGGATGCGCAAGACCTAGGCACATAATTCCACTACTCATGGATGATCACCCTAATAGCCTTCATGGGATGGTAGGAACTAGAGTATGTAATCTTTTGCACTAGACTGCAACTAGCGGGAGCGAGATACCTATTACTAAGATTTGGGCCACAAGCCAAACATAAGAGGGATAATGGAATCATATTCGAATCATACCTATGGGACATACAAGAAGCCATCAACCAATTATGGAGAATAATGCGAGAGGATGTTGGGCGATATGCGGACATCGCCAATTTTTGAGCCACAAGAAAGAAAATGTGGATACAACCAAGGCAAGATCCAGATAGACAGTGGCTATCGATGTGCTACTGCATCACAGAAGGTGATATAGAGATGGTCATCAGCGAGTGGCCTGATTAATGGATGATCCCAACCATTACCCAGGAAGTACCAGAAAGAACAACAGAAGGAGAGGCAATGCAGGCGAATACAAATCTTCCAGAAGTCCCAGTGCCCAAGAAACCAAGGATGGGCCAAAACAAGATGAATAAGAAAGAAGAAGGGTCAAAGAATATAGAGACGCAAAAGGTGCAGAAAGATACTACACATTCCACCAACGTACAGCTGAAACAAGATAAGGGAGAAAGGGAGACCACCCCAAACCCCATCACATAGGAACCCAGGGGAAATAAGAGACTAGCCACGTAGGAAGCAGGCGTGCACAAGAAATAAAAGGTACAAAGAGCATCACCAGACTATATGATCATGGAGGACGAAGGGGAAATGATCATCATAATGGTATAGGATTTCTTAGTAGAAGATTTTGATCACGCAGCGTAGCATAGGGATAAACTGCAAAAAGAGCTGGCAGAAATGGGACAGTTCCTCAAGAAATTTGGGGAAGCACAAATAGAAAGCAGTAGTAGAGGCACAAAGACACTGACAATACAGGCCAAAGAAAGAGTGGAGGTAGAAGAATGAGACCCTGTCCACCCCATGCCACAAACAAATGCAATGATTTACATCAAAATTAACATGTTGTGCATGGATGAAATCATGGGGAAAACACCCCTGAAATACTTAGACCACATCCAATTGGTATTGACACGAATTCCATCAAGGGCACTACACAAATTGCAGGTTAGTGTCGACCATGAGGTATAGTTTCATGCACATAAAAACTTAGTCGAGATACAATAAGAAACAAAGAAGCGTGAGGTGCTGGAAAATTTATGTGAGTAGTCCAAGCTCGAAACTCGGGAGGAAAATAACGTAGAAATGAGATAGAACAAAGAGTTAGAGAATTTTTTGAAAAAATCCCAAGCATCGCGCAAGGGAATGAACTCTCAATAGAAGGAAAGATTGACTAGATTGTGCATGCAATTGATCAATATCAGAAGGAGATCAAGAATCTCCGCGAACATCTCACACCAACCACTCCACCAGCAGTGAAGGAGCAAAGGAAGTAGAAATAAACAACATAGCTATAGGAGATGGAACAATAGGTTAGCACAGTATCTGAATTGCTTGATAAAGCAACACAACTTTGGACAAGGTTGGAGGAGGATCCATAAGTCCAATGCTGGGACAAGGAAGAGGAAAGGATCAATGCAACAATCCAATAACTCAAACATAGGCATAATACCATACCAATCCTAGAATGAGTCAAAGGGACGCAGGAGATAAAGAAGATGCAAGCAGAACTTATCACTACGCAAACACAGAAACAGGAGCGTCAAGCTCAAATAGAACCACTACAAGAACAGGTAGCATAAATACTCGCACAAGAAGAAGGAGATAAAATATAGATAGAACAGACCCAGACCGAATGTGCAGGATTGTTGAGAGACAAAGTGGTAGCTTAGGTAGTAGACACCATCAAGGAGAATACCACCTAGGCATTGACAAAAGCATTAGAGCTCAAGGAAAAGTTCTAGACGATCACCAAGGAGATCGAAGAAGCTTAGAAGGATTAGGTGACTTGGGATGAATCACATATCAGTATTGGGGGCCTGTTGGCACTAGGCCAAAGTGGAAAGAAGAATCATCATGTGAAAGAAAGCGTGCAGAAATGGAAGTAACAACTGGAAGGTAACACAGCACGCACACATGCAAGAACACGTGCACAAGGAAAATGACAGCTGGAGGAAGAACAACACGCATGCATGGGAGGAATACCTAACATCGGTAGGGTTAGGGTTTTTTTAATACATTGTAAATGGTTGAAGAGCCCGATATATATAAATAGAGATACAAAGGTATCATACAGAGGTTGATTTGCCTTTGCATTAGTTTAGTTTTTGTAATGATCTATCGTATCCAAATATGAATTGATGCATTATGTAATATGTTCATGGACCAAGTTTGTAAGTTGTTGAGCTAGAAAAGAGGAGAGGAGGAAGATCTAAGCGGGGATGATTTTAAGGATGGAAATTTATTTTTAAATGTGGAAACCTTGGCGAATCTTACTAATCCTTCATATGCCAACTATAAATGTTTAACGATATTTTTGTAAAAATATTCAATTTTCTAAGGATTTTATATAGTTTTTATAAAATTTTGGCGATTTTTAAGGTAAAATAATTTTATCCTATATAATTTGGGCGAATCATTTTTAAAATAGCGAATATATTTTTTGGAAAAACCATGGAAAATTAGCCCATGAGCGAAATTTAGCCCCTAAAATCATCCCTGGATCTAAGGATTAGATCACAGTTTTTGGAGCCTAGTGCGATCTAGTTTACCTCATACAGATCTTACCCATCAGAGGGAATTGTAAGCGCACGACGTTGGTGATGAAGAACTATCATAATAAAAGAGCCAAGAGCCAAATTTTTGTCGATGTATCCTAGGAGGGGGTGAACCACGGTAATATCTGTTTTGTGATGAATGCATGCATCTCTTTTCTTTCTTTCAACAGTTCATTTCTATGCTTAATAAATGAGTTAATATATTGTTATGGATTATGATTATGTTGTTCAAGAATTAAACTGTGAAATGGAAATCTGCATGCATGAGGAATAAGTAGATTACATTCCCAATTCGTATCATATGGCTCTGGTTAATAAAACCCTATCTCATACTCAATCCTAGGCTGCACACACCTAAGTCTTACAACCACCCATTTAAATCTATCTTGGGTGAGACTGCACAGTACATTCTCTGTATTGTGTTGCCTTCTAGTTTACCAGGAGGGCCGATAGTTTTAGAGGACTTGTTGGAAACCCGAAAGACATGAACCCTGGGTCAATAAATCAGACAGTAAAAGAGAGAAGTTAAGGCTAACATTGATGAAAAATGGAAGCCCGCTCAAGTATCACTGGATATTAATTGTCTCATCTTTGATGAAGGAGAAATACTTCAATAGTTCTAAAAAACTCCTTTGATACTCATCAATGGTCATGCTTCCTAGTTTAAGTTAAAAAAACTCTTTCATATTTTTGTCATAATACCTCTTGGTTAAGTATTTCTTCTCAAAATACTTCTTGAATTACCTCCAAGTCACATTCCTCTCTCTAATGTGTTGCACTTTCACAAGTTGATCCCGCCACATGGATGTGTTTCCTTTAAGTTGGTAAATAACCATTCTTCCTTATACATGAGAAGAATAATTATACAGTTGGACGTACTTTCTCATGCAGAATAACCATGTCTCATCATATTCATTTTTATTGTGCTCTCCATCAAACGTAGGAGGTTTTATCTTGTTCATTTCTCCTTTCAATTCATATACCCAAAACTTTGTATGATGCTTCCTTATAGGTGTTGGCACAGGGGAAAAACTAGGGTTCAATGCTCAAAAGTGCACCAACAAAGCCCTAACTATGGGCCCTTTCGGAAACACCTGTGAAGAAGATGAAGTCTCACCTGAGGTAGAGGCAGGGGTGGTTGCAAGACTCAGGTGTCTGCAACCTTAGCGAGGACACAAATCTATGATTCTATCATTTCATGTCACTTAGAATAGATCATTCATCAATATTAATCCTTATTATACTTCGCAGACAACATAGAGCTTCACGATGAATACTCAGGTGTACATTGTTTCAGCATTTACCCTTAGTAACCCATATCATATCTAGTAGATCGTCACTAAGCATCCTTATACACATCAGATCTAACATTCATATATATATCTAAGAATCATAGAGCATAAGTGTATATATCAAAGCACATAGCATAAGAAAAGATAAATGCATTGAACCAAAGCATAACACACATAGTTACGTGGTTCGCGCCCCCCTAGGGATACATCCACGAGATCTTATTCTTTATTATCATCCTCAAGATGTTACAAGCACAAAGCCTCCGAAACCCTTCTTCGTAGAGGACATAATATTTGTGCAACTCACTAGATCCTTCTTCCTTTCGTTACAATATAAATCACACAGTAACTTGCACTTAGCCTTGCAAGCCTTACACAGTTCACACATATCACTTACTCAACATCACATAGATGCACCACTAATTTCAGTAAGAAATCACATTTACTACTTCTTACATTGCCTATATCTCTATTTATACATTACAAAATTGGGCCTAAGCATGGGTAAACCCACAGGTCGACATCCCTTTCCCATTACATTAACCCAAAAACCTAAAAGAGGCCCAAAAGTGGACTGAGATCTTGTGATATCTACTTTTCCTGGCATTCCATATTTGATAGGGTGTCGAAGTTGAAAAATGGTCAATTATGACCAAGTGTTCCTCAAAACATGGTCAAGGGCCAAAAGGCCCCCAACACTCACCTGTGACTCATCCTGAGTCACTCAGGTATGACCAATTATGCTTCGAATTCTTCGAGCTTGGTTTGAGCTTCTTCGACCTGCTGCATTGCTACTGCCTCTTGCTTGGGGAACTCCTGGATGAGTGCCTCATTCATTGGCCCTTCTAGGCGTTGTTCTGATGTATTCACAAGATATTCAATTTCCACTCCTTGGCTTTCAACTTCAGTGAATAGTTGGCATGCCTTTTATTGTACTGGTTGAAGTCGTTGAGAGACTTCCATTACTTTACTATGAAATGTGTGAATATGTTGTTGGGTTGTGATTTTCTCTATGATCCGGGGCAGGATCTTTTATGATTATGGTTGAGTTTTAACTTGCATGAATATTTTAACCATTTGAGAATTTAACGAAAGAAAGAGGAAAGAAGAGGATTATATCTGTCAAATACACATATGCAGATCTGAAAACAATAATGAACAACAAACCATAAGAACGCAGGTTGATAACAGAGTTCGGCACAATGTTTGCCTACGTCTCCGGGCCTTTTTCCTGTGGGGGAGGCTTCTTTATTTCTGCTCAAGTGCTCAAAATTACATCTCAGCAATGCCCAAAGGCTACAAGATTGATCTGGTCTTGTTGACTCAGATCTCTAGAACCCAATGCAAGAAACGGCATGCAAAACTGATGCTCCAAGTTCCCAGAAACGATCCGACAGCGTTTCCACCTCAAAGGCTTCCCTGCAACAAACTGACTTTGGCTTGGCTTTCCAACAGCATAACTCTGCAAAAATGACTGTCCAATGGCCTCAAACAGGCCTGGTTTATATAGCAATGAAGTTGGTTTCACATCCCCAACTTCCTCCAAGAATCTGGCCTCCAAAAATGCCCAATATCCCCCAAAAATGGGATAATTCTGCTAATAATAGGCACATGTAATTACATAAAAACCAAATTCGTTCAAAAAAAACCCACTTTATAAATGTTTTGGGCCGCAGCCCCCAAATGGTGTGCGCGCCCCTGATTTTGTGGTCATATGGTTGTTCATGTGGCCACGCGCCATAGCGCGGGCCACCCCCCCTCCGACGTCAAACCTGGTCACATGGCGCATTGTTGGGAACCGCATGCTCCAAACTTTAACACATACCCCGCGCCCATACCGGTTCAGCTCCGGGTTTCGTGGCTTAAGCATAGGCTTGTGTGCTATTTGTAACAAACTCCACGCAGTTTGGTTATAACGGACCCGGTCCTATTGCCGAGCCATATGGCCACGCCAACTTATAACTGCCCGCATATAAAGTGATAAACCCCCGGTTTAATGGAACCCGACCAACCCAACGCCGCACTCCCGGTCACGTTGTTGTGGTCATATCATTACGTCGAGGGCTGGGGCTAAGCCCCAGCCCTATTTGCCGCTGGTCAATACTTCTGTTAAACATAAATAAAATATTTCCCGTTTCCATAGCAAGTCCCACCGGCCGACGCCGTGGCTAGCCCAAAGTTACCGGTCCTTTCAACGCTCAGAGGTCCCATGTTCAAACCTCCCCGGTGACAACCATAATTTTGAACATTGAAACCTTCAGCCAATGACGCAGCGCCACGTGGCACCCTGTGAATGGGCCACGTGGCATTTTTTACCCAATCGGATAATGCCACGTGTCGGCCTGCCATAGGCCCACGTGTGTCTCGGCCATACTGACACTTCACCCTGCCGTACTCCCACCTGTCTTTGCCGCGTCAGCACATCCGTATGCCCGGTCACCTGCCGCGTGTCCTGCCGTACTGCACATTCACCTGCCGCGTCAGCTGCCACGTCACCATGCTGCCGTCAGCGTGCCACGTCGATGCTGATGTCATCGTGCCACGTGTCACCCTGTGAGTGGTGACACGTGTCACATTTTTACTGGTCCAATCGTACCCTGAAATTGCCAAATCCGTGTGACACGTGGCGCGTCCTGGTGATGCCACGTGTCCTTCCATATAGTCTACCACATGTCGTATTCTGATACCGCCATGTCACCATACGGACATGCCATGTTAGCACTGTATGGCCTGACACGTGTCTGTATGGACTGTACGGACAGGTACAGTCAGCATCCAAAATTTTGCCTGTTTGGCTTTTCGGACAGAACGCGATATCTTCTCCATACGGACTCCGTTTGACATAACAATTATACCACCGGAACCAAGAAGACGAGATGGACGCCATGGTACAGGTTTCATTGCATTCCGAGCACTTTCATTTTTGAGCATTTTTCAAGCCCTATCAGGCCTCTGGATCCGTTTTCAGATCACTCTAGAAACCTCTTCATTCTCTCTAGGAGTGATAGGGACTTCAGCTACACCTATATCTTTTCAACGTCGTGCTTTGCCTCTTGGAGCTATGACTCCAATTTATGAAATTTTGGGTTCTCAGTTAGGTTCTCGTAGATCTACACACTTCTGCTAATTAACTTTTTGTATTCCTCAGAGAGTACTTTAATCCTTTCTACGGTTCTCTGGATAGTTATTTCTCGTTGGTTTCACACTTCTTGTGGGGTATATGGTATGGTATGAAGCTATAATTCCATGACTTTTTGTTGAAGTTGTTGAATAACTTCAACAAGCATCATCACTTGGCATTTGATGGGGTCCTCTACCTTTTGTTCTAATTTGGTCACAAAGAGAAATGCTCTGTTGACTGCTTCTTCAATCCCAATCTGCTTCACAAGCAGCTGCTCTTTCTCTTTTAGAATCTTCACTCTGTCTTCAGCAAATTTTTCTTAGAGATTTTCCTTCTCTTGTTGCGCAACTCGACGTTACTTGATGATTTACTCTTCTGCTTGCTTTAAGTCATGGGTGGCCTACGTTGTTTCTTCATGTGCCTTCTGAAGGCGTACCTTGATTGTGTTAGCAATCATGCAGAGTTGAACTCTTTGTTTCCTTCTTCTATTGTTCCTTCTGGTAGGGTTGCAGAGGATACTGCGTGGATATATTGGAGAGCTTGTTGTACTCCTTGGAGTTCGATATCGATTATGTTGTACATTGTCTCTTTCTTAGATTCCTATTTTTTTGTTATCTCTTCTATGGATTCGTTCATAGCTGTGATGAGAAAAATAAAGTAATCTGGAGTGAGCATGGTCTTCAGTTTAGTCACGGGTGATTTTGATTTTTTTCAGGAGGAATATTCTGGAAGCGAACCCTTCCTTTTATTTATGATTTCTACTTCATCTCCTGGCCTCTGTTCGACTTCCTCTAAGTCTTCTCCATTACCTCCTTTCTCTGGTGTAAAAGATGTGGTTCTTAAAGATTTGTTCTCTAAATCCTGGATATCATCATCCTTCTTTGTCTTCTTTTCTTTATTTGTCTTACTGGGTCCAGGTGTATTCTGTGCAGCTTCTGGGCTATCAATGTCAGACAATTTTGTGAGGTCTGCTGGAATAAGGAGGTTCGCCGACCATTCCTTGGTGATTTTGTCCAGGTCTTCTTTTGTCAGCTTGTAATAAGACTGAACTTGTTCCTTGTTCTCATCAGCACGTGCTATTAGATATATAAAATGGCGATCTGCAATGAAGTTTATCAAAGGTCAAAACCTATGTAAAGTATTTGGGGTCATGCGAGGCTTAGACTAGATGGAGAGATTTAACTGGGTGTAGTAGGTATGAAATACGCCATTGGATTTCCACTGCTTGTTCATGTCGTTCAAGTACCACAGGGTACTGAATTTCACAGTTAGTGGTTCAAAGGGGTCAATGTCGGGGAAGGTTTCACCTTCTGGTAGCTCCCATGCAATGAAAGCTATAAGTATTAAGAGCCAGCTAAAATGAAATTCATGCCCCTAATCTTGGGCTTCTCTGCAATCAATCTCTAGTTAATTCACCATGTACTTCACCCATTTCATCTGTAGTCCTTCTACACACTTTTTTGTGAGGTCGACTACAAACCTGGATACTTGTGTGGGTCAATTCTTGCGTACCAACTTCCCTGCGATCAGTTGATAGGCGAGGCGTACTGCACCACTTTCAATAGAATATACCTTGTAGCCTCATGCACCTTTCTCAACATAGTCATAGGCTTCCTTGATCTTCTGAGCAAGAGCGTGATCCGCGGTCTTACCAAGATAGTAATCATGGGGATCAGGGCCCTGCATGCTAAGCTCAGTGATCTAGTTGATCAACGTTGGAGCAATTGTTATGCGACAGTTCAACCATAAGTATCCTCCATGGTAACTTTCCAAGAACAACTTCTGTTAGAGATATTTCTTGTAAGGGGATTAGATGCAAAAGAATGGGTTAAAAACCCACTTGTCCTAAGTTCAGGTTCTAATGTGCCCATGATTAAATAAAAATCAAGATTGGACGGCTAGGATCGCGTTGCCCGAATCAACAGCGCAGGTGTGATTCC
>JZKD02S1863690.1:102346-119486 GCA_000966675.3 Picea glauca | reverse complement strand
GAGAAATTCTGGACACCCCCCCGCCTTTCTACCTTTAAGTGGAGGGGGGGTCCAGAATCGTAGACGCAGCTTTCGACGACTGAGATTACCGTGCCCGAATCAACGACACTGGGCTAGTCTCGCCCCTCTCAATCGCCCTATGTTTAGCCAGCGTGGGCCCTCCTCCCATCATGACATCCTCCAGAACAACCTTCCTCCCGCTACCATGTGTCATATGTCCTCCTCCACCATTTCATCCGAGTGGCCCTTTCCCTGTCTCATCGTCCACTCACCACCTGCCACGTCCATTCTCCCACCTTCCCCGCTTATATCCATTTTTCCTTATGTCATCCCCTTCCACCTCTCTCGCCTCTCATCGTTCTTACTTCGCCCCTGCAGTTGTGGCTCCGTCACCCCATTGTTTCCCCTCCACTTCCCGCGTTGGCCTCCATACCTGTCCTTCAAGCTACTCAATTATTCCAGGTGGCAATGCGAGGAGTCTTCTATATCCCAAAATGATGAGCTGGCATGATCGTCCTCAAGCCCAAGAAGCAGTTATTGAAGCAGTTGGCGGTGGTTAGACATCGTCTCCACCATAATGGGGATGTCCTGCAATGAATTAAAGGCACGTCGATTTACCGTTAGAAACTGACAAAGAATTAGATTGCGTCTGACTTAAGTTGCACGACCCTTCAAAGGTTTACTGTCAAAATCCATGCAGACGCAAAGATTTCAATGCAGTGTCTTGATTTTGTTGTTGTTGTTGTTTTGAGTATATGAAGGCATTTTCGCCATTTTGGTATCTATCGATGGTTGAGATGAGCTCCCGGTTGTAAATCTTTAATGAAGCACCGATACTCTGGTTACGTATGCACTTTTGAGACTTCTTGCCTGATGAATGCCAGTTTCTTTTACATCTCTGTTACACTGTGTTAGAAACGCTCGAAATTGGAGGATCCAGTCGAGCTATAGTTGTTATAGGATGATGTTGGTAGGATCACTGTAGCAGTTATGATGTTTCTAGCCAGCTCTTGTGATTTTCTCAATGCTGAGTGACTTGGACTTGGAGGATCCAGTCAAGCCCTCCTCAGTTTCTTGAGACTCTAAACCAAGCGGATCTTTCATTCAACGTCTTTCTTCTGCAAATAGCCGTAAGCCCGTTGCCCAAAGCTGTTTGTTCATTTTCCTCACTAAGTCTTCCGCCTACTCACCCTTTTATCAACTCACTGGCTGAAGTTGGATCAAGACCTCCTTTGTCACCATATGTACCAGACTCAGTCCCCGAGTTAGAGTGATATCTCCTCGAGTTATCCCCCATTTGATCACCCCTTTAACACAAATCGTGACATTAAACTGATGGGTGTTGGGATCTTCTCCTGCAAGAAATCCAAGAGTGACTTTCATCGCCAACATTTCTGGCGCCGTTGCCGGGGACAATGTTGAATATATTCCCTGGGATTGAACGACAAAGATCAACTGATTCTAAAGGTGCATCAGATATCAGGACTTGAATATTTCTACTGTGTGCCTGGCGACTCCACAGTGACGACTCCGTTGGGGAGAACCTTCTCTATCAATTGTGGCTTCGAGAGGCAGACACACGAGGTCTCATCCACACGTGCCTCTAGAGACACCTGGAGCTGACTCAGAAGAAGTGCGCGGAAAGAGAAAGAGCTCTGTAAAATAAGTTTCCATCATTGAAACAGGTAGTTCCCCACCTCCTTCTATAAAAACTCCACTTTCTTCCTCTTAGCTTCCTAGTCACCCTTCCTCTGAGGTTTCTCGTTTTCTGAATTTCGGGAGTGTTCCTGCTGAGTTTTCTCCTCCTGGTCTAGTATCAGAGGGAGAGATCCTTGTCACTCCCCCTTCCCTGGAAGTTGTGCCTCATCGCAAACCTCAAGCTTTAGAAGATTTCACTACTCCTCCTTTTATTACTACTGTTGCACGGAGAGAAGTATCTGCACACTTAGGACCCTTGGCCCTCTCTCTGTCTCCTCCGTTGTCTCCTCCAAGAAGCTATTTTCTGACATCTCCTGTGCATACTCCTTCTCCTCCGAGTTCTCCTCAACCTACTATCCCTATGGATGGTGTTAATCCCCCTCTGAATAGAATAGATGCCATAGTCGCTGCCAGGTACGCTCCTTTAGTCCTACCCCATCCTATGAATCCTCTCCCTGCTGGAGACTACTTAAAGTACATTCCCAAGTTCAGTGGGGAGGGATACATAATTGCTGAAGAGAACCTAGCTGCTTTTTACAGTTATGCAGACAACCTCAATATTGAGATTGAAGATGTCTGGATGAGAGTCTTTGTCCAGAGTTTGGATGGTGAGGTTAGGAAATGGTTCCGGGGACTAGCCCCTGGATCTATTGCTGGCATTGAGGCTTTGGATAACATATTACTGAGGCAGTGGGGAGATAGAAAATATTATATGTATTATATGATAGAGTTTGGGTCTCTGAGGAAGATGGAAGGGGAGTCTGTCTCAGATTTCTCCAAAAGATTTAATAAGATGTATAACAAGATTCCTGCAGAAGTAAAGCCTTCAAAAGCCTCTACTCAAATTGCATATGCTAGTGCCTTTGACCCTGATTTCTGTCTCGTATTAAGATAAATAAGATCCACCTCTTTAGCTCAGATGCAAGATGCAACTATAGAGGTGGAATCCAATATATTGGCAGCTGACAGGCTGAGAAGCCAGGCCGACACAGAGAGAAGAAAGGAAAAGTCGGAGGCCTCAAATTAGGGCCCATCACTGTCCCACCCTCAAGTAAATGAGCTGACCTGAGTTATGAATCTCCTTAAAGAAGAGGTGGAGAGGTTGAAGGTGGAGATAAAACAAATAAACAAAGGCCCTCATAACACCGAGAACAGGGCAGGTTTCAGAAGGCCAAATAATTTCTCTCCTCCAGCTATGCACAGAGAGAAGGAAAGAGACAGAGACGACCAAAAAATTCAGGCTCCCTTCCATAACAATTTTGTGGCTGATGAAGAAGAAGGGGAAGCAGAAGAGACTAAGCCTAAAATCCACAGTGTAGAATTCACTCCCCCTTTCCCTCATCTGATCCAATCAACATATGAAGAATCTCTCATGGATGGTCAGCTGAACGAATTGAGCAAAGGAGACAAAGCTAGCGGTGGTCGAGGCAGGTACAACTTGAGGTCTGACAAAAGGGTAGCAACACCTGAAGTTCCTAAGCCATCCAATAGAACAGAGAAACCTACTAATGAAGTAGCAGATAGAGGTAAGAAGGCCCAACCTCTCTCCCCCATTGTCCATAATCATGTTCCTAAAATTAGAGAAATCCCAAAGCCTATGTATTCTTTCAATTTCGAACATGAGATTCAGAGAATCAGAATTCCTGTGCCACTCACTGAGTTAATTAAACATGGGGAATTCAAAAAATGCTTCTCTGAACTGCTGAAATCCAAAGCCTCATACCCTCTCATAGACTCCATAAACCTCCAAGATGAAAGGCCTGCAGTTGTCCTAGGTCCCATGGTAGAATATAGGGATGATTCATCCCCTCCCTTCTACACCTCCCTGAACATACATGACAAGGTCCTGCATAATTGCCTTATGGATTCAGGGGCTTCCCACAACTTCATGCCCAAAGCCGTCATGGAAGAATTAGGACTGGAAGTCACCCGATCCTATCATGACCTCTATTCTTTTGACTCCAGGAGAGTCCAGTGTTTGGGAGTGATTAAGGACCTAGTAGTCTCTTTGTTTCAGCTTCCCATGAAGAGTATGGTCATGGATATTGTGGTAGCCGATGTCCCCCCTAAGTTTGGCATGCTGTTGTCAAGATCCTGGATAAAGAGACTGGGGGGAACCTTGCAGATGGACCTCACATATGCCACCATTCCAGTCTTTGGAGGGGAACATAGGAGACTGTACAGAGAAGCCCAGCTATCCTACATTGTCAGTGATGACACCAATCCTACCAATCATCCCATCTATTCCTTGGACACTGATTTAGGCTCCAGTTTACTACATCTCACCCACACCCCTGAATCTTCTTTACAGATCAGAAAGCAACCCTTCCTTAATCAGGAACCCTCCCCTTCAACTTCCTCTATTTATAATATGTTCTTTGATGGAGATTCCTCCAGTATGGGTGCAGGTGCCGGAGTGATATTTATATCACCTTGTCATGAGACCATCTCTCTGTCATCCAGGATGGAATTCGAGGTCACCAATAATGTGGAAGAGTATGAAGCTTTGGTTATGGGTTTGAGAGCTGCCAAAGAAATGAGAATCAAGGAGATGGCTATGTTTGGGGATGTAGAACTGATTGTCTAGCAGGTCAAAAATGTCTATCAGAATAAGCATCCTCGGCTCAGGAATTACAGAAACGAGGTATGGGATCTGGTCGATGATTCCTTCCTGGATTTTAACATTTCCTACATTCCAAGGGAGGAAAATGCCTCGGCCGACTGTTTATCTTTCACAGCTAGTGTGCTCAAAGTTCCCACATCGCCCACTGTCGGGTCTGATGTTGAAATAAAATACAGACCTTCTATACCAGACAATGTCAAACACTGGAAGGTATTTGAATATGATCAAGAAATTGAGAAATTTCTCCAGTCCATTGATGAATTTTCCACAATGCACATAGATGAGAATCCTGAAGAGGAAGATGACCATCACCCTGGGGAATTTGTGAATAAAATTGCTAATCACCGGATCATTCAGCTACCGAGCAATCACATTCCGAGAGGACTGATCCCGTTAGAAAGATTGTTCGATGGGAATGATGTGGCAGTAAAAGGTAAGGTTTCAGGTGATGATGATGACACAGCTGAATGTAACATAGGCACACCTGAGGAGCCAAAGTTTGTCAAGATGTCAAGAAGTTTGACCGAAGGGCAGAGGATAGAATATATCAAGCTACTGAAAGAGTTTGCTGATGTGTTTGCATGGACCTACAAAGACCTCAAAACGTATGACACATCAGTCATCGAGCACAAGATCCCACTAAAAGAGAAGGCTAAGCCATTCAAACAGAAGCCGAGACAGATAAATCCCATGCTGCTACCTGTCATGCAGAAAGAGGTAAAGAAGCTACTGGATGCCCAGATCATTGTCCCCTTGAGATATTCTGAATGGGTGGCCAATTTGGTCCCGGTGAGAAAGAAAAGTGGAGAAATCAGACTCTGTGTCGATTTCAGGAACCTGAACAGAAGTTCGAGGAAGGACAATTATCCCCTGCCCAACATGGAACACATTTTACAAAGGGTCACTGGCGCATCCAGGATGTTCATGATTGATGGTTTCTCTGGATATAATCAGATATCAGTCATGCCCGAGGATAGAGAAAAAACAGCCTTCATCACTCCTTGGGGCACATTCATGTATGCCAAAATGCCTTTTGGACTGATGAATGCAGGAGCAACATTTCAGTGAGCCATGGACATAGCCTTCATTAGGGAGAAGGACCAGTTCGTGGTGATATATCTAGATGACATCACAGTCTTCTCTAAGTCTGATAAAGAGCACTGCTGCCACTTAAAGAGGGTTTTCCTGAAGTGTCAGAGGTATGGCCTATCTTTAAACCCCAAGAAATCATTGTTTTCTATGAAACAGGGGAAGTTGTTAGGTCACATAGTGTCAGCAGAGGGAGTAAGGATTGACCCAGGCAGGGTGGAAGCGATTCAGGCCCTGTCGCTTCCCCGGTCTAAGAAAGAAGTTCAGGCATTTTTGGGGAAGGTCAACTTTCTGAGAAGGTTCGTCTCAAACTTCGCCGAGCTGATGAAACAAATTACAACCATGCTCAGGAAGGGCCATGAAATAAGGTGGACTTCTGAATCCAGGGGATCTTTTGACCAGATAAAGAAAGCATTGACTGAGGCACCTATGCTAATCAGTCTCGATTATTCTAAAGATTTCTTGATTTTCTCATTTGCTTCTGATGACTCAATAGCAACAGTCCTACTGTAGAGAAACGATCAAGGGCGAGAGCAGCCCATTGCCTTCTTCAGCAAGGCATTGAGAGATGTTGAAATCAGATATGAGATCATGGAAAAGCAGGCCTACGCATTGGTGAAATCTCTCAAAGCTTTCAGGATCTACGTTTTGCACTAAAAAATCACTGCATATGTCCCTTCAACTTCTGTGAAGGACATCCTTATACAGCCCGACATAGATGGGAAAAGGGGCAAATGGATAGCTAAGATCCTCGAGTTTGACCTGGAAATTAAGCCCACCAAGTTGATAAAGGGGCAAGGTTTGGCCAAGTTGTTGGCTGAATCCAACTACAAAGCCCTGGAGATTAACTGCATCAATGAGCAAGCCGAGTCATCCAACAGTAATTCCTAGGTCACCATATCACTAGTAGCATGTCCCTGGTACAGGGACATCTTGTAATTTCTATAGGAATTAAAGCCCCCTGACGGACTGGGAAAGAGTAGGGCCGGAGCTTTAAAGATCAAAGCGGTCAAATACTGCCTTATTGACTGAGCCTTGTATTGGAGAGACCCTCTGGGGATATTATTAAGATGTCTGGACCCGTTGCAAGCCCAGAAGGTGATGTTCGATTTTCATAGAATTCTCTGCGGGGGTCATCATTTTTGGAAAACCACAGCCCACAAAATCCTCCGGGCTGGGTATTACTGGCCTACTTTGTTTACTGATGTCTGCAGGGAGGTCAGGGCTTGCATCAAATGCCAGAAATTCTCAGGTAAACAACAACTCAAATCTTTGCCATTAAATCCCGTAGTAGTTTCGGCACCCTTTCAGCAGTGGGGATTGGATTTCATCGGAGAGATTCATCCTCCCTCAAGTGGCCAGAACAGATGGATCCTCACTACAACTGATTATTTCACCAAGTGGATAGAGGCTGTCCCCACGAGGAGCACTTCTCACAAAGTAATCATTAGCTTCTTGGAAGACATCATGTCCAGATTTGGTTGTCCAAGCAGAATTGTCACTGACAATGCCTCCCCCTTCAGGTCTGAGCCTCTGATCAAATTTTGTGAACAATTTGAGATTTCATTGGTTCACTATACTCCATACTATCCTCAAGGGAACGGACTGGCAGAGTCCTCCAATAAAAGTTTGATCAAGATTATCAAAAATCTACTGGATGACTATCAGAAAGCCTAGGATTCAAAGCTCAAATTTTCTCTCTGGGCCGATCGGGTGACAACTAAGAAGTCCCTGGCTCTCTCTCCTTTCCAACTTGTTTACAGAATAGAGGTCGTTTTTCCCACTCAGCTTGCCTTACCTGTGGAAAATTTCCTCCAGGTCCTTGAAGGACAACCTAATCATATACTTAGAAGGATTCATCAGATGGTGGAAGTGCAGCAGATCAGAGAACAGGTCATGTACAGAGCCTACAATCATCAGCAAAAGATCAAGCAGTCTTTTGACAAGAAAAACAAGAAGAAGTAATTTGAGCGGGGTGATCTAGTGCTCAAATGGGATGCACCCAGGCAGGAAAAGGGCAAACACAGTAAATTTGATGCCCTCTGGATTGGGCCTTTCAAGATCCTTGCAGTATTTTCAAACAACACTTACAGGTTGCAGGATCTGGGAGGCAATGAAGTTTTTGGCAGCCCAACAAATGGGCATTTCTTGAAAAAGTGTTTTTTGTGAGCCACAGTTGGCTCTTTTTGTTTCGTTTTGTACATATTGTTTCTGTTTTTTGTTTTCCGGACTGATAAATGACTCCATAGCCCAACATCAAAGGCACTGAATCTGCAAAAGAGTTCTTAGAGCATCACAGGGATGACTCTATCCCCCATGGAGCTAGATGTTAGAGATATTTCTTGTAAGGGGGTCAGATGCAAAAGAATGGGTTAAAAACCCACTTGTCCTAAGTTCGGGTGCTAATGTGCCCATGATTAAATAAAAAGAAAGATTAGATGGCTAGGATCATGGGGCCTGGACAAACACCGCCGGTGGGGTTCCGGACCCCCCCCCCGCCTTTCTACCTTTAAACGGGGGGGGGGGGATTCGGAATCTGGGGCACACCTTTTCAATGGACCAGATTAGTGTGCCCGGATCAACGACGATAAGAGCAATTCCGGACCCCCATGTCTTTCCACCTTTAAGCGGAGGGGGGGGTCTGGAATCATAGACGTAGCTTTCAATGGCTGAGATTACCATGCTCGGATCAATGGCACTGGGCTAGTCTCACCCCTCTCAATCGCCCTATGTTTAGCCAGCGTGGGCCCTCCTCCCGTCATGTCATCCTCCAGAACAACCTTCCTCCTGCTACCGTGTGTCATATGTCCTCCTCCACCCTTTCATCCGGGTGGCCCTTTCCCTGTCTCATCATCCTCTCACCACCTGCCACGTCCATTCTCCCACCTTCTCTGCTTATATCCCTTTTGCCTTATGTCATCCCTTGCCACCTCTCTCACCTCTCATCGTTCTTACTTCGCCCCTACGGTTGTGGCTCCGTCACCCCATTATCGCCCCTCCACTTCCCGTGTTGGCCTCCATACCTATCCTTCAAGCTACTCAGTTATTCCATGTGGCAACGTGAGGAGTCTTCTATATCCCAAAATGCTGAGCTGGTCTGATCGTCCTCAAGCCCAAGAAGCAGTTATTGAAGCGATTGGCGGTGGTTAGACATCGTCTCCGCCATAATGGGGACGTCTTGAAATGAATTAAAGGCACGTCAATTTTCCGTTGGAAACTGACAAAGAATTAGATTGCGTCTGACTTAAGTTGCACGACCCTTCAGAGGTTGACTATCAGAAGCCATGCAGATGCAAAGCTTTCAATGCAGTGTCTTGATTTCGCTGTTTTTGTTGTTTTGAGTATATGAAGGCGTTTTTTCCATTTTGGTATCTATTGATGGTTAAGCTGAGCTCCTGGTTGTAAATCTTTAATGAAGCAATGATACTCTGGTTACGTATGCACTTTTGAGAAATATTGCCTGATGAATGCTAGTTTCTTTTACATCTCTGTTACACTATGTTAGAAACGCTCGGAATTGGAGGATTCAGTCGAGCTATAGTTGTTATAGGATGATTTTGGTAGGATCACTGTAGCAGTTATGATGTTTCTAGCCAGCTCTTGTGATTTTTTCAACGTTGAGTGACTTGGACTTGGAGGATCCAGTCAAGCCCTCCTCGGTTTCTTGAGACCCTGAACCAAGCGGATCTTTCATTCAGCGTCTTTCTTCTACAAATAGTCGTAAGCCCGTTGCCCAAATTTGTTTGTTCATTTTCCTCACTAAGTCTTCCACCTACTCACCCTTTTATCAACTCACTGGCTGAAGTTGGATCAAGACCTCCTTTGTCACCATATGTACCAGACTCGGTCCCCGAGTTAGAGTGATATCTCCTCGATTTATCCCCCATTTGATCACCCCTTTAACACAAATCGTGACATTAAACTGATGGGCGTCGGGCTCTGCTCCTGCAAGCAATCGAGGAGTGACTTTCGTCGCCAACAACTTCACACAAGCATTCACCTCCTGGTGTCTGCCAAAGTGCAATATCTTCATAACTTTGAGCAGATTAGACTACGCGAGGTTTGTTGTCCATTACTGAGGGATGATCTTTGAATTATTTCCCTTGGTTCTAGTTAGGTACTTGTATGGGGCAAGTGTGTTGTAAACTTTACGATCCCCCGGGTTGAAGTCACTAAACTTCAAGGCTGGGATCTTGTCGTGATCTGGGTGGACTGTTAGTACTCCTTTCGGTAGGTGTGTCATGACTAGAGTGTACTCAAAGTCTCTAGGAACACTATCTCTGTTGATCTCACCACTCAGAGGTGGTATGTAAGCAGGTAGGATGGATGGAACCAACTTCTCATTGTCCATATCGTCCTTATGTTTAGTTCTTCTTTCTATGCCAAATCAAGATGTTCTTGCTTGAGCAGTCTACGGGGAGGCTTTCACTCCTCTCATTGATGATGCCTGTAAATCTATAGACAATCCATGCTCTGACATGACTCTTTCGGCTATGAGGCTAGCAAGTACCTCTCTTACAGATTCTTCAGCTGCGCTAAATTTTTCGGACATATATGCTTAGGATCAATATCTTGGGTTCTCAAAGTAATGTAGATATTGTAGTAAGGTAGAGAGTAAGGGAAAAGTAATCACAATTCACAATTTAGGTAGTTTGCGGATTCAAATTCACGATTAGAAAAAGTGTCTTCTGTGCATGGCACGATGAATTAAGTAAGTAACTCTTTAATGGATTGTTTGCAATGGGTATGGGGCTTCCTTAACTCTGGTTCTATACGTTATGGTGTGGTCTAATGGTCTGGTGATGAGCCATCAATGATTTTCGATCCATTTGGGGCGGCATTCGAATGGATATATCGGCCTCCAATGGCTATATTGGTTCACCATGGAGAAGTAACCCATGTCATTGTTTTGTTATCCCGACGAAGCTCAAATTGTGCAAAGTTTATTTTGAAGAGATTCCCTCTAGAACCCTCTGGAGTCTGATGATCTAAGCTCTCTTTTTACTTATATTTCTAGCCTTCTTCCCCGTGAGCTTCGTCTCGGTAGTTCGTTTCTTGATCTAGTTCTTATTTTCCTTGGGCATAGTCACTTCGTGCTACTAAGGTTCTTTCCCAAGACTCAGGAGAACTACTTCATCTATATCTGGTACAAATAATCCAATCTTCTATGAGTCCCCTAACTCTTTGACATATGAGATTCTAGTGTCAAATAGCTTTGATTTATTCTCATGTTCCTCAATCAACTGTGCAATACTTCTGGTCATAAAATATTTTAGATCTTGTCTCTACTATTGTAATACATTTTCTTCTTCCTTATTAATGGCTTGATCTCTCTCAATCCAAGGTTTTCTAGGTAACATAGTGAATGAGGTTTCGTCCTCAATAAATTTGATAATCTCAAAATCTTATTCTGTCAAAGTTCCATTGACTGTCATAGGTATCTGAGTGATTTTTCCACATAACATCACCAGTTTTCCTCTGAATGGTCCTATTCCTCCCAGTGAAGGAATCATGGAAGTCTTCCCTATAACTTCCCAGGTTCTTTCAGGAATAATGTTCACTTATGTTTCTTCATCAAGAATACAGTCAATTTTGAAGTCCCCTAGTCTTGCTTCAATTTGTTCCTTTTCTTTGAAGATCTCTGGTAGTCAGACATCTTTATGTTCCTTCAGGGTTTCTTTCATCTGTATTAATACTTTATCTGATTCTTTCTAGGGTTCTGCTATTTTTGGGGCTGTCCTAGGGTGTTATTCATGCAGATTCATTCTTTCAAGCTTAGCAATCATTCTAGGGAAATTCAATACTTCATGGTCCAAATCTTTGAAATAGAGACAACTGGGTTTTCCACCCAGGCAATCCTTAGATATATGGCTTGGTTTTCTGCAACCATAACATAGGGTCAATCCTCTCTTTCTCTTAAATGATCCTGACATTATTTTGTACTGTGCACCAGGATCATGGTAGTTAGCCTACAAAAATTTCTTTCTAGGATATTGCATCCATTTGTTAGTCAAAACATTCTTTCTATGCATTGGTATAGCATATCTATCATTATGCTTATCATATCTACTCATATCAAACTTTCTTTCTTCTATTAAATCCCTAGGTTTTAAGCTAGGACTGAATCTATCAAACATACCTAGATCCATGATATGGAAACAAAAATTTGACTTATATTACTTCTACAGAGAACAAAGCTTCCAGGTCTAAGAAATTTTAACTATTCTTACCTTTATTAGAGCATGGGGCTTATAGATCTTACCTCTTCTCTATAGATCTGACCTCTTTCTTTCATAAATTCCCACTTTTACTTTTCTTAGAGCACAAAGCGTTTAGATCTCATTTCTTTTCTTTAGATCTGATCTTCCTTTCCTTAGATCTGACCTTATTCTTGGCACAAAGCTTCACAGGTCGAGTAAAAAGTTGTGCACTAGGGTGACATATCCATGCACAGAGCTTTCTTTTGCACAAAGTTTCTTGTTCCTCAGTTCCCACCAATATCAGTTTCAAGTCCCAGCAACAGAACCATTTGTTGGCACAGGGGCATACCCAGGGTTCAATGCTCAAGATCGCACCAACAAATCCATAACTATCGTCCCTTTCAGCAACACCTTTGAAGCATATGAAGTCTCACCCGAGGTAGAGGTAGGGGTGGTTGCAAGACTCAAGTGTCTGCAATCTTAGCTGGAACATTGATTTGTGATTCTATCCTTAAAGGGCACTTAGCATAGATCATTCATCAACATTTAATCCTTATTATACTTCACAAACAGCACAGAGCTTCGCGGTGAATACTCAAATGTACATTTTTTTAGCATTTACCCTTAGTAACCCATATCATATATAGTAGATCCACACTAAGCATCCTTATACACATCAGATCTAACAATCATATATATATCTAAGAAGAATAGAGCATAAGTGGATATATCAAAGCATGTAGCATAATAAAAGATAAATGAATTGAAACAAAGCATAGAGCATAACACACAGAGTTACGTGGTTCACCCCCCCCCTTGGGGCTACGTCGACAAGATATTTTTATTTATTATTGTCCTGAAGTTGCTACAAGAACAAAGCCTTCGAAACCATTCTTTGCAGAGGACAAAAGCTATGTGCAGCTCGCTAGATCCTTCTTCCTTGTGTTACAATATCAATCACACAGTAACTTGCACTTAGTCTTGCAAGTCTTACACAATTTTCATAGAGCACTTATTCAACATCACATAGATGCACCACTAATTGCACTAATAAATCACATCTACTACTTCTTGCATTGCCTATATTTCTATTTATACATTACAAAAGTGGGCCTAAGCATGGGTAAACCCACGAGTTGACATCCCTTTCCCATTACATTAACCCAAAACAATAAAAGAGGCCCAAAAGTGGACTGGGATCCCCTAATCTATGCTTCTCCTGGAGCTCCATCTTTGACAGGGTGTCGAAGTCCAAAAATGGTCAATTATGACCAAGTGTTCCTCAAAACTTGGTCAAGGGCCAACAATAGGAGATGAACTTGAGTTGTTGTGTGCTCCCCTAGGTACTGACTTATACATATTTTCATCTTACCATCCATTAAATTCTCTGACCAAAACCCTAACCCTATCCTGGCTAGGTATTCTTGCATGTGTTCCTCACATGCCTTCCTCTTCTGCATGCATGTCTATTTTTCATGTGTTACTTTTCCTACATGCAGATCTACCTTACACATGTTTATTCTTCTACATGTGCATCCATCTCCCATATCGTAATTTTAACTCAAATCTAGTCTACACCCAACAGGCCCCCAACACTGACATCGTGACTCATCCTGAGTCCCTACCTAACTCTTGTGTCTGCCACTACTTTTTCCAATGCTTCATACATATCTAATTTCCATTTGACATTTCTCATGATCTTGGTTTCTCTTTGTTCACATGGATTTGACCACCTACACAATGACTAGTAGTCATAAGATCTTGGCCCCCTCCAAGCCTATCTATTCGAGGCATGCTTTCGCTGCGTCGATTTCCACGACCAACTGTTCTTCCTTTTCCTATAGGGGCTCCAACTGAGCCTGTCGTGCGATCTTCTGTGACTGCATTACTTTTTCTTCTGCCTAAAGGTTCTTCATTTTTGTGGTCGTCTTGATCTTCTCTGGAAGTGACATTGTCCTATGTCACTTCTTGACATCTTCCATTGCTACATGCAATTTATCTTCCTTTCCTTGTAGCTCTTGTAATCTCCCATCTTCTAGTAGTTGGTTCCATAGCTATCCACTCTTATCTAGTATCTCTACCACTCTACGTATGTTCTGCCCAATGTTTTATGTAGTTGTTTTCACGTCTTTCACTCTTTGCGCTCAGACTGTTGGGGCAATCATAGGTACTATGCACTCCTCTAGTTCCTTGATCTTATATTTATATTGTTGCAGAGTCTACACCATCTTTATTATATTCTCCTCTAAAGATGATTCCTTTGATACTGTTTCATGTGAGATGGATTGAAATACTGCGTTTATCTAGGTCTCCAACTAGTCCACTTTTTGATGCACCATCTCTTTCTTCTACCCTTTCTGGCTGATGGCTTCCTTTAGTACCATATGTTATTCCTGCGCTATTTGTAGATTCATCGTGTCAAACCTTGATCTAGACCAGATCTCCTACGTGATGCTAACCTGTAACTTATATAATTCCTTTGTTGGTATCATGGGCAATGCGAAGTCTAACATTTTGATATCCTTCATGGGTTTCTGGATTGTTTCCTCATTGATGAACAACATATCTTGTGTGATGATAAAGTTAGCACTTCCCTGCACTGTGATTTGTATTGTCTCTCCGACAGGTGCTCCTCTTATTGACATCGGTTTCTCCTTTTGTTGTTGTTCTGCCTTGATCCTCAATTATTCTAGAACATTTTTTTCCTCTTGTTCCTATTCCAAAATTGAAGTTCAATGGTTTTCCACATTTTCCCATACTTCTGATAGTTGATCTTCTATTTTCATGGCTATCAACTCTACATCATCTTCTATTAGTGATGTTTCCATTTGTTTCATGTGGGCCTTTTATTTCTTCGTATCACCAGTTACTTGTTCTATTTTTCTCTTCCTTTGGGCCTCTGGCTATTCATATGCTTTCGACATTTGTGTATCCATGTCGGTATCCTACTCAACTTCTTCGTCCATGGTTACATCTTGTGCCTCCGTCTTCACTTCCTCTTCACTCACATGTCCTTTCAGTCCTCCCATTGCCTGCTCTGTATCCTGTGGACCCTATGTAGGACCACGCTGTGACTTCTTTTGTGTCCTAGTTTTCTTTCGAACTAAGCTTCTTTCCCCTAATGTACCAATTTTTGTTTTCTTTTGCTGGCTAGTGCCATTCCTTCTTATCTATTGCATGGGGACTGTGCTACCCTGCATATGGACTTGTACTATTGGCATTTATCTTGGAATATATGGTACTTTCCACTCCTCATACCACTCTTGAAACTCCATGTGGATGTCTTGCATCGTCACACAATACTTCATCTGCAACCACTCCTTAGTTGGGTCCTTCTTTTCCTGTAGACACATGTTATGACGTGATGCATGGAAATTCACTATCTTTCCATACTCCTGGACAATTTCTGGTGAGATCCTCCATGCATCCGACATGATGTTATGAATATTTGTTAATTACTATACAAACATGGCATTGTTTAATTTATTTACCTTGGGATCTGTTGTGCTTCACAGCGACATGTAGCAAGTTGCGCAACATTTTCCTATCCTTGTCAGGAACATCGTATATGTAGGTTTGTGCCACCCCATAAGTTCAATGAGGATAAGTAACCATGAGTAGTGGAACTCAAATCCATAGTCTTGTGCATCCTTACAATATTCAAGGAATGAGTTGAGTAGATATGGGGCCCAGCTCATCGAGCTACCCTTTGCGCACTGCGTTGCAACTACTACTACTCCTGCGAGCACTTCTTCTTTTTAGCAATTGTGCATAAATTTGAAACCAAGCAATCTAGTTTCAAATTGTGTCATAGGATCATTGATTTCATTGATCCTGATACCTATGTTCCCCCTCTCTGCGCCATACTTCACTTTGATCTCATAAGAGATGGATTTCTCCTTAGTCTTGTCTTCTAAGTACTGCTTTAGGTTCTCCCCATCTATGGGTAGCCCTGTAATCTTTTCGATGAGGTCAAAATTAATCGATACCGACCTATACATACATAATATTCCTCCATGAATCCTCGCTAACAATTTTTTAACACATATGTTTATGTGTTTCCTGCACCCAAACTGCGGTATGTATAATAGGTTCAGGATACCACTGTTGTATAGTCCCAGGATCCACTCTATGGGCTCCAACAATGAAGTGCCTAATGGGCCCTCTCCCCTTCTCTATAGGTAGCTCTGCACTGCCAAATATAGGAACTTTGTGGCATCTAAGACATCATGGTCGAAGTATTGAAGTTCATCAACTCCTCCTACCATGTTATCCCTAGTTTTCACTTCATTAGGAATTTGAGGAATTACTATACTTATCTCTTCCTGAGTGCATTGCACGCCTTGCATACTGCTTTCTTCTTTCATTTTATTTTTTCCTTTTGGGGACAATACTCCACCCTCCTTCTATGTTTCCTTCTTTGGTTCTGACTCCAAGCCCTATTGCGTGGAATCCATGGCCAGATCTTCTTCATGTGGCCCTTTTCCCCTAGACACATCAGATTACGTTCGTTTGGCATCCTCTACCAACTTCTCGAGATCCTATACAGATTCTTTCTCCTCCTCCACATGTAATGTGGTTTTCTCATACTCTGGTGTGTGGATTTCATCCACATCCACCACTATGGGTATCTCACTTGTTCAACATTGTGGTCCCCATGTGTTACTTCATGTGTTTCATCTGGTTCTACTTGGTGTTCCAACCCGCAGTGGTGACATGGTGGTTAAATTTGAACTACAATATCTCAACTCAATAAATGGTAACACAATTATGCACTTTATCACTCTTCCACTCGACTCGACATTTTTCTCCTTAATAACTAATGCAATGGGTCGGTTTTCCCCCTCTTTCCAACTTCATAGCGAGACGGGGAAGTGAAAGTTGTGTCGCACTGATACTTGTCACTCTTTCCCTGTTTCATTGTGTTTCATGTGAATGGTACCTTTTTACCCATTAACTTCTCTTTTCTGCATAGTGTTTTTGAACCTTTTTGTTCTTGTAATGCCCTATTTCATCTACCTAGTTCTATTCTGTAGAGGCCTTCCATGTGTGTTGAATTGCTTCTATTTTCATCCTCTCTTTTTTTTTACCTATCTTTTTACTGGATCTATTTCTTCCCATCTAGTTAAGTACTCTATCACAGTAATGATATACCTTTATCCCGACCTCTTTGTCGGTGGATTAATTGGTCCCACAAAATCTATTTCCCATTTTTTGAATACTTGCAGGGTTGCTTGTGGTCTTAGAGGAATATCATCTCATTTATTAGGTTTTTCAACCCTCTGAAATACATCACATCTTTGGAAATAGTCCTTTGCATCTATGTGGATGGTCAATCACCATATTCCTACATGCAATACATTTTAACAACATGAGAAAATATTTCATCAAAATATATACCTTTCTTTTGTGAAAACCACTTTTCTCCTCCATCTTCTTCCTTCAACTTGTAAACCCATTTATTCTGCAATGTTCTTTTTCCCACAGGCAACTGAACCAAGTCCCAAGTCTAGTTATTTTCCAAGGAATC
>JZKD02S1863690.1:69224-88162 GCA_000966675.3 Picea glauca | reverse complement strand
TGTAGCCTCATTATGAGTTGGTGCTCATATGTATGATAATGTAAAGAATGTAACTATTACTTATCATATAAAGAAAAAGTGGTTTTTACCCTGTATGGGTTTCCTCAGGAAATATTTGTCTCTGTGTTTCTCATATATGTGACTGATGTTGAATGTGCCATTGTTTATTTCCCTGAATTATTGTGATCATCATTTAGTGTTTCAGCAAAGGGTTTAAAATAAGCATAATTGTTTAAGCTCAGGTACAATGGATTCACCCCCCCTCTCAGTTATCCAATATATTGTTGGTGCATTCTTTAGTCCAAAAGGCATGACTATGTACTGGTAGGATCCCCATTCTATAGAAAAAGTGGTCGTGTGCCTATCTTATGGGGCTATCTTGATCTTATGGTAGCCTGAGAATCCATCTATGAATGAGTATGCTTCCTAGCCTCCTACATTCTCTAATACATCATCTATGAAAGGGGTAGGGAAAGGGTCATGTAGGAAAGAATCATTTAGTTTCCTCAAGTTGACACATATCTTTATCCCTCCCTTCTTCTTCTCCTTAACTACCGTAGGGATTACCCATTCAGATTCGTCCACTGGTTCTATGATTCCATCCTCCAACATTTTGTCAACTTCTACTTTTACCTTCTGTTCATATAGTGGATTTATTCTATATGGTCGTTGTCTAATTGATATAGTCTCATATTTGAGAGGTATCTTCATCTCTCATAGCTCTCCTGCTATGCCTTTCATATTTGTAAATTTTGTTGGGAACAGGTCACTATACTCATGTAGTAACTCATTTATGCTTTCAATTGTTTGCTCATCCTAGTAGTCTGCAATGTTGGCCATTTTGGGGTTCTCAATTGTCCCAATGTTGACATACTTCACCTTGAGCGACGCAACAAACACTTATGATTCCATAGGTGGGGCTTCCACCCCTCTTTCACCTTCAACTTCTATAATCTGAATGTTGCATGGGTCATATTCATCTGGTGCTTATTCATGCACATGATAACATGACAGTAGTTCTTTCACTATATGTATGTTCTATTGTTGATACTCTATTATGAGTTCAACCTATGGTTCTTGAATGAATATTACCCCTGTGATATATATAAGTTTTGAATTTATTTTGGATTTCTCATGTTCAAGTGATAAAGTGACTATAAAATTATGTTGTAACACTTTCCATTATGCAGTTCCTCTGCAAAATTCCTTATCTACATACCAGTTTGTTGGAATCCTTTCCAATGTGTGAATAAAGTGATGAGGCCATTCTTTTGGTAGTGTCATTCTCCATAGTGTGTGTTATGTTGGTGTCCCTTGTCCCTCATATCTCTACTGTTGGTTTCTTCCCTGTTCTGTGCCATATATGATGTGTAGTAATCATTTACATTGGTACCAGTCCTTGACTATCTCTTTTTTTGCACCCCGCCATCTTGCAGGTGTTTCCTTGAGTGTTATATCCAGGGATAAGAGCATTTGATTTTCTAACACTTTATCTTCGTTTCTTGTTAGGAATTCTTCTAAGTCATCCACCCCATAAAACATGGGAGGTTCTCTTATCTATGTACCTACCTATCTTACTGTGTGGTCTATTCTTGTGCACCTTCTTGTGGAGACTTCATGTAATCTCTACTGTCAATTCTCTAGACATGTATCTGAGTCCGAAGCGCATGTCGCGATACTTCTCCAACTGAGTACCTCATCTCCAGTTGGATTCACATAATGTTCTTCTCGCACAGTGGTTTTTTATAATTGGTTAATTTCCTCCAGGTCTAAACAAGTGGGTTCTACAAAGCTTTTTCCTTCTAATGGTGAAATGACTTTGTACTCCTCTGACTCGAATGTCATATTCCTCATCTTCAAATAGATTATGGCCTGATTATCAAATGCATAATACAAGCCAAGAAAGTTCATATAAGGTGTTGTGCCATCCACTATTTCTATTAATTTGAAATCATCTTTAGTGCGCACTCCATCCAGATCTATTGTCACACCCTTTAGCCTCCCAATTGGCAGAACCTTGTGTTGATTTTCTAGTTTCAGATGAATAAGTGAATATCCCAATGTGGTCTCTCCCATACATTACCATGTCTTCCTGGGTAATACATTCAATTTGGAGCCTAAATCTAGTATAATATCTCCCATGCTGAAATATCCAATGTTGTCATTGAGTCTGAATTCTCTGCTTGTCCTTCTCCTCGTATGCAAATGATTAACTGTTTTATTTTTTACCTCTACATCTGTGATAAATCTTTCTAACATATTTTGTAACACTTTAACGGATGATGGATCATTTAGTAGTTTAACATAGGATTGCAGAAAATCCTTTATGGTACTTACTTGTCCTATGGGTTGTACTTCATTAGTGTGATCTAGCGATGAAGGCATGTCATACGTTGGTACATCCTAAGTATGTTGTGCAGTTGATGTATATGTAATGCATGGCTTCAAGAATTATTTTCTAGCTTGCTTGAATATCTCCTTTTTGTTATGTGCATCAAACAAATCATGTGGTTCAACGTTCTTCCTTACCCATTAGTGTTGTGTTGGATCTTGTCTTACTGCGTCATCTCTTGTCTTAGCTCCTTCATGCGTAACTATGTTGATATTTCTTCCATCATCCCTTTCTTCTATAGAAATCCATTGAAAATTCTGATTGTTTTGGTTTCTCTTTTCCTCGATCTTCCCCAATAGTGTCAGGCAGTATTCTGTTTCATGGTTGGATGCACGGAAATACATACATGTCTCAGGTGAAAGTGGACATTCTCTTGCATAGTGTCCTGGTTGTTGACAGTTATGGCATACTACTGGTCCTCTGCCTCTTCCGAAACCTCCTATATGACTTCCTCCACATTTTTATCCAACGATATCTCCTTGTGGTGTGGTGTATTGTGGCACCTGGTTATACTGCGTGGGATTATACTATGGTTGTGCATTATTGTACTATGGTTGTGAAGTGTTATATTTTCGTGGCGTAGTGTTATATGGGGTTGGTACTTGGTTAAAATATGGTGCATATTTCCTTGTCATCATCTCTACCTGCACCCTATAGGTGTCTAATGTTCTTTCCCTCATCATCTCCATTGTCCTGCAATATTTGTCATCATGGCCCACTGACTTGCAAAAGTTGCAATATGAACTCTTAGGAAATGTATGTTATTTATACATCATTGGAAAGTGATATGGATCATGCCCCTGTGTATTAAAAATATCACACCATAGTCCTCTTGTCAGCAAAGGGTTTGGTAGTCCTGTTTCCATGTACTGCATGAATTTTGGGCATTCGTTCTTGTGGTGTCCTTTTGTCCTACATGTGGTACACCAAAAAACTTCTCTTTTTCCCTTACTCGTGTTTTGGTTTAATTGAAATGTTAGATTCTTGAGGTCTTCCTTGAGATCCTCTATTGTTGGATCTATCTTATGATATTGGTTCTCTTCTAGTTGCAAGGCTACCTGGAGAGCCTCTGCCTGTGTCTGAAAATTTTGTTGCCTCAAAGGGTATTTCAAGTGTGGTATTATTGAATTCACAAACATATGCCTATGTTGCATATATGTCTTAACATAATTCATCTTTCCCTTCAATCGTTTGAATCATTTTTCTATCTCCCAGATAGATTCTCCTGGGTTCTTCTCGATCTCTATCATCTCATTCATGTATTGATCCTTTGAGCTAGGATTTTGGAATTCATTTATCAACAACTTATTGATATCCACAATCATTATGGTTGTTACTAGTGGACTGTTTGCAGATAATCTCATGTACCAATCGAGTGTGTGGTATCTTAGCATGATGGATAATTGTGCAAGTTTGGTATCCTCATATGTGATCTTCTTTTCTTCCCATATCTTTTCACAAATGAACAAGTGCTTCTCAGGGTCCTCTGATGCCTCTCCCTTGAATTCTGGTAACATGATGATATAATCATGTCCTGCCATCCTAAATGTTGAACTACTACCTCCATGTAGTGTATATCCGTGACTAATGATTCCTAAACTGGCTCCTCCATTTTTTTCTCCCTGTGTAGATGTACTTCATGCTGTGTTTCTTCTACTGAAATTCATTTCCTAAAAAATGGTGTTCTTTCTGGTGATTTGGTCGCACATGGGTTTATGGGTTCCACACTGAAACTGATATGGATAGGATTTGTACCTCCAGTTTTTTCTCTTGGACCTCTTGTCTTCCTTTAATATGTTGCGCACATTATTTCCTCAATCTTCTCCACAGCTTGGAGATCCTCTACCTCTTCTTCATCACTTTCCAAGCCTTCCCTCACAACTATGGATCTCTTCTTATTATTCATCTTATATTGGTAAGGTACTCTACTGTGCATTCTTCTAGTTGTTTCCATGATCTGCTTGATCTAGTATTTCTCATCATGATTGGATCCAAGGCCTCTCCTTCTTTCCTTTATCCATCTCTTCCTCCATTTCTCTGTCTCTTGTTAGTGCTTCTCCCCTTCCCCCATGCACATAGGGAAGTTTCATTATCTGAGGCCAATGTCATGACACCTTTGTTATATAGTAACATATTGATGAAAGTGTATAATGATCTGATATACCTACCTTGAGGTCCCTTCAGGAACTCTTTCTCTGCTGTGCTATAATAATTCTCAATATATACTACAAATTATGTGATAAATCCTGCAACAATGTTGTCTAACCAGAAATCTATTGCACGCATAAATTTATTGTCAACTTGTTGTAACTACGCGATCTTAGCAAGATTCCATTCTAGTTGTCGGATCTAATTTGTAGGGTGGTTTTCTTTCAACCTAAATATCCACTCCTGCAACACATGTGGGAAATCAAAGAAAAATACTTCATGCAAGTTTCTAAATACGTACTAGTCCAAGTATTTTCATGGTCTTAACTTTGGGTTTCTGTTATCTATATGCACAAATTCTATCTCCTTTGTTTTCGACTAGCTCTTGATATCTCCCTTCATTGGGTTCCACAATCTCAACATACCCTTTTATATTCTCATTCTTTTAATGTTGTGTCACCAGATCTTCATGACTCTTCAACAAATCTCATTCACTCAATCCCTTTCTATTCCAACCGACAAGAAAACCATTTGTTCATTTATTGGTTACCCCTTCTACCATTCTTGGGATGACCCAGGTTCAGGTCCACTTTGGTTTCCAACAAAATCTCCATAAAACTATCGTTCCTCCTGGTAAACCAGAAGGAAACACAACGCATAGGATGCACTATGCGATCTCACCTGAGATAGTTCTTATGGGTGGCTACAATTCTCAAGTGCTTGTATCTTGGGAAATGAGTGGGGATCTGTGACTAAGCTCTGTAGTCTTCATTTATTTAATATAACATGTAAATTAGCTTGATTAATATAGTATTCTTACTCGTGCATTCAGATCTAAATAATTCATTCATTTATCTAACATCTAATCATCAACACCAAAGAAGATACATAACAATCAATCACATAACGCAGGGTCTATCGTGGTTCACCCCTCCTTGGCTACGTCCACAAAGATTTGGTTATTATTCTCTTTTATTATTGTTGGTCCAAAACTACAATGCCACACGCATTACAACTCTCCATCAAAACAGGTCTATATCTTACAATGAGGTGGACTAGATCACACCAAGATCCTTAGCCTATGATATAACCCTCAAGATATCGCTTATTCCCCCTCCTCATCTCAACATCTTACAAACCTATATTGAAGTAACAGTATGATAAAAACTACAAAAAACATGACATCCAAATCTGAACCTCAAAACTCGCTTGAATACAACAACAAACTAATTAAAAACCACCAACCAACACACCGAACTAGACCTCCTAAGTACCTACTTATACATATTTTTGGCTTACTAGCCATTAAATTCTCTTACCAAAACCCTAACCCTATTCTAGCTAGGTCTTCTTTCATACATTCCTCACATGCCTTCATCTTCTACATGCACATTTGTCTCCCATGTCGTTCTTTTCCCTCAAATCTAGACTACACCTAACAGTCAGCAACCATGCACCAAGGGTTGGTATGTGGTAGAAAAATAAGGAGTGGAGACGTGGTCATATCTGATTGGTGACACATGTCATGTTGCAATTGGTCCGATCAATATTTGAAATTATTGAAAAATGATGGCATGTGGTACGTATCTCGTATGATCATGTCACCCCAGGTGATGTCAGAAGATTACATCCCTTTGTGACTTCTTGACTTTGGAGCTCCGGGACTTCGGAGGGTTCTTTCCTTAAAACACTTTAAAACATCCAAACTCTCGGACTGTGCTAGTCCATAGTTTTGGGACTTCGATTCTCTAGGACTTTAGGAGACCTTACCTTACAAAAATTCATACTACCCAAACGTCGAACTAGAAAATACGATGATCCCCAAATCTCATTAATGAAAAAATTGATGTAGTGACATGTGGCCCCACTGACGGGTGACACGTACCAGGTCCCATATGGTAATAAGGGCCTATCTAAATAAAAAAACAAGTGACACATAGTATACCTAGGGTAGATCCATGTCACCCTGAGTGTTTTCATCATCCCATGTCATATCTGACACTTCAGGACTTTGGGGTTGTGGGACTTTAGAGCTCTGGGACTTTGGATGATTTCTTGACTTAACACCATGTTTCTTCCTAACTTTGAACCACTGAACAATTGCTTCTCAGAACTTCAGGACTCTAGGGCCCCGATACTTCATATATTTTCTTAGCATTACCTCCTAGTTCTCCCAAACTCTGAATCATCAAAATATTGCACTTTTTATCAGTTGATCCATGGACACATGTCCCTGTTAATCAAACGGTGCAAATGAGTTCCATACTTCGGGACTTCATGAGTAATTCCATTCTTTGTACACTTCAACCAATCTCCTGAACTCTAAAACATTGAACTATTTAGGGTAAATGCATGGCTCTCCTCCTCCTAAATGATCTATGGTTGAAAATCACTGCAGGAATTTGGTTCTTTGGGCTTTGGCCACTTTTCTCAACAAAACGTAAAAAAAAATTAAGTCACGAAGTCCAAAGGACTTGGACATTAACTATCATGCACCTTTTTCCATATCTGATGGCTGGGAAGGGTCTGTCTCCCCCCCACATATATCCTACGGTTCAAATTCAATATCGTTTTTATCAAACATGATTGTTGTGATAACTGCTCCACCACTCCTCTTGAGCTTTCCATTTCCACCTGGGAGCTCTCTCAGCACCCCTCTGGCACTCTGTTTATCAAATCCCTGTGGAATTTTGACTCCAAATTCCACATTTGTGGCCCATCCAAGTTCAATTTTGAAACCATGGGATCTGATACCAATTTGTAGCATACCATGACCTCCAAATCTGAGGCATACCACCAATGATCTTTCATATGTGAAAACTATCATACTTATTACATTAAAATTAAGATCTACTTTATGTTAACATACACATAATTATACTCAAGCATACAGTAAATAAACACAAGTGTAACATACAACATGTGATTAAGCTTGTAAAAAAGTACTTATTTATTTAATAAGGCCACCAACTGCGTGAAGACCTTCCACGAACCTCTCAGCCTTAGACCACGCTACTCCAAGATATCCGTAGTGGGTCACCTCTGAGCTAGGAATAAACTCCACCTAGGGTAAAGTAAATCCTAGGATGGGATGAGGTTACAAAATCTCTAGGAAGGATTCTTTCCCCAGGAGTCCACTCATGTCCACAGCTTCTAGTCCCTCATTCCCCACATGCTTGCCCCACCCCAGGGAGTGTGCCCCTTCTCTACTCAACAGTCCTTTGTCTGTCCCACTCCCATTTCAAGGCGTCAACAACAAGCTAGACATGAAGTCTCAGAGAAAAAAAACTATGATGAGGATCCCTCTGGGAAAATTCCCTTCCCTAGCAACCTCTCTCACCTAGAGAGAGTTTCACACATGCATGTCAACCTGCCTCTTCGATACAACTCCTATACCAATCCAGTCTAGGTAATCATAAAACAAAATCGGGTATGGCTCTAGTAAAGATGGTAAACCACACCAGTCCAGAGAAAAACGTGGGCAACAACAACAAATGGTTAAGGTTCGACCTGGCTCATGCAAAATATAGATGTTCTATGCTTCACAGGAAAAGCACGGGTTAGCTTCACGGGGTTCCAGGTCAAAAAGTTTGTAGAGGTAAAATGATGGAGGAAGTGGAAGTTGCGTGAATGATCATTCTGAGTGCGTGTGTGCATGAATCAAGAGCTTGGAAAGAATGGCTGAGTGAACCCCCATGATGGTTGATTTCCCACATAAAACTGTATACATCCAGATTAACACATGTCTCTCTTGGGATCTCGTTGCTGTCCACTTGCAGTTCATTCCTTTCCCCTAAGGAACTTAAGATAACATGGTTATTTCCAAAACCTTAGTCTTTAGGAAAATATATTATAATATTCCCTTAGGGTTAAGATATTCAAGATGATCCCTTTTTCCTAGCCTCTTAGTGCCTCCCCCTTCCCTTCTCAGTGGTTCTTAGTCCCCCATAACTCTTTCTTTGTGGTCGGTCTACACACAAAGAGGTAATTATATTAATTATGTGAGTATTTACATATACCAAAAAGTAGGCTTGTTGGCCTTCAGCATCTAGGCTCTCCGGCCTAATAAACATGAAAGCCTCCCATCTTATAAACACTTGGCTCACCAGCCTATAAACATAATTAAAATTGAACAAGGTCTCGGACTTGGGTTATTACACTAACCCTATCATGGTTAGGATTGCTTTCCTCCTCGCCATGTGTATTTTCCTCTTGCATGTTGCTTTTCCTTCTTTTTCTGCATGTTTCTTTCTTGCCACTTGTTACATGTGCTCCAAAATTAGGTATTTCCTTCCAAAAATAGGTATTTCCTCAAAATAGGTCTGCGCCCAATAGGCCCCCAACATTGACATGTGGCTCATCTTGAGACACTCAAGTGATGCACATTCCCTGAATAGCCTCTGCCAAGCTATTAAATTTCCCTTCTAGTTCTTCCCCTTTTTCACTCGCATGCACAATTTTTCCTGTAAGCACTTCCACCCTCTACACTGTGATATGTTCCTTTAGGGATTCTGCATTCTAAGAATGATTCTGATCCACTCTTGTCTTCTCCTCCTCTAGTTCCACAATTATTTTTGCTTCTTACTCCTGGAGAGGTTCTAATTGGGCTTTCCTGGCCTGCTTTTTATTCTGTGCAGTATTCAATTCTGTTTGCAGGGTCTTCATCTTCTGCACGCACTTCAACCTCTCTGTGATTCTCACGGACTTTTGAAATTGCTTCAACTCTTGGATTTCAGTGTTGATTTCCTCATCTTTTTATTGTTGGACCTTATCATTTTCTTCCAACGTCATCCATAGCTATACGGTCTTGTCAAACAGTTGTGTGACCTTTTGAGCTTAATTCTCCATTATTTCCACTTGTAAAGTTTCCTGCTATTCCCTTTCGGATGTGACTTTAGGAGGGGTGGTGGGTGTTTATTTTTATTTGATATCATCAATCTCCTTTTTGTATTTTTCGATCATTTGCATAATTATTTGAATATATTCTTCTGCATTTCTCATGGCTTCCTGTACACTATCTAGAATTCTTGTGAAGACTTCCTTCAACTTATGCTCTAATTTATTTGTGCAATGCTTCTTTTCTTGTGTCTCCAGAATTACCTTTTCTACCACCAGTTCTAGTGCCTTCTTGCCATTTCTAGCTGTTTTCAATTCTTTTTTGTTCATTCTAGCTCGCAGTTGCACTTCCTACAGGACACTAACTTGCAATTTGTATAGTGGCTTTGTTGGTATTTGAGCTAGTACCAACTATACCTGCACCAATTCGTTGAATGGAGGCTAAGCTATGAACTCGTCAACCTGCAACATGTCTGTTGTTATCTGGAAAATCATAATTCCTTGTGCTATGTTCTGGATGGTGTCTTCTTCATTCTTCACACTCATATCCTCGACTTTTGTTGCTCGGGGTATCGGCTATGTTCCCCTTTATTTCCTCTACATTGCTTTTATCCTTTCCAAGCCCTTCTTAATTTAGATCAAATCATTTCTTATGATTTCTCTTTGGTTATCGGCCTCTTTGAACTCATCATATGCACAATCATGTACCCTCTCTACTACAAGATCGACATCATCCTCGTTAATTATGTATTTGGCCTTCTTACCCGACCTACCTGTGTGTATGATTGGCTTCTTGGGTCACCCTGTCTCTTGTGGAGTGGATGCTGATGGATTTTCCTGCATTGTTGTGTCCCCCCTTCCTTGTTCTTCCTATGTTAGGGCATTGTTTTTATTTCTTGTCTACACATCCTTCCTTGGAGCACTACCCTTCTTCTACACTATTGTATTTTGACCGGGATTACCTTATTGTGTTGATTTCTTGGTTGTTGTGTTTCCCTTTGCAAATATATTGGATAAGCCTACTTCTACATTTTTTCCCTTGGGCATATCCTTGGTGATGATTGGGATTTTTCAGTCATCCTGCCAGTCTCTCATCGCCATTTCAACTTCCTCTACATTAATGCAGAAGCGAATTTGAAGACATTCCTTCTCTGGATCACTACATGCTTGGATCTACATGTTGTGTCGTGTAGCCCTAAATTTGGATACCCATTGACACTGCGAGACAACTTCGGGAGTGATCCTCCAAGTGTTTGCTATGTTGTCTTGTATTTCACTAAGATATCGAGAAAAGGTGTTGGCATTGCCACTTCTTCGCTTGGGGTTTGAAGTGCTTCCCATCGATGTGTATCATGATACATGACAACATCCTACTCTATCACAAATGTATGAGTAGGGAGGCTCTTTCTAGCCAATTAGTGTTATCAAAATTATTAACCAAGAGTAGTGGAACTCTATCCCCAAGTCCTGTGTGTCCTTACATTCGTCTAGGAACAAGTTCAGTAAATATGGCACCCAACTGAGCATGGTGTCGTTTGTGCATTGTGTTGCTACTGCAAAAACCCCTTCAAGGACCTCCTCCTCACGGAATTTGTGAATTAGATTGCATGCCATTAGCATGGTTTCCATCCAGGTGGTTGAGTCACTGATCTTCTTTATAATTTTTTTCCATGAGCCTCTTTCAATCCCATATGTTTTCTTCGTCTCCTTTGTGAGAGCCTTTTCCTTGGTTTTTTCATCCAGGTAATGTGTGGGCTTATCGCCATTTGATGGTAGGCCTATGATGAATTCAATTAGTTCTATGTTTATGGAGACTGGTTCTTCTAACCAAACAAATCCTCCATGGAGGACCTCCAACAACTTCTTGATGTAGTTGTTCACATGTTTTCTCCTTTCAAAGTGGGGAATTTCCAGCAAGTTGATAATTCCTTTGTTTTCCAAGCCTGCCACCCATTACTTTGGTTGTAGTATTGGGTCTCTGAATGGACCTGGTCCCAAGCTCTCCATGTACACTTGTTTTGCAAATTATTGGAATTTGTTGGTGTCAAACACATCACGGTATGCATTCTAAAATATTTCGACGTAGCCTAGTAAGTTTGGCATGGCCTGCACCCCCTCTTGAATGTGTAGAAAGATGATAAAGGCGTTGATATGTGTGCACAAGGACCACACGATGGGTTTTTTTCCCTTTCTTGTCACATGTGATAGAGGTCCCAACCTCTAGTTATCTGTCTTCCCCACCCGAATCAGGTTTCCCTATGATATCTTCGATCTATATTTCCTCTTGTTGCGCGTACCCTACCATAGGTTGTGGTCTTGGCTTGTCATACTTTGTCCTATTGCTATCCCCGCCATTCATTATGTGGAATGCTTCAGCCCTGGAAGGTTGTAGTGGGTTTCCTATAGTTAAAGGTTCATGGCCATGCACACTCTCATGCGAGTCAATATCCATCATGGCTATCATCGGGGATTTCTCTTCTTCCTTGACCAATGTGGAACTCACTGGTTCGGCCTATGGCAATAGAATTATGTCAACATCGACAATTCCCTCTCTATGCCTCTGTAGTTTCTTGTGGTGACCTATTTTTACACATGATTTTGGTTACTCTGGTTATGTATTAACAATGGTGTATTCAGGCTCCCAACAAGGACTTTTTTCCTGATAAAAGTGGCCCTTGTCTCCTTCCAAAAACATATTTTTAAAGTGAGTTCACAGGTTGCCTATGGCTTAGGGTGCAAGAATCCCTCATTCTCGTAGGTCACCTACACTTAGGGTGTGAAATTATTACAGTTTGCTCCATACATAGGGTGCAAACCTATTTTTAAGCTTGGAAAGGAGAAGAGGTCTTGAGGGTTCTAGAAGGGAATCTTCTAGAAAATGAGTTGGCATTCGTATGGTTGTCATTTTACTGACTTCTCAGATTTGATGGGATCATCCTCAACCATGTAACCATCTCTCATTCTACTATATATTGAAATGTTTCTCATGGAAAAGGTTAAGCAAGATTGAATGAAGAATTGGTGAAAGAATTGTGTGGAGAACCCTACTTGGATAGAGGCTTGAAGGCTCTTGTTGGTCTATCAAGAGGAATTGGATATTCTTTATGCAAGTATAGAGAAAGTGTGTGTGTTGGAACCAAGGGTCACTGAAAGGAAGATTATGACATCAAGGTGATTAGGTTGTATCTTCTACTTTCAATTGATATGATACAACGGCATGTCCCTTTCCCATAAAGTCACTCTTACTTTATTGTGTAATTCCTTGAGCATATGCATAAGTTGACATTGAATACGTTTTCCTATCTTCACTTTGGTTGTTTTTTTTTGTCTTAGAATTGACCTCATGAGAGCACTGGAGTGAAGCGGGAGCAACAAAGACCTAAGGAAGTGATATAAAGGTATGTCACTTATTCCTCCCTATTAGCAGATTTAATGATTACAACTTAGTGAAAGAGTCGTGTTTTGTCTTGTTTTGTTCTAGATCTAGGTGGATCTAGGGAGATCTGTTAGTGTCTGCACCTACTGATTATTCCGATAACAAAATTGGTGACTTCGTTGGGGATGCAACCCATTTTTTAGTGGTTTTTGGTGTTTTTCCTTGGCCATTTTATCTTACCTTACCATTTTTCATTTCTATCAATATCTGAGTCTTGAGGAGACCCTGACAAACTCTCTGGGTCCAGAGGTTCCTTCAAAATTTTTGTCTTTTTTCCAAATTTTTCTTGGTTTCAGTCATTCTCATACTGAACCCTTCTCTAGCCTATGAGAACTACTAGAGTTCGTAGTCTGTTTTTTAGTCCATTGCGAACCTCTCGCACTCTGATTGTGACTAGCCTGTGAGAATGCTCCATTCTCACACTGTACACCACTGCCTGCTTGCAAACCCATTTGCAAAATTTTGGGATTAAAGTTTTTTGAATGCTCATATGCCCAGATTTGTATGTGCGTTTGAAGATGACTTCTTGGGCCACTGATTGATTGTTTCTTGACTTCAAATTTTGTGAATGATTAGTCTTCAGAAATCGAAATCTCCTCTTGTTCATTTTTTCTCAACTGTTATCTCTTGACCTTTTCTTAACAAGGATATAATATTTGTTCCTGAAATCCGAGTGCTTGTTTGGTTGGGAGTCGGTGATCAGTTTGAAAGTTGGCATGGATTGTCTTTCTCAATTGCTCATTACTTGGAAAATTGTTGCCCTCGTGCATTTGAAAAGACTAATCTTGTTGGCTTGTTATTTTTGTCTTCATTGAAAGATCAGTTTGGGTTTTTTGGTATATTGCTTTTCTTTAGTTGTTTGTTTTTTCTTAGTTCCACCATTGTTGTGTGGTTTCTATTGAAAATTAAAAAACATTTTTCTTTTTAAAGCAATTTTTATTTTGAAAATATTGGCATTCGATTGTTGAAATAGAACGAATAGAGAATTGGCATTGGTTGTGATTTGTTGATATTGCATTTTCAAAGAAGATTATATATCATAGTTCAAGATTATTCCAGAAAACTCCTCTTTCCCTCCCGTGAATAGGATTCATTGAACAAAAATTGATATTTTTTCATTCCTATCTATGCATTGTTAGGTCAGATTCTCACACAACATCGTTTTCATTTCTATCTCCTTTGAGTAACAACAACCTTTAATAACATTGCGCAAATTTTAAAATTTAACTAGTAACTTTTTTCTAGGACTCTCTTACACCAACATTATCTAGGCTAGAGCTTTGGAATAGGCAGAGAGATACACTCTCCAAAGCATAAAACACACGATAACATCTTGTGGTAAGGAGTTTCAAATTCCATTTGCAACATTTTGTCCTAGGAAGCCCTTCTCACACAAGGGTCAAACCCGAGGTCGCATTGATATTGACAAAGTTACTCACCCTGCTTTGTTGATATCGGTGTAGAGATTGCACATATTATAGGGGTCACTTGAAGGTATACCCACAATGATGAGTGGAAGCCTCTCAAGTTGATTTTGGGCTAGATACCCTGCCCTTGCGTGTGGATCAGATTGTCGACTGTCCCCCCAGGATTTATTGTTGTTGGTGGTAACCTTAGTGGCCTATATTCTTAGGGTCTCACACAAGGTGACTGTGAAGGTGAAAGTCTTCACGATACCTGGAATCGACATTGGCCAAACTGACTCGGGCTCCTTGGGGGGTATACCCATGATTATGTGTGGGAGCTTGCACCAGGGTGTAAGTCCGTTAAGCAAGTTGTCAACGTAACTTTTCCACCCTAGCCCAGCCCCTTCTTGTCTCATTGTTGCAACGTTGGATTTCATCACCAACTAGTGACTTCAGGATTAGAAGGTCTTGTTTGATTGGTTTTGCATCCTAGATTTTTACTAGCACATGTTGTTTGTTTACTCAAGTTGACCATAGAATTTTCTTTGTAAGTTTTTAACTCATTCATAATTGGCCCTCCACATCGTTCACATAGAATGCAAGGCTTACCCCCAAAAAATATGAAAGGTTCTCAACCCTTGCCTACCAACTCACCGGAGGGCTCTCCTCAACAGAGTGAAGTCCAATATGTCACCACTCCACAAGTGGAAAGAACTGAATATCTAGAACAATTCCGAATTTCCAATTCTTGAGAGGACTTTCGACTTCACCCCAACTTCGAGAGATGTATTGTGCGACTGAATTCTTCCAGAGAACTAGTTGTTCAGTCTTCTGGATCACCAACTGGGCCTTTCCTAGGACCTGAGGGTCAATATCCTTTTTGGGCTATCGACATTTTTAGGTGGGACCTCCTTGGCTCAGGAGCAGGCATTGATTTCACTGTCTCACATGAGCTACCCAAAACATCTGATCCATACACAGTACCGTTTACTACCGCTTATTATTTTCCTGGTACAGAAGCCCCACGAGCTGACCACATCATGAATCTCCCTTTACAAAAATTCCATTACAAAGATACTACGAATCTTCACACCATGATTACCACAGCTAGCCAATCCCCCATTGGCACACCGCTTTCACCTAGAGTCACCCCAACACTTCCTCCTAGACACCATGCATTGAATGCCTCTATACCCAATCCTATGCAAATCACATCCGAAACTCCTGGTGGTCCCACTCCTTCTGGGAAATCTCCTCCTGGTTTCATTCCGACACTTCCTTTGCCCCCTATCAGAGGACCTTTTCCATCCTCTATCTAAGGCGTTGATCCTAGTGGTACCACTCCATCGTTCACACCAAATTACCAGATTCCTATTGGTGGACCATTTCATCAAAGAGGCCCAACTCAACCCCCCCTTACAGGGAAAATCCCAATTGGAACACAACCCCTGAATGGAGGTCAACCCCCACCGACCCCACCCTATGGACAAAACATACCTCCATCCTTGGCCCAGTATTGGAACCATCTGATCCAACACAATCCTCAATTGACTGGGGGGCATCAGCCTCAAGATACCTTCATTATACCCCCTAGTATAGGCTAACCATATCCAGGTACATCGAATCCTATTTGGGGCTCGAATGCTCAACCCCACGCCCCTGTTCAAGGGTACAACCCCATGAGTTACTTTCCTCCAAAACAACCAATGAATCTGCCTAGATCCTCGCATTATATGCAGATTGCTTATGGTCCCACTGGTTTTCCCATGAGACTCCCTCCCCAAAGTCACCAGTACCCACATGTGAATAGACAATTACCTTTCTTAGCCACCCCAGACCTCCCAGATCTATCGAGGATTTTAAATGATCTGATCCATCACTCTCCCCAATGGCCCACCATACCAGCCAAACTACCATCTGACATCCCTAAATGTGATGGAAAAGTGGGAGAGGACCCAAAAAATCACGTAATGAATTTTCACCTTTTGTGCTCATCCAACTCCTTGATGTATGACTCTATTCCTTTACGCCTTTTTCAATTAACTCTCACGGGTTCTGCCATGAAGTGGTATATATAATTACCACGAGGTTTCTTCACCAACTTCAACACCCTCACTTTGTCTTTCCTCACCCACTACTAGTTATTGATCTGCTATGAAATAGGGACCGAGATTTTGAGCTCTTTTAAATAAACCAAAGCCACCCATATCTCTGATCATATTCATGAATGGCGACAGAGATGATTTCTCATGAAACTTGAACTTCCCAATCAAATTCTAGCAGAATGGTTCATGAAATAATTTGTGAATGACATCGGTCATGACATTTCCATGAGTGGAGTTGTCACATAAGAATAGGCCATTAGTCGTGCTCAATAACTTGACCTCGTTTACTCATAAACAGGTACTCTCTACAACTTACTCCCTGATGCGCCTCATCCTTCTACTTCCACCACTTCAACTACTCCTGCTACTTCTCATGTGGCCAATAGTATGATTGGCACTTTCCATTCCCATCCTCATTTTGTCCAAACCTCCAGCAACAACCCCAAACCTATTTCTTCTAATGTTCAAAATGCTCTGTCTCCTACCCCTCCCACCGGCAAGACTTCTGAGGTAAATGTTGTTCAATCTACCCCCGCCGGTAAAAACAAATCCATAAAGGGAAAGGGCAAGAATAAGGAGGACAAAAATAATTGCCAAGCAGAGAGAACCAAAACACCACCTGTTGATGATAGGGATAAGTGCAAACCTCGATACCCTTGTCTTATCTGTGGTGATGATCACTACACTAAGGATTGTCCACGACAAGCCGAGGTTACTAAGTTCCTTCAAGGGACCACAAAACTGCTCACTATAGCCCTATTGTCACAACCCTTTCTTTCTCAACAATAGGCCCAATTGGTCATTCATGACCAACCCTCCCCCTCCAATACATCCTATGTCTTAATGTGTATAGGTGATTCAAAGAAAAATGACATCACACTTACCACTCGAGCCAAAGATTATTCCTCCTCTAAAGAGAAGGTTGATGCTACACCTCCTTCATTGGTCCACCCATCTCCCACGACTCCACCTACCAATGGTGTTGTTGGGAAAAATACCCTACGGACTAGCAAACTAGGGTCAGAATTACATGCAGATTTTGACCGTAAAGAAATTACTTTTTAACCTATAACCCCAAAACTCAAACCCCTCTTTCACAGTTCATGCATGGAGAATGACTACTAACCTTGCTACTGACATTCGATGTAGATCCTCCGTTGCACTTTGACCACTTGCTTGCGCTGCTCCTTCCAAAGATGACTTGCAATCAAGACAAACAACTATGCATGCATGCTACTTCTCTACTCGAGGGTTAGAAATAAAGCATAAATTAACCAAACCATAGATAACTCATGCATTGGAACGGGAAAAGTATTCTTTTATTATTTTAACAATGAATCAACTTACAATCAAAGTCAAGACCGGCCACCGCTCCCTGATCTTGATCCTAGGCTCCTCTTCTTCTGTCCTCCAACTACTTTGCGTTAAATCTCCTTTGGCATGAGGAAAGGCTAAAGGGTTGGGACAATGGATTACGTAAATGGGCAGATTTTCTTCGCTATATTGTTTCCTCTTCCAAATGGTACCCCTACCCCTTCTTTTATAGGATAGAAGGAGCTAAAGTTTTGGATGAACCCTCAGCCATGCATGGCTGGGATTTTCAGTTAACTGACCCATAGATTTTTGTTCCATCGACAACTTTCCTTTTTTCATGCTTTGTTAGGCACACGTGGGCTGTAGTGAGCCAACCAACATGCACACATGTGCAGTAATGGGGTAGGGCGCGTGGGCCTTGACACAAGAGGATTTCCAAAGAGTTGTTCAGCAGATGTTTTGGCAATGAAGGGATATGAGTTGGAATGATGCCAGGTAAACATGTGTGGTGAAATTTAGGGTTATAACAGATGCCCCCTAATGTGTGAGGTCAGAAGAGCATCTGATGGAAGAAATACATTACCAATCTTTTACCAATCTTTACTGATGTGTTGAATGAGTGAGCCCAAGGATCAGGAACTAGGAGGTGCCATCTGCAAAATAAAAAATGTCTTATCGAGGAGGGCATACCCATGCTCGGGATAAAATAGAACCATGGCTACCAATCAAATACACTGTAGATCCATGTCAAATAACTATAAAGAGTAGCCGCGAATAATACACAGTGGAGCTACATCTCGAAATCAGAAAGATATGCATATAGAGTACCCATCTTCCAAAAGTTGATTTGGCCTGATGGTTGTACTTCAGAGCTCGAGAAACAACTTCAAAATATTCTAAAACTCGGGTAGGAGTGTAATATGAGTGTATGACTGCACTACCCAGAGGTCTTCGACGGCTCGTCGGTTAGGGACTTGATAATCATGATGATCAGACTGAAGGATTCAGTGATTTCGAACAAGTACTTGATTGGACATTCAGGATGGCCGGGTATGTGGACAAGATACATATTGTAGAGGGGCTGACTCAGGCTTAGTGACAAACTTCCCTTGGACAACAGCATGACAAGTGATAAGACTCAGGCAACATATATGTTAATCATAAGTCTACGAAGCAAGAGGCAACACATGTTGGACAACTGAGAGGGGGGGTGAATCAGTTGTTTACGTGCTTAAACAATTATGGTTCTTTTAAACTTTTGTAGAGACTTTGAATGCTAATCAAAATAATGCAGGGAAATA
>JZKD02S1863690.1:49579-60381 GCA_000966675.3 Picea glauca | reverse complement strand
TGGCTATAGGCCTTGGCTCCATAAGACCGTCAACACATGACCTCGGTCAAACCTCTCATCGGGGTTTTGGCGTTTTCGATGTCACTATGCACATGCCTCCGGGATTCCCGATCCCTGATTTCCCGATGACGGAGATCAATGGTCCAGATCTCATTCTTATCCAATGGCTGTGATTTCATCGCAAAATTGCATATCGTGATTTCGGAGTTTCTTTTGCAGTGTGTTCTTGACATATCAAAGTCCCGATCACCAATGCCTCTGCTGACGTCACTCATGGTTTGACACGTGTTAGATCCTGCCACGTGTCACTCTGATTCGTGAATTGCATGAGCCTGAAGTGTTAGATCTGCCTGCCACCTGTCATTCTCTGGTTGTGCCACATGTCCCTGGGTGACGTGGTCTGTTGACGTGTGTTGGATCGATGGTCTATATCACTTATTGATCTGACGGTGCCGATTCAGTCGGGATTTCGCATATCGTGAAATCAGGGTTTTCGTTGCATTGTGTTCTTTGCATTATGAAATCCCGATCCCCGAAACTCCGATGAGGCCTCCTAGATGCCACGCGTCCATACGAATGAACGGTCTAGATCCCTGCTTGATTTAATGGCTGCGATCAAATCACGAAATCGCATATCGCAATTTCGGGGTTTTCGTTGTCGAGTGAACTTTGCATATAGAAATCCCAATCCCTGAATATCCGATGGCTTATCTCCCTCGCAACTTCTGTCTGATCTGACGGCCCTCGTTCTTTCGGGAAATTTGAATGAGATCCTATGGTTGTGGATCTCTGTCTTCTTTCTCTTCTACAAATTCCTGTATCTTGAGCTTTGCCTTTGCTGCGCGCATTTTCTTCAACGTTGTTCCTCCTGATCTTGCCATCAATGACAAGCATACATTACTTGGTAAACATTTGCCAACAACACAAACTCTCCATATGTTTGGAAGAGTAACCAAACGGTGGAGGACACAACTCTATATAGTGAGAAAAGCTTCCTAAGGTCGTACTACATCCCATAGTCTGATGATCAAACAGACAGATGTGATTTATCCAAGGGGGACTCATTATGCTTACCAATAAAGAAAATACTTCTCCCATCTTCTTTTTGGGGTATATTTGATTTTTTTTGTTCTTTTTGATAATTTTTGAAAAAGAATAAAGGAATATTACGTTACAATGGAGGAATGAGTACTGCAAACATACAAGATTGAGTCACAAGGACAAGACTGATGTTCTGGTAAAATGATACTCGGGAAAAATCCTCCGGCGGCCAAAGGTGTTAAGACGCAAAAGAAAACTGTCACAAGGATGGTGGATAAGGTATGCAAATGCGGTTGATAGAACACACAATGGTAATGTCCTTCAATGTAAGTTTAACGAGCCCAGAGAAGGTAATCTCGGTGGTTTTTCATATTTAGAGAGTCTGAAAACGCATAAAAGGAGACTCCGCTGGGGTACCTTTTTCGACAATAGTCTAGTCGGTTCGAAAAAGGGATAAACTAGCACCGATTAGATGTCAATTCAAAACCATTTTAACGAGTGTGACAAGGACAAGATCACTCGACTATTTTTTCACTTTTAAGGAGTCTGAAAAAATCTTAACTATGGACTTCGTCAGGAATATTCTTTTGGACCAATTTAACGAGTGTGAAAGAATAAGGTCACTCGACGATATTTTCAATTTTAGGGAGTCTGAAAAGAGATTAACTATGGACTTCGTGGGGGTTTCTTTTTCATAAATTTAGTCCCTCAGGCCCGAAAAAGGAATAAAATTATACCTGAGAATACTCTTCTAAAGAATGGGAATTTGATAGAGTATACCTTTGTTCGTACAGTTGACCGTCCGGAATGAAAAAGGGGTAAACTACCACTGGACAGATGTGACTTCAAATTTCAGTTTAACGAGCGTGAAAGGTCACAAGATCGCTCGACAATCTTTTCATTTTTAGAGGGTCTGAAAAGGGCTTAAAAGAAGACCCATTATATTTTGGGAGTATTGAGGGTAAGACAAAGAATCATGCAAATGAGGCTCAAACTCATATTCAGGAAAGACTATACGGACTCTCGAGCCTACAGTGTTTTTAGAAACGGCACGGACACCATAATGCAACCAGGACCTACCTAGGGAATCCATGTTCTGGTAAGCTCTACCACCAAGTTGCGACACTTCTAGAGTAGATATGACGGTTCTGTGTCACAACCAGATGAGATCGATCCTATAGCATAAGAAAAAGGCAACGAGATGCAAAAGTTGGGGTGGTATCCTAACCTATATGTTCAAGTTGATTTTTGAAAAAAAAAAATTATGGACCATCAATAGTTTTTCGAAACTCAAAAAAATAATTGTCCCAATACCTGATCAAATCCCTCCCATATAACTCCTAAATCACTCTAAATGGTTTTTGGTATAAAGAAACTGATAAGGGGGGCCAAAAAAGTGACAAAAAGATGCCAAAAAGTCTATAAATAGAAGTTGGCAGTGCATTATCACCATTGTTGATTTGGAAATTGACTCTGGAGCCAAAAGACCCCCTTTGCCAAAGATAGTGATTCTGGAAGCTACAGTGGACGAAAAAAACTTTTGCTTGGACCAAGTAAGTACAAACTCCCTTATCTAGCTATTCAATACTTCAATTTAGTCATTTAAGTTATTTTTTGGGTGGGTGTCAACCTTAAAAAGGTCGGCCCTAGGTACACGCGGGTTGTCCAGAGACAGCCCGCATGTACACGCGTGCAGAGTAAAGCCTGCACCTGTGTACACGCGACTGTCACCTATACAGCCCACATGTACCCCCCCTTATTGATGGAAAAGAAAACTAAAAGAAGTATTGACCCTCCTTTACCTTGTTGTGTTGGCAAGATGTATGTCCAGTGGAGGGAGAGGGAGCATGAGGCAATTAGTGAGTTGGTTGCTCCAGATCCGAATGTTGTGGCCATGTTAATGCAATGCAGTTTACTCAAATTATTTTTATGCTCATTTATGCATGCGCAACCAAGGCTACTGAATGCCTTGATTGATTACTGGCATCCTGATGCAGAGGCCTTTATGCTAGAGGGGAAATCATTGGTGCCCACCACCGAGGACATTTACTTTCTGACTGGCCTCTCAAGGAGAGGGGAACCAGTCAATTTCCAGACTTTTCCTACGGGGTTGAGCAAGATCTCGGAGTTGATAGCTGAGTACTGTGAGGCTGGGACTGAACGTACGGGTTCCTAGGTACCCATTAGCAAGATTACCAACTTAGCACTATAGACTATATTGTTACTTATTGGGCGGATTACCGGCTCAGCCGCCGTGCATCAGGCTTTGTGCGCACAGATGAACTGTGCCATCCAGTGCATGAATGCACAAATTTTTGATTGGATTACCACACTACTGGAGTGTATGAAGAGGAAATTGACAGATTTCTGACATCGAACATAAAGGAATGTCAGGTTCAGGACTATCTTGTGTTCATTCTTTTTTGAGAGAGTTCCATGTTTCAGTCCTTGGGTTGTAGTACGAGGACATCTAGCCTCTTTCCCTGTAGTGTGTAGATGGGCTTTTTTACTGCTGTGACAGGGTCGCAGAAGGACCATTGAGGCATTTGAAAATGACTTCTTTGCTTGGTTGTCATGACAGATCCCTACTATCGAGGACTACCCATATGTGGTGATAGACTTCTCTAGAGATCTAGATATACCCATGCCTCCTGGTGAGGAGCGAGGGGAGATGTGTAAGTCTCCACCTTTGTAGTTTTTATGTTTGCATATGTAATTTTTATGCATTTTTGTTATATATATCATTTTTTTGTATGCCAGAGTATTTGACGAATACGTTTTTTGTATGCATATGTGGGACCCGTGCAACCTGTCGACTATGCACGAAACAGGCGTCGTCCACAACCAGAGGCTGCGGTTGCCGCCGTTGGGGGAGCAACAGTAGCAGGGAACCTTCCAGCTGGAGAGGTTGAGAGGGTCCTTAGACGAGTTGAGTGGAAATTCACTATGCTCACTCGCACAGTCCCGATGGCAGAGATAGAAGACCTGTTGCCATCCATGCAGCCTCATGTTGTGGGGGCACCTCGGACATGGGTCCAATTATTTAGGCATTTAGCCCATGTTGTAGATTATTATAACAGGGCCCATAGGCCCTGAACAGATTTAGACTCTTTATGTGTCACGAGCATCTACTTGTATATCTTTTTTGAGGGCATAAGCCCGGTGACTCATTACTGTTCCCATTTTTGAGGTGCTTGCGTCCACCTATGTACTCTGAGTATTTTATGATGTTTATATATGGTTTTTAAATTTTTTTTTGTCTTATGGATTCTATGTGCAAAAATGTATTTACATGTTTATGTCCATGTTCTTTTATATGTGGGCAAGATGCCAATCTAAAATTTGATTAGCTAGAGTATCTGTAATTTGGTTTAATCTCCTAGGAACATGAAAATATGTAATATAATCAAAGTTGCGTTCTAAGAGACGTACCCTAAGGAATCATCGGTGTAAATTTGGATCATGAACCTGGTATATTCTGTTTAGCTATGACACAACCAGTTGAGCGTCAAGATAGACCCGGAGATGAGAGATACCCAATGACAAGGTGTCACAAAGCAACTCAATAACTGCACTATACTTGGCAACATTATTTGTGGTGTCACCTAAGCATATACCTTCGGAAGATAACAACTGACCCTGTGGTGTAAAGATTACCCAAGCTGCGGAGGCGATCCTCCGTGTGTGTCGACTAGCACCGTCTGCATACCCAACAAACACCTCAGACTCACTTGACATATGCCATATTGATGAAAGATAACATCAATGACATGTCCATAACACTTTTTAAAATAAACATAAAAAAGTAATAGTACAAAGACTATACATATGTTACAAAAAGTTACCCACAGTGACTGGTCTATGAATAATACTTCTTGAGGTAGAGCCCATTTCTAGGCTCTGCCAAAGCATTCCCTTCAAAATCAACCAAACTATAAGAGCCATTTTTTAATACCTCCTTTATAATGAAAGGTCCAAACCACATGGGTTTAAACTTTCCTACCCCCAGGGGGTCCTTGTCTTGGTCATAGACTAGGACAAGGTCGCCCTCAAAAAAAAATCCGAGGACGAATGGACCTATCATATTGACACTTGACCTTATGTTTATGAGCCTCGTTGGCCAGGGCCGCGTCACGACGCTTCTCATCAAGTTGCTCAAGGTGTACAAACCATTCTTCAAGTGGAGAAGTGTCTGGCAATAACTGTACTGCCAGTTTCGGAGAGGGGATTTGACATTCGATGGGAAAGACTGCCTCCAGCCTGTAAACAAGTTGGAAAGGTGAGAAACTCGTCGTACATATTTTTGGTAATCCCATAATGCCGAGTATAACATCAAATGCCAATTTGACTTGGTTGAGTTGATAGTTCGTTGTAGAATCGTATTAAGAGTTTTTTTTACAGCTTCCACCTGCCCATTGGCTTGGGGGTAGTAAGGTGATGAATGTTCCTGCCGTAACCCAAGATTTGATGTTAATTTGGTCATCAATTGGTTCTGAAAGTGACTACCATGGTCAGTGAAAATATCTCGCAGGACGTCAAACCTTGCTATGATCTGGTTGAATAAGAAGAGAGTTGCAGTCTCTCCATCATCTTTAAATGTTGGCAGAGCCTCGACCCACTTAGTGAAGTAGTCGACAGCTACCATGATATAGCGGTGCCCCCTTGCTGACGGGGGGTTGCATGTAGTGTAATCAATCCCCCACTTAGTGAAGGGACCAACTATGATGACAGGAAACATGGGAGCAGGGTGTGCCCTCATTTTCCAAGAGAAGACTAGGCACAAATGGAACTTCTTGACCAATTCAATACAATCTTTGATAACTGTCAGCCAGAAGTAACCTACTCGTAAAATATTTTGGATTGTTGCCAACCTGGATAAATGACCGCCACAAGCTCCATTATAACAATCGTTGAGCACTATGACGGCCTCCTCATGAGTGAGACATCAACGCAAGATGCAGTCTACACCTCTCTGATATAATGTATCATCGAGTATGAGATAATTCTTAGCCTGATGGCGTATCCACCGATGCTCTTCACGAGAAGTAGAGGTGGGGCACTTCAAAGTCTGGAGATAGATAAGTATATCTCCATACCAGGGGTCTAAAGATGCAATCAAAAACATATCCCCCCGGATAGGCGATTCCTCAGGCACAACATCACCTGACTCAACCGAAAGTTCCAAAATAAGCTCTGCGAAGACCAATGACTTCTTGGACTTTGCTGAAATGAAGTCTAAGTCAAATTCTTAGAGGATGACCATCTATCTATTGATTTTTCCACTTATAACTCGTCATGTCAACATGTACTGGAATGGATTCACGACAGCAATGATGGTGGTCTTGTGAAACAGAACATAGTGACGGAACCGTTGAACAGCATGAACTGCTACCAACGCAAGTTTTTCGATATGTGAATAATTAAGTTCTGGTCCTACGAGGCCTCTACTCAGGTAATATATCACGCATTCTGAAAATGAACCATCCTCCTGAACTAAAACCATGCCTATGGTTGACTCTGCGACAACCAGATATAACAAGAAATCCTTGTTGTAATTAGGTGGCCGTAGTAGAGGTGCGGTTGTGAGGGCATGTTTTAATGCGTCGAAAGAGCGTTGAGTGGTTTCGTCCCAGTAAAAAGGAACGTATTTCTTTAGCAAACGCATAAATCCCTTGGTGATTTCGGCATAATTGGCGATGAAGCATCGTAAGAAGTTCTCCTTGCCTTGTAGACTTTGAAGTTGTAAGATTGTGTGTGGGGGGGGCAACTGGATTACTGCCTCCACCTTAAGAGGATCAACCATGATCCCTGTTGTTGAAACGATGAAACCTAACAAACGTCATGATGTTACGCAGAAGTTTCACTTGTTGGGATTCAAGCGAATCCTAAAGTAGTGACAACATTCGAAGATTAGTCTGAGGTGTGTAGGATGATCCTTTTGCTTGCGAGAGCGTGATGCTAAATCATCTAGATAGGCCTCGACTATATGTTTGAGGTATTGAAACGCAAAAGACATGGCCTGTTGGAATGTGGCTCCAGCATTTTTAAGGCCAAAAGGAATCTTACGATAGGTGAATGTACCCCACAGACAAATGAATTCTTTTTTGTGTTGGTCTTCAGGTTTGATTTGGATTTGATTATATCCCGAAAAACCATTCATGAACGAAAAGGATTCACAAGCAGCACATTCATCATTGATCTGGTCAATGAATGGTGTTGGAAAATTATCTTTTAGACATGCCTTGTTCAAATCATGAAAATCGGTACATACACGAATCATGCCTTGTTTTTTATTGACCGGCACAGGGTTTGACACCCATTGAGTCAAATGAATAGGATAAATGAAACCTGCCTTGAGCAATTTCTCAACCTCAATCTTGATGGCTGCTGCTTTCTTAGGATTGACTGGATGACGTTTTTGTCGAACAGTATTGGCATCAGGATACGTTATGATTTCATGTTCAACTATTTTCAGATCGATACCTAGCATTTCCTCATAAGACCAGGCAAAAACGTCGCGAAATTCTTTGAAAATATCCGTGTAAATTTGAATCTCTTCGGGGGAGCAATCTGATTCGACGAAGACATTCTCCATGATGCCAGGGTTTCAAGAGATGTTGATAGGTATAGTTTCAGCAATAGTCTCCATATTACCCTCAACATAGATTTCCTGTGTAGCTAAGAGATTAATAGGACATGGCTAATATCCTGTCATGGTAACAGTGAATTATCCTGCCTCGATTCAGCTTAACTCTGGGAGGAAATATGATCTGTGATGAAGATCTTCCCAAGGTTTGTTGGGACTATTTATTGCTTCGATTACTTCTTCGTCAGAAGGCAAGACTAAGTCTAACGAATCGATGTTAGCAAGAGAACCCTAAGCCCATATAGGCTCTAGAAGTGGATCTAACTCTTGTGCAGGAGTCAGATCAGGGTTAGCTAAATCTTGTTGGACTAAAGAGTACGCTACTTCAGCGACCGACAAGGGCATGGACATTCCTGAGTGCCCTATCTCATCCATTGTGGTTGATGGGGAAGGAAGAATCCAAGGATCCTCAAAGTAAGTCATGCGAAACGACGAAACTTAGAAAATCTCAACCTTATGGTGATTAGATATAAATTTGATGTCATCGTGAGGAAGTGGGTAATCGAAGATACCCATCAAGGATGGGCACAAACTAACTCCTACATTAACGACACCTGGTTGAGGATTATCAATCATGGGGACCATGGATGCCCCTAAAGCTGGGTCAGGTCTAGAGAAGGACAATTGATCGATGGTCACTATCCGACCCTCGTGTGGAAACAACAAGACTCAGAAAACTGTAGCAACCACAGCTTGCATAGCATAAGTCCAACTCCATCCTAACAAGAGGTTATATTCGAGGGGAGCATCAACTACTTCCACTTAGACGCACACAATTTTCCCTCCTAACTACACAGGGAAAGAAGGAACGATGCCATGTGATCGGAAAGAACGACCATCGAAAGCAGTGAGGAGAGTAGGTGAAGGAGACAAAGCGGGTTGGCCAATGGCCTTCCAACATGCTAACGACATAATGCATGTTGAGGTTCCTTCATCGACCACCGTGCGGAAGATATTCCATGTAAAAGTTTTTGTGGGATGAGCCACTACTATTTGAAACGCTACGTGGTAAGGCAAACGAGGTTTTAAGTCAGTTGTATCTAACATGATGGTACCCAGGTTACAAGTCTCAGTAGAGCCTAAAGTAGTTAACAAGGCTTTCCTCTGAGCAAGGCATCTTTGGAGGACCTCCAAAGCAGACATCGCACAATGGGTTTGTGATAAATCCTCCACCACAGAGTAATTCTAGGTGGCCCTTGCATTTGGGTTGTGAGAAGCTTTTTTAAATGCACCCTTTGGAATGCATGTCATTGTTTCTCCCAACATCTTCTCAATATGTAGAGGAAGAGATGGGAGCTCAGCTTCTTTACCCTTCTCAAAAGAACTTGGTTTACTATAGTCATGCACTCTAGTCATTATGAAAGCATCACCCCTAACCATGTATACGTTCGCAGATGAGGGATTGTTTGGAGGAGGGAAAGTTTCTTGGCTGCCCCCTTCAACACTTGTAGAGGCTTGAGTTAAATTTTTCTCATGTTGAAAAGGATTAGTCAACACTACCTGTAGTTGCTGTGTGACAAACTTTTGGGCCTCTGCAAGTCGAGGACAAAGATGGGTCGGGTGGTCTTCTGCACACAATTTGAACAGATACCTCACCTTTCATTTTTTCGTGGTGTCCCCGCCAACATTATCAGTGGGGTTTTATCCCCCTTACCCTTCTTTCATTGTTTTTTCTTCCCTTCAGGATGCTGGGTGGCCTTTGGGTTAGTCGACTGTACGGAGTGTACTTCTGACATTTGGGTAGGAGGAGCAGCCAAAACAGTAGTCTGGTTGGCCACTGTGTGTTGTATAGATAATTGTTGAAACTGTTTTGTCAATTGATCAGTGGGCTTGGTTTGTGCTGAACCAACGATACCATCGGCATGTGGTCCAACTCTCTGTCTAGTTTTATCTAGTATCGATCGTGGTGCATCTGGCAGGATGTTGTATAATAAACCAGACTGAGAATAGATGAGCTCAAACTATTGAGCCCTCATGATGGCATCTTCTTTGGAGAAAACTTTGGAAGTCGTGATGTCTTTGGATAATTGTGGGACTAGAGACTTAAGGAACCACTCAAGCAGGAATGCTAGTGGGATTGGTACTTTGATTAGACTCTTCTAGAATCTCCACTCTCAGATATGATCAGAGATATGGTCCGTTGTTGTCTGTTCAAAATTGGTGAGCAGCTCTGTGCTAGCATCGTATCTCACAGGTAACTTGAAATGGTTAAGGAAGGCCATTGCTAGTTCTCCAAAAGAAGAGTATCTTGAGTGATCGAGCTCGATGTACCATTTCGCGACACTCCCAATAAGAGTGCGTTGAAACAATCACAACTGTACGGAGTCATCTTTCAATGAGTTAGATGAACACCAATGATGGAAGGTAGTCACATGATCACCTGGATCTTCGTTAGGCTTGGCCTTGAACTTTGGAATGTCCGAAGGCAACTTCGTTGGCATAGGAGGCCAACGTGGATCATGACAAATAGGATCATTTAACAACCTTGTCAAATATGGCAAGTGTAAAGTCGCTAGGAATGGTAGTTTGGGTTGCTGCTAATAACTAGGGAAAAAGGGTCCTGGAGTTTGGTTGGCACCAGGTTGCCAGGAAAATTTTGGCTGCTGGCCCAGATTCTGGTAGAAACCATGGCCCTGACCAAAGTAAGTATTTTTCATCTGCAGAGACATCATCGGCTGATTTCCCATAAAGGACATAGGGTGTTGGGCATGCATCGTGTTTGAAGGACTTTGGGAAGGATTACCCCATGTCGGTCCTGACGGGAGAGGCATAGTAGTCTGTCCAGGGTTCCATTGACTGTGGAAAGAATTACCCTAGAACGGAATTCCAGAGGAGGGAATGGATCCTTGTCCTGAGTTCCAAGGTCCTACTATATGTGCCCTTGGCACATGAATAGTACCCTGCGCCAAAGTAGACTGTCCAAAAATGTGATTGCCCCTAGACAGGTGTTCATGCTCGAATCGTCGCCTGGTGAGCAAGAATGGGAGCACTAGCATGCCTTGTTGGGCTCAGCAGGGCAGAACAGGTTTGCTGTGAATCAAAATGGGTTAACATACAATAGAAAACCAAACGAAATAAAATCTAACTAAGAACTGAAAAACAAATAACATTACAA
>JZKD02S1863690.1:30319-49569 GCA_000966675.3 Picea glauca | reverse complement strand
TTTCATGTGGACAGTCGCGCATCGTGCGCTTAAGCGCGCACAACACGTTCTTATCCCGCGCATATGCGCGCACCTTATGATGTGAAGTGTCTTTCAATTTTTATATAGTATTTGAACCTTCTGGAATGCTGTGAATGGTGCCATGAATGACTTCATTGCTGTTTTTCTGATGTAGAGTTCTTGTCGCTATGTGCAGATGATGTGGAGTTCTTGTCGCCATGTGCTGACGAAATTTTAGTGATAACAACAGGAAAGTGGAGGATGAGAAAGTGTTTTTACCAAACATCTCATTCCAAAAAAACAGTGAAGAACCTACCATCATACTGTGCGCAGGTGTTCCTTGACTCCCGGATCAAAATAAACTAGTGTGTGCAGGCTTCTCAGTGGACTACTGATGCGGACCACCAAGCGAAGGGGACGAAGGAGGGATATGACCTCTGGCATAAGGAAAAGCATTGAAAGGGATAGGAGTTCCCCCAAGTTGACCTTGCAAAGGATCGTTAGAGCTCCCTGCCCTCAGACCTAATGTCTGTAAAGTGGAGTAAGTGAGTGTAGGACTTGTACCCGAACTAGGCATATCGTATGAGAACGGAGGGCCTGTCGCACTAGATGTGAAGGGTGTTATGACCGCCACCATAGATGGGTTTGGTCCACTGTGCAACATAGTTTCTGTCGAGACCATGGTGGCTCAGACTGATGATGACAAGTTAGGAGATGCTTCTCCTGTGGTAGAAATTGTGGTGGGAATGGAAGAATTCCCAGAAGAAGTAACAGCGTTTGTTTCCATAGTTATGTGAGGCACTGATAGGCTTTCGTAAAATTGGATTGGTACAATAATCGGTGGCCAGGTATCAGTGGTTGGGGTTTCAATCGATCCAATATTGGCAGTTTATTCCTCCGGGAGTTGTTCAGGCACAATGGTTTGTAACCCAGTCGCTTCGAAAGTCCCTTTTTGGTCTAGCTTCCACCTCAGTGGTGGCGGGGGTGGCTCCAGTATAACCGACGGTAGTCCCAGAAGCTTTCATGACTGGAAGAGCTTGGGATCCTCCACTGTGTGAGAATATCCAATACACGCTAAGGTATTCTACATGTTCAAAAAGTAACACACACTAATAAGAATCCCCTAAGAGATAAGACAAGCAATCACTAAACTAGTTGGAAGAACAGTTAAAACAACCAACACTAGAGAAACTTACCGGTGCAAGTGAAACTCGAACACAGAAGCACCCTCTGGGTATACCTTGCAAAGCGTGGCCCAATGTATATTCCTAGGTACCATGATATACCCCCGCAGTCACCTGTGTATGTCCCTAAAAATATTGGGAACTAGGTTGCCAGCACGCGAACAGTCACCAGGCGGGTACAATCGAAAGTCGGGTAGACCACAATGAGCAGGGTATCAAGCCCGAAACCTTTCAAGGGTATCGAGAGAAAATGGTCCAGAATACAATTGAGGACCTCGAACAGATTCGAGACCCACGAAGCCCCGTGGCAAATGCAAACGACAAAATCTCAAAACAAGCCCTCGATATGTGTTCTCCACTACGATTGGTCCGGCTTTGGAGGGGTTATCTCTACTACCTTTCCGCACGCAACCTCATGTTTATCCCCTGTGTTAGAGGGGGGTCCTGGATAACTTCCACGAAACTAGATTTCTACACTCCCTATCACAGACTCTAATGTTTGTTTTTGAATGGCCTTGGAGAGTTTCCTCTCCAACCTAATCTAAGGTATTTTCTTGTTGCTTTTATGGTGAACCCTACAAACAAAAAGTCTAATAGATTTTAAATTATTGTTTCTTTTATGGTATTTTCTTACGTCAAGGGGTATGAAGGTGAAACTGATGGTGTGTAAATACAAAAGAAAAAATGAATGAAAAAAGATGGAAACAAAAGACTTTTACTAAATGCAAAATTTCAGCAACTTTTCACAAAGAAAGATTTCTTTTTCTTTTCAATTTTTCTAAGATTTTATGAAGCAAACATAAAGGGATTTTGCTCGACTATGAGATACTTATGCTCTAAATGCACTGCAAAAAATTATGAACAAAAAGAATTCTCCCTAGCTAGTGATGCAGAAACACACTCTTCAAACAAAGAAGAAAATGAAAAGAGTTTTTTTTTTTAATTTAAGTGCTAATAAAGAAACAAAGGGAAAATACCGACAAGCACAAAACCAAGAAAGACAAATTATGGCTTAAAGCACATATCATAAAGAATCAAAGTAAAGGGACACAATGGAAATAAAGAAAACAAAGACTCTTACACTTGCCTAAAAACCATAAAGAAAAATATTTTTTTTTTATATTTTCTGTTCAACTATCAACTGGGAAAAAGTAGGCTAAGGGTAAGATGACCTAACCTACTGACTGTTCAACCCTAAACTCAAACACCTGAGAGGAATACTTCTCATCAAAGGAGGGGATGATTTCCCCACCCTGAACAAAAAGTATCCTGTCAAGCACACTACTGTCACTAAAACAACACGTGTGCGAACGTGTGCTGAGATGAAACAGAACACGTGTACACGCGGGCTGACCTTGTATAGGCCACGTGCATGTATAACTTCTAAGAAAAATACAAAAACAGGTAGTCCAGACCAGGAAGAGGCCTCTGGTATTGACAACCAGGGTCCCTTGAAGGCTTGGATGATTTTTCTAATAGAAAAGAAAAAATAATGCAAGGAATAATAAGGTGAAAAAATCAATCTGAGATAGGACTATGAACCAACAAGACTCAGACAGGATTCCAGAAAACCCCCTGAGAATGTATAATTCTGACAGGGAAGAGGAGGACCGCCTCTAAAGTTCTCTGACCTCCTACACGCTACTACTACCTCTAGAACTAGTGTTCACACACAGGCTGTGAGAGGATAGGGAGCGAGTACATGTGTGCAGGCCTTCTACAAGCCGCGTGTACCTCTGTGTGTCCTGACAACTACCATCAAGCAACAGTCAGGGAAAAATGGTATAAAGAACCAGGCTCCCTTCTAGCTCAGACCTTACAGAAAAAAGGCAGGCAAAGGAAAACAAAAAATTTAATCTTTTAAACTACCCAAAAACTTTGAAGATATCCAGAAACCCTAAAGAGTATATTCCCCAGTACGGTCGCCAATTCTATTGTTGGGAAAAATACCCTACGGACTAGCAAACTAGGGTTAGACTTGCATGCAGATTTTGACCGTAAAGAAATTACCTTTTAACCTACAACCCCAAAACTTAAACCCCTCTTTCATAGTTCATGCATGGAGAATGACTACTAACCTTGCTACCAGTGTTCGATGTAGATCCTCCATTGCGCTTTGACCACTTTCTTGCGCTACTCCTTCCAAAGATGACCTGCAATCAAGACAAACAACTATGCATGCATGCTACTTCTCTACTCGAGGGTTATAAATTAAGCATAAATTAACTAAACAATAGATAACTCATGCATTGGGACAGGAAAAGTATTCTTTTATTATTTTAACAATGAATCAACTTACAATCAAAGTCGAGACCGACCACCGCTCCTTGATCCTAATCCTAGGCTCCTCTTCTTCTGTCCTCCAACTACTTTGTGTTAAATCTCCTTTGGCATGAGGAAAGGCTAAAGGGTTGGGACAATGGATTACATAAATGGGCAGAGTTTCTTCGTTATATTTTTTCCTCTTCCAAATGGTACCCCTACCCCTTCTTTTATAGGCTAGAAGGAGATAGGGTTTTGGATGAACCCTCGGCCATGTATGGCTGGGAGTTTCAGTTAACTGACCCATAGCTTTTTGCTCCGTCGGAAACTTTCCTTTTTTTGTGCTTTGTTAGGTACATGTGGGCTGTAGTGAGCTAGCCAGCGTGCACACGCATGCAGTAATGGGTTAGGGAACATGGGCCTTGACACAAGAGGATTTCCAAAGAGTTGTTCAGCAGATGTTTTGGCAATGAAGGGGTATGAGTTGGCCTGATGCCAGGTAAGCATGTGTGGTGCAATTTAGGGTTATAACAAATGGTCCTCTTTATATTGAATGACCGATCCTCAACACATTCCTTTTCCCTCCTCCAAAGGGCATCATTCAAAAATCGTCTTTCAATCCTCATGCTCATGTTGCCTAGAACTATATTATTGTTGAAGATCTGGCCCAAGCACCATCTGCGATGTCATCCCTTGGAGTCCTTCAAATATGTCCTACACAACGAAAGAAACTATTGAAAGATATCAGTGGAATCAACCCTACGGATATGAATTTAATAATTTTTGACTTGGAAGATCACATTCCAAGGTTACCCCCTCAACTTGCATTCCAAATACAAGTTATTGTCTCCAACAAAAACATTTGTAGAATTGTTATCGACAAGGGTGCCTCGATGTGTGTCATTTCTATTACCTGCTGGAAATCCATCGGCTCTCCTCCTTTGACTGAATCCCACAACACACTCAAAGCCTTTAATGGCTCTAGTTTTAAACCTTACGGTGTCCTCCCCTCATTACCAATTATGTTAGAAGGAAAAATGGTCCAAGTTGAAGTGAAAGTCTTTGACGCTCCTCTAGATTACAACCTTCTACTTGGACATAGCTAGATTGATTCCATGCGTGCAACTGTGTTGACTCTGTTTTGCATTGTATGTTTCCCACATCAAGGAAAGGTAATTACCGTCAACCAATTATCCTTCTTTAACTCGGATGTGCATATTGGCAATGTACCGTTCATCGCCAAGACCCCCCCGGGATACAAGAACATTAGTGTGGGTCTTCTTAAAGACTCCTCGTTAATGGGTACCTTCCCCATTCCACCAACCAATGTTCCACATCCATCTGTCACTTCGATCAACATGATCTCCACCTCTATTCACGGAACCCTTGCATCTCACAACCCATGGATGGTACCCAACCTTGGAGATCATCTTCGTTATGGCGACGAACTGCCTTTGAGATCAGTCAAATTCGCCTATCAGGCCATTCAATCGGCAACTCCTTCTACCCCCTCTCTTGGGGATTCATCTCCTAATCCTTTCCGCATCATTTTTCCCATGGATGATATGATTATGTCTGTTATGGAAGACACCCCCTAGGATGATGGACATTATCATTCCATCCTCTTCCTGGAACCACACACCTTTGAGAGCTACCAACAGATCTCGACCCCATCAACCATTGTCATCATTTCCACATTTCTCGAGTCTACACGGGATGTTTTTTCCGAAAGGAACTTAAGAAATATCTCACCCACCATTCCCCTCGAAATATCCATAAAACCTGGAATTGTCGAAAATATGCATATTGGAGCTTCATGTTCCCCTGACGAAATCGTCACCTACAAGTCACTTTTCAAATAATTTTGGGACGTCTTCTCCTGGAGCTATGAAGAAATGTTGGGTATTGACCCTAACATTGTCATACATGAGATCAAGACATACCTAAACACTAAAGTTGTTTAGAAACACCTTTGTCTGGTCCACTCACGTAAAGAAACCTCTATCAAGCTTGAATTTGAGAAACTTCTCAAAGCCAGCTTTATTTACCTGGTGGCTCTCACCGACTAGGTTTCCAATCTTGTCCCAATCGACAAGAAACAAGGCACCATCCGCCTGTGCATTGATTATAGGGATATTAACAAAGCATGTCTTAAAGACAACTTTCCTACCCCCTTCGTTGACCATATTGTCGACGATTGTGCTGGAAGTGAAATCTTCTCTCTGATGGATGGTTTCTCCGGATATAATCAAATCAATATTGTTTCCGAGGACCAACACAAAACCGCTTTTATTTGTCCTTGGGGCACTTTTTCCTATAGGAAACTTCCTTTTGGTCTAAAAAACACTGGCACAACCTTTCAACACGCTATGTCTTATGCCTTCCATGATATCAAGCACATCGTGCAGCCATATCTCAATGACTTACCCGCTCATTCCATGCGTCGTGTCGATCATCCGATACACCTCCAAGCCATTTTCCTTCGATGTTGGTTTTACCATATATGCTTGAATCCTCACAAATGTGTTTTCTGTGTAGAATATGGCCAACTTCTAGTATTTATTGTTTCACATCAAGGGATTCGGGTAGATCCTTTGAAGGTCAAGTCGATTCTCAATCTCCCTCCTCCTTCTTCGCTTTTCCAATTACAAATTTTGTAAGGGAAAGCAAACTTTCTTCGTCGTTTCATCCCAAACTATGCTAAGCTAACTCTTGGATTTACATGACTACTCAAAAATGGGTCTAAGTTCATATGGGATACCATGACCAACAAAGCCTTCAAAGCTTTGAAACTGTCTCTGACACGTACTCCTCTCCTCTTCCCACCGGATTACAACCGTGATTATTTCCTCTACCTCGCAGCCTCATATTACACCATCACAATGGTTCTCATCCAAGAGAATGATTCTCATGACGAACATGTCATCTATTACTTAAGTCAAAGTCTAATGCCTACTGAAACCAAGTATTTACATGTTGAAAAACTAGCCTTGGCAGTTGTCCAAGCAGTGCAACGTTTTCCGCACTATATCCTCTCTCGCAAGACTATGGTAATTTCTAACTGCAACCCTATGCAACACATTCTCACACGTCAACTGCTAGGGGGAAAATAATCCAAATGGATCGTGATACTGCAAGATTTTGACTTAGAATTTGAATGCACTAAGTCCAAGAAATCCTTAGTGTTTTCCGAGTTGATATGTGACTTTCCCTACTCTGAGACGAAAAATGTAGCATCTGATTCATTACCTGATGAATCCCTTTTCCTAATTAGTTCTGATGATCTTTGGTACGAAGATATCATCATATATCTCCAAACCCATACTTTTCGGCCCAATTTGTCTAGTACTAACCACCGTCAAGTACGCTACCAAGCCCGTCAGTATATTATCCTTGTGATACTCTTTATCGTCGTGGGATTGACTCAGTTTTTCGACGCTACCTCACGTTTGATGAAGCTGAGAAAGCCCTAAATGACTGTCATTCTGGAGCCTGTGGTGGTCACATGTCTGGGTATGCTACTTCCCAGAAGATCTTGCGAGATGGGTATTTTTTGCCCTCTTTACTTAATGATTGTATAATTGTCGTCCAAAAATGCCACGCTTTCTAGACCTACAACCATAAAATATAATCCCATCCCGCTCCTCTTGACCCTGTGGTCTCCATCAGTCCTTTTTCCAAATGGGGTATCGATTTCATAACATGTCACCCTCACTCGGCCGAGGGGCATGGATACATTATTGTAGCCGTAGACTATTTTATGAAATGGGTCGAGGCAATGCCGACATTTGACAACACCAGAAAGACCGAAACATTATTCATATTCAATCACATCATAGCTCATTTTGGTGTTCCTCAGGCTATCATCATCAATCATGGTAGCCACTTTAGAAACTTCATGATGTCCGAACTCACTGAAAAGTTGGGTCTTCGCCATGAAAACTCAACACCCTATTACCCACAAGCCAACGGCCAAGTTGAAGCAATTAACAAATTCCTCATAACCATGCTTTGACGAATGATAGGGATTCACAAAATGAGTTGGCACAAGATGTTTTTTTCATCATTGCGGGCTTACCAGACATCCATTAAGTCTGCTACTATGTTTACACCATTCTGGTTAGTCTATGGTCTAGAAGCCATCCTATCGATTGAATGTGAGATACCCTCCCTAAAACTAGCCATCGAACTCCTACCAAACACTTCTATCGAAGAAGAACGTCTATTGTATCTCATGCGATTAGAAAAAACTCGTCACGACGCCACCCTAGTCATAGAAGCCCAAAAGAAACGTGTCAAATCCCAATATGACAAACATGTCAAGCTTCGTGTTTTCTCTGAAGGTGATCTAGTTCTCCTTTACGATCAAGATTAGGATATGCTAGGAGCTGGAAAATTTGAAGCTATGTGGCGAGGTCCTTACATCGTTAAATGAGTCTTGGAGAAAGGAGCTTACGAGTTAGTATATTACGACGGTATCCCTTTGAGTCAACCTAAAAATGGGTTGTACTTAAAGAAGTACTATGCCTAAGATCACCTGTGCATGATTACTTGTATTTTATTGTATCATACTTCTTGTGTGTTACTGTAGTATGCTTTTTCATTATCTAGTCTCTGCCCTTATGTTACATTGTGTTTGGTTTCCAGATGTCAGAGTCTTCACTACCCCACATTGGCTTCACTGATGGTGCTAGTCGTAGTACTTAGAACCTTGCTTCTGCTGCTTGGGAAATTTATGCCCCTACAAATGAACTTATCACTCTACAAGGTGTGTGTCTCGGCCGTGCGACCAACAATATTGCAGAGTATAGCATCGTTATCGAATTGTTGATTGATGTTATTTCGCTCGGTATCCGTCACTTGGTCATACGACTCAATTCACAGCTAGTAGTACTACAGTTAAGTAATGTCTATGCTATTCGAAGTCCTACTTTATTATGGGTATATTTATGAATTCACCTCTTGGAACGTTATTTTGATTATATTGAGTATCAGAATATTCCTAGATGTCTAAATACATTAAATGATGCATTAGATAACTATGTATTAGACAGACATTTGGGCCATTTATAAACCAATCACATCACATGTATAACAGAACACAAGATAATCCGGTAGAAGCCGTATATATGTATATAACGATCAAAAGTTTTTACAAAACGTTTTTGTCAAAGGACCAAAATTTAAAAATATGAAGCTCATAGCTTCTACAAAGTAGCATCATGGGTGATGGTCGCGATAACACATGACTTCTCAGGCAACCCTATGAAGAAGTCGGCCAATAGAATCTGACATGCCCACAGTATGGCACTGATAACATTGAGGGATCTCTCTGATAGGCATGTTCGGAATGTCAGCAGTCAACCCCTCCAAGTTTTTCTCCACTACCTCATAGTCTTCAAAATCCCATCACTGCACTGGAGCCGCCTCTCCTCATCATTGAATAGGAGACATAGTTGGAGGTTGGTATGGCCCCACATCTATGTCATCAAAAAGATATTTTTGATCAATTCTTGGACGAACATAAAAACATTTCATATGATAAAAATCACAGAAACATTTAAAATAACAAAATCTGTACTTCTCACCTAGGTCACCCCACTGAGCATCCTCAGGTAGGGATAAATCCCAATCCCCTCAGAATTCCAATCCGACGTAGGCGTAGTCATCAACCATCAACATCTGTGGCCACAACCAGTCAAAAAAGGAATCATTGTATTTGATGATAGGCCCAGCTACGTGTCGGGCCATGAGGTTGCACCACCTCAGCATCCTCATATCCTATGGGGTAGTTAAACCCCACTCAACCTATAATCTCAGTAATGGAACCCTCTCAAGAAAGAAGGACACCAAAAGTGATCCATACCCAAACTTCTTCAGGTCACCCTTCCTGCATTTTGTCAACTGCCTCTTCATACTACGGAGAACTGCATCCGACCAGTTGAAGACTCGTGGCTCTGTGCACTCTATGGAATATTGGAAGTAGATCTGGAGAGCCATGTGTGGAGCTGCACTCCCATCCATGTGTGCTATGGTGAACAAGATGGTTTGCAGGGTCAAATCTTGGACCCCCCAAATGGCCACCTTGCCTTTGCTTCTTTCTGCCTCTGGAACATAGTATCGGTGACAATACTCACTTATAGGGAGTCCGTCACCTCGAATGTCGGTCAAGATATCATGGTACCCATGTCGTGATAACCCTATCAGAATGTAGATATCCTCAATATCTAGGGTCAAGGTGTGGAATCCCACATGAAATAACTACTGGTCCACGTCCCACATATGAACCAAGTACTCCAACAACTTGATTTGGGCCCTCGTGCCCATAATCCAAAATAATTTCAAGAGCCCACAGTCTCGGAGTGTGGCAATGGTACCTGGGTCATTCCCGACAATAGCATCATCTTCCTCATGCTCTCTTTCTCACCACTCTAGCATCGTGATGGTCAATTGCCCGCACAAGAACCATAAGAGAAGGGTCAGCAACTCATTTCAAACCTTGGCATATTTTTTATTGAGCAAAAATCAAAGTGAAATTTCATTTTTTGGCCCTCACAGGTGCCTTTGACGCTACCTACGAGAATCATGCATTCTCATAGGTCCCGTATGACTAGCCTACGAGAACACCCAGGCGCAAATTTTGGCCCTAAAACAAGTCCAAAACCCTGAAATTTGCCAATGAAAATAAAAACTAAACCATGGAAAAGATAGGAGATCCAGATCCTACCTCGTTGACGGAGACGGTTCATCAAATGGTTGCATGTGCCTCCCATGATTGAGCAATGAAATTTGAGGTAAAAAGAGTTGTTATGGGAAAAGTTCTTGGCAAAATCACAATGAATATGGTAAAAGCCCTTTTACCCACATTTATTTACTTTTTACCATTTTTGTTGATTTTTATATTGCTTTATTCATCAAACCTAATGCCTAATAGCCCTATGAATGTGACTTTTTTCAAATATAATGACTTTTAAGTCCACACGAAGGAGTACATATGTTTTCTCTTTTTCATCGCATGCATAACTGTTTTTTATGGTTTTTAGACAAAACCTCGAGCTTAGTCTTTGTTCGTTCTCGTGCTCGAAAATAAATGAGAACGTAATCGAGCACACTTTTATCACTTTTTCAGGCTCATAAAGGTTATACGAAAAAGGAACCCCCTAGAGTTCTCTTTAAGATCTTTTCAGACTCTCTAAACATGAAAATATTGTCGAGCAATCTTGTTCTTTTCACACTCGTTAAAGTATTTGAAGAAAATGTCTATTGGGTGATAATTTATCTCTTTTTTGGTCTCATTAGACTACTTTACGAAAAAAGAACTGAGAGAGTTATTTTTTTAAGTGTTTTTTCAGACTCTATAATCATGAAAAACCTTCAAGTTTTCTATCTTTGGACTCGTTAAACAAACATCGAAAGACCTGTAATGGGACTGAGCCACTCCTTCCTAGGGTTCATTAAACATACTCCGAGGGACTCATCCGAAGGATGATATTACATCAAAAAGAATATTTTATCCTCCTCAAGCTTGCGTAAATATAAAGAGGCACTCACCATAAATGGTGGGGGGAAATTTGGGAAAGGGATGTGTTTTCGTATTCATGTTTTTTGGCATTAAGTGTCGCTCTTGAACATGAAACCCTCTGTTCATTATTTGAAGCCGGTTTGGGAAATCCATTTGTCTCTCATTCAACTTGCTACAAGGTCATATCCTGAGTCGTCTCTGAGTCAGTGCTGCCAGATCCCTGGTCATGTCATTCATATGCTCAAGATAAGTTCATCCAAACCCTCTATTGAGTCGGCCATCTGCAGTTTTCCATTCTTACCAAGTCGGCCTTCCCTGTGTCCATTTTCATCTATATTCATACTCTGTTTCACCTTCAAAATCTGTTACTTATTTCATTTCATTGATGGGGGATACATCAAGGCCCTCTTGTAATGAGTCTTGTTGCATCGAATCCAACTCATTATTTGGAAACAAGACTTAGAAATTATTTGGTACCTTGTAACTTGCATGCCTCAATGGAAGGTTCTCTCTCTTTCGACAGTGGTTTTTCATCATTGACCCCTGATTGAGAGATTCTGTTGAATGTTCGACCTCAACTCATTTATTCACATCCATTGGATTGTACTAGTGTACCTTGGGAGTCATTGACATTAATGTTGTTTTCCCTCGCACTTGTTAACGGTTTCATCAATGACTGGTAATCAAGTGGTTTCTACCATGTTCGACTTCAGCACATGTAATCACATGTATAGATTCATGCTTTCAGGTGACGAGATTGAATACCTTGGGTATCATCTTTTTGATCCAGGCTGCGATGGAATATGTATGATTTGCTGACACATAGATCCACTTTGTATGTCACGTGGCTATGTTGTATTAATTTTAGTCTTCTCGCATAGATCCACAGTTTATTCCTAGTGGCTATGCAGTATTTTTGATGGCATGGATCCATGGTGTATGATTGGTGGCCATGACCTATGTTCATGATGTCATCCATGCGTGATCTGAGTATGGGAATGCCTACCTCAGAACTGGTATTATATTTTGCAGATGCTTGTTTGTTTGCAGGTTTTCGATTAGGTGCACCCCTGGTTTCTGACACACGCACACAGTTTACAAAGTATTTTGGCTATCACAGATTCTGGCCTCATACTTTTGGGGGCATTCTGTTACACATGATTTTGGTTACTCTGGTTATGTATTGACAATGGTGTATTCAGGCTCCCAACAAGGACTTTTTTCTTGAGAAAAGTGGCCCTTGTCTCCTTCCAAAAAAATATTTTTAAAGTGAGTTCGCAGGCTGCCTATGGCCTAGGGTGCAAGAATCCCTCATTCTCACAGGTCACCTACACTTAGGGTGTGAACTTCTCATAGTTTTCTCCATACACAGGGTGCGAACCTGTTTTTAAGCTTGGAAAGGAGAAGAGGTCTCGAGGGTTCTAGAAGGGAATCTTCTAGAAAATGAGTTGGCATTCGTATGGTTGTCATTTTACTGACTTCTCAGATTTGATGGGATCATCCTCATCCATGTAACCATCTCTCCTTCTCCTATATATTGAAAGTTTTCTCATGGAAAAGGTTAAGCAAGATTGAATGAAGAATTGGTGAAATAATTGTGTGGAGAATCCTACTTGGACAGAGGCTTGAAAGCTCTAGTTGGTCTATCAAGAGGAATTGGATCTTCTTCATGTAAGTACAGAGAAAGTGTGTGTGTTGGAACCAAGGTTCACTGAAAGGAAGCTTGCAACATCAAGGTGATCAGGTTGTATCTTCTACTTTCAATTAATATGATACAGCGGCATGTCCCTTTCCCATAAAGTCACTCTTACTTTATTGTGTAATTCCTTGATCATATGCATAAGTTGACATTGAATACGTTTTTCTATCTTCACTTTGGTTGGTTTTTGTTGTCTTGGACTTGACCTCATGAGAGCACTGGAGAAAAGCGGGAGCAACAAATACCTAAGGAAGTGATATAAAGGTATGTCACTTATTCCTCCCTATTAGCAGATTCAATGATTACAACTTAGGGAAAGAGTCGTGTCCTGTCCTATTTTGTTCTAGATCCAGGTGGATCTAGGGAAATATGTTAGTGTCAACACTTACTGATTAGTCCAATAACACCTATGGTTGTTTCTTATTTTCCGTGTTGTTTGTCTTGGTGCACCAACCTTTGGAGGTTCCATCTTGGGTAGTTCTTGGTTCCATGATTGAGCTTCGATTTCTATGATCTCCAATCTCATATGTTTGCCTTTCCTCTTCGTTCTCTTTAGCTTCACGGGTTTGAAAATGTACAATAATTCTTATTTGGCTCATTTTTTCAATATATATAGAGGGCGTCACAAATTCCCTGAATCTTCTCAAAGAATGTTCTTTGGTTTTTATTAATGCGTTGAAGATTTTCGACTATGCTTAGTTTAGTTTCATAAATACCTAATTTATGCCTTTTTTCTCTAGCGACCGATTTCTTTACTTTTCCGATCGTTGGCCCTTTTTCTGGTGCACTACACTTTTTCGATGCATCATACATTTACGTTGTGACTTTTTCCTTAGTGCACAACATTTTCTTCATGTCAACCATATGCTACACGCAATCACTTTTTATCTTTGTCACATTGATTCCACTATCTGTTGCACGTGATATTTCCTCGTATTTTGTACTTTCTTTCTTTTCTATTTTTTTCTTCCTTTTTTTCCTTTTTCTACTTTTTTCTTCATTTTAATGAGTTTTGTTTCCTAATATCTACTATAGTACACTATATACACACCTTTCTCACTGCATTGTAACTTTTAAGGGTTAGTAGGTCAACTGTCCTTGTATAGTTTTAGTCAACCACTGTTGATCATTCCTTTCAATTATGTTCCTCCCAAATATTTTAGTTGTATATATCCCCCATATGTGACAGTATTTACTCCATATGGACCCAACCAATACATTCTAAACTTACCATGGTGTTGGAAAAATTGTTTTCCATAGAGAAATACTAGGTCTCCCTCCTTAAAAATATTATTTTTAATATGTTTGTCATGCTAGGATTTGTCTCATGCTTTATGTACTTCCTACTAAAATACTGCCAGAATCATGTCCTCTTCCATTTCCATTAGTTGAATTAAACCTTCCTGTACTGCTTCCCTTTCTATCATATTGGTAATTGTTGCTACGAGCAAACTGGCTATGTGAAATTCTAATGGTATTGTTGCTTCCTGCCCATACCCCAATCTAAATGGTGTATTTCCTTTCAACTTCTTGCATGTAGTCCTATATGTGCATAGTAATGTTGGTATCTTCAAGTCCCAATCATCCCTGTTGACATTGCATATTTTAGTGAGAGCATTTTCCAAAATCTTATTGAAATATTTTATTGTTCCATTTTCCTGAGGATGATATGGTGTACTCTTATGGTGATAGACTTCAAAATCCTTAGTTATAAATTTGATGGTAGCATTGGTAAAATGAATGAACTAGTCACTGATCAAAATCCTGGTACATCCAAATCTGGTGATCACTTGCTCAAACAAGAGGTGTGGTTTTGTCTCTAAGATAGTCTTTGAATAGTGTTGTTTTTGGCCATCTTATTAAGTATTCAGTCGCAGTAATAATATACCTAACTCCTAAACTTTTTTTTGGTGGCTTAATAGGTCCCACAAATTCTATATCCCATTTTTCAAATACCTATAGAGTCACTTGTGGTCTTAGAGGCATCTCATCCCTTTTGTTGGGTTTTCCAACCCTCTGACAGACACCCCATTTCTAGTAATATTCCTTGGCATCTTTATGAATTGTTGGCCACCATAATCCTGCATGCAATACCTTTTGTGCGGTATATTTACCTGTATAGTGACCTCCAACTATACCTTCATGAGTTTATACTAAAATTATCATCCTTTCATGTTCCAATACACACCTTATCAAAACGCTGTATGAACCGATTTTGTATAAATGTCATGCAATAAGTTGATAGTCTGCAGCTCTGACTACCATATTTTTCTTCTTCACATTGCTAAACTCTTGTGGCGCAACCCCTATACTTAAGTATTCAATAATATTAGCAAGATATTCATCAGCTACCTGTACTGAAAATAGTTGTGTAATAAGGAAGTTGTCTTCCAAGTTAGTAGGTTCTTCTCCATCAGTTACCCTTGATAGGTGATAAGGTTATGTGTTTAGCTTCCCTGGCTTGACTATCACTTTGAAATCAAATTCTTGGAAAAATAATAGCCATATTGTCACAAACCCACTACCATAATCACAGTTTTCGTTGATTTCTGCAAAATTAGAGCCTCTGAATCCTCTGCGAATGCCTAGCGCAAGCTAGCTCTTTCTCTCTCTCTCTGCTCCCATGTGATCGCGTGTCATGATCACAGGTCAAATAATTCGTGATGCCTCTTTGTATTTTGCACCTCGGAGCTATAGGGATGTCGAATCATTCGACTCTGCAACTGTCAAACCTCGGTAGGGCTGGTAACTGGCCAATAGGGACGAGTCCCTACAGGGTTGGAAAATGGCCATTAGGAATGACCCTATCATGCAGGTGAGCAGAGTATAGGTGGAGAGAGGGGAAACACGACAAGGTAGGCGGCGTGACAGGAGATGGGTCCCACTTCACACGCCACACCATTCTGGACCCCCCCCACATTAAATATAGAATGGAAAGGGGCATCCAGAATATGCCTGAATGTCGTTGATCAAGGTGAATTGATCCTAACCGTTCTCGAGTTGCACGTTCGATTCCAGACCCCCCCTCACTGCTAAAGGTAGAAAAGCAAGGGGGATCTGGAATGAAGCCTCAGTTGTAGATCTGGGCAGGTGGACTTTGGTTGTTCAAATCTTCTCGCCACTTACCCTAAGGCGCATTTGTACCTCGGCTTAAAGTTGACATCTCTTCAACACATATGACGGTCATTATAGACCCTAAGATCCTCCAAAGGAATCTCATTCGTTCATCGGGACTTAACCACATGCTAACATCTCGATATTTATAAGTCGGGATTTATCAAGGCGAGAGCCCGACCTCTTGTCAACAGAACTCCCAAATCCCCGATTCCCAATTTCCTGAAACAGGTAATCTCTCAACACATAGCCTCCCAAAATCGGTCGGTCTATGACTACTTCAGGGTTTCCACCATGGAACATCCCGATCTCTCATCACCAGAACTCCCGAGTTCCCGACTTTCGATTTCCCGAAATGGGAAATCTCATGACACATGGCCTCCTTTAATTAGATGACCCAAATCTATTTCGAGGTTTCTACCATGGAAGGCCCTGATCTTTCGTCACCAGAACTCCCAAGTTCCCAATTCCCGATTTTCTGAAATGGGTAATCTCTTGACACGTAGCCTCCCAAAATCGATCGGTCTATGACTAATCCGGGGTTTCCACCATGGAACATCCCGATCTCTCGTCATCAGAACTCCAGAGTTCCCAATTTCGTTGCTATCCATGAAGGTACAGAAAGACAAGGTGGTAAGGCATTTAACATCCTACTTTCTCCTACCAAATGTAATGGTCCTGAGTGACCACATATTTCCCGACGGGATCTCGTCTGTTGATCAACACCTATCAAGGTTAAGGTACTTATCTTTCTAGCTTCTTCTTCTTATCTGATGGTCATGAGTGACCACATATCTCTCGATGGGATCTCATCCGTCGATTTGATACTTATCAGGGATTTCTTAGGGCCTTTCTCCCTCACGTCCTCCTTCTAGGTTCTTGATGATGTTTTCAAGGAGGGTATCTCTATGGGGAGGTTTACCCAGGGTATTATCTAAGGAAGATAAGGGTATCTCTCTCCCAAGAACCAAGCATGAAGTCTGAATTAGATCAGTTTGCATATAAATAACAATTTAAGAGAGCATACGCCACACGTAGTCTTTCCATATAAACATACAACTACCATTACTGATCAAGACACCAAACATACATTCTTATAATGAAGTCATTCACGATTTCATAGCTTATGATCATAAATGTCAGCATACATATATTTCAATATGTCAAAGGAAAAACACTTATCAGAAAATAACACCAGGGGTTATGCAACTGCTGAGAGGGGTACTCGATTCCACCCAACCATAGGCTCAGTGACTCCCAGCAGATTTACCACTAGCCACCCCTGAGTTGAGACCACGATGATGTGAGACTTTGTCTTTGTTTTCCAGTGACCAGGAGCGAAGGTTACTCTCCTTCCTCTTTGCTACCACCCACTCTACATATCACCAGAGTTCTCTTCCTCCCCTCACATCTTCCCCCCATCTCTTCTCCCCCACACCTTATCCTCTTGCGAGGTTGCGTGTGGTGTGATTTCCCTCACGCTGGTCAATCCTGGCGGCTCTGCGGATGGGCGGTTCACCTCCCCATCCCTCATTAATCCCTGAGGAGCCATCTACCTACCAGCCTCCGAGACATTAAATTCGGGGTGAGCGAGCCGCTTTTGGTTCTCTGGGCTAGTGAAGTCCAAATACGATATTACTTTTCAGTGGAAGTTAATGCCACCTTTCTAGGTGCCTTCCACCGCCTTTCTATAGCCATCATGGTCTCTTTTTCATCATATCCTCTCTCAAAAGTTCTGCAATATAAATTCATAATATTATTCACATTCATCGACCTTTTCTATAAGGTCCATTCACATCACATATTCACATTTCTGAGTTTGCCACAATTCTTGGCCAATCCAGTTATTTTTACAAACTAGGGGAAACAGGGTGTTACAATTCCCTCCCCCTTAAAGTAAGATTGTCCTTGATGTTCTTATCTTTTAACATGAATTGCATGTACAGAAGTAAATAAAATCAGATATGCCTGTCTCATGGCATCCTCCATTTCCCATGTAGCCTCATTTGGGCCAAAATGTCTCCAATGCACCTTTACCTGTGCAATGGTTTAGTTTCGGAGCAGGGTTTCCTTTCGGTCCAATATGCATTGGGGTTCTGGTAGAAATTCTCCCTCTGGTTCCACCTGGATCATAGACCAGTCAATTATATGATTAACATCATGTACATATTTCTTCAATAATGAAACATGGAAAACATTATGTGATTTTACTGTGGGAGGAAGTGCTAGCTGATAGGATACAGGTCCCACTCTATCTAGAACCTCAAAGGGTCCTCAATACCAGGGTGCCAACTTGGCACAAGCTCCCATTCTCAAGGAACTCCTTCTGGGCTTATTTCTGAGATATACATGGTCTCCCATTTTGAACTCTCTTGTAGTTGTCTTTTGGTCAGCATAACTTTTCTGTCGGTTCTGAGCAACCTTCAGATTTTTTTTTATCTGAGTCAATTGTTGTTCCATTTATTTCAACATGTCGGGTCCAAAAGAAATCATATTTACAGGATTACTCCATCTGACTGGAGTATTACATGGCCTACCATAGAGGATCTCGAAGGGACTCATCTTTAAAGATGTTTGGTAGCCGTTGTTGTAGGCGAATTCTACCAATGGTAGGTAGTCTTCCCACTTCCTGGGTTGATGCATTACATGCATCCTTAACATATCTTATAATATTTGATTCACTCTTTCTATCTGTCCATCAGTTTTAGGGTGATAGGCAGTGCTAAACAATAATTTGGTCTCTAAACCAGCCATCAGTGATTTCCAAAAATTGGAAGTAAATTTGGTGTCTCTGTCAGACACTATCTCTTTTGGCATATCGTGCAGTCTGAACACCTCTTTCATGAATACCTAGGCGATGTCTATCACCTTGCAGGTTGATTTGATAGGGATGAAATGAGCAGACTTTCTCAGTTTATCCACCACTACCATAATGGCATCATTCTGTTTGGTTGAAGTTGGCAATCCAGTGGTAAAATCCATGGAGGTGGTTTCCCATTTCCATTATGGGATGGGTAAAGGGTGTAATAGTCTTGCTGGATGTCGATGTTCTACTTTAACCTGCTGGCACTCTATGCATTGGACCAAATATTTGGTTATGTCTTTCTTCAATCCAGGCCAATAAAATTGTTTCCAGGTGGCAGTGATCATTTTCTGGTATCCTGGGTGACCAGTATATGGTCTTTTATGTAGTTCATCCATCATGAATCTCTTCAATTCGTCACAATTTTGAATGTACAGTTTATCTCTGTAAGTGAGCAGACCTCCTTCGGTCATCTGGTAGCCTTCATATTTTACTCCCGTGGGTTCTTTCTGTAGGTATAGGGTCACAGTATGAATGAAGGGATCTATCTTCTGTGCATTTCTGACTCTGTTCTTGACATCTGTCTCACAGGTACTCACCGCTGCCAGGTGAATTGTTTTCATGCTTTTGCTAAGGGCATCGACCACCCTATTTTCTTTCCCTTTA
>JZKD02S1863690.1:0-15343 GCA_000966675.3 Picea glauca | reverse complement strand
TTCATACTTTGGGGGGCATTCTGTTACACGTCAAAATTGCTAAGTGTCGCATTGTCCCTATCAATCGTCGTAAGTGTCGCATCTTCCCTGCAACTTTTGCAAGTGTCGCAAGTTGTTCACTAGTGTCGCAAACGATGTTCAGACATGATGCCATGATAATGAAACTAAGGAGGCACTTATAACACCTCACATGACTGATTTGGAAGAGGAGAACTGGTTTAATGGAATCAAATAACTCTTGACACCTGAAAGAAACCCTGAAACATTGGTTTGGAGGGAAAACGCTCCCCTACTACAGCTGCAGAAGCACTGTCACTCCTCTACCATGCTTTAAGGAGCGTTATAACACCCCTCAGGCCCTTCTGGAGGAGCTCTGCTCATATTGAGAGCGCTGGCGCTTTCCCAAGGCTCACCAGGAGAGCTACAACGCTCTGGTGCCCGTTTTGAGGGAGCGCTCCCTATTCTGGGTCAGTTGTTAGCCCGTTGATGAGAATAAGGGGAGGATCATTCGAGATTAGGAGGAAGTTGTGCTTGAATTCTTGGTTTCGTCAAAAGATCCCTGATCTAAGGAGAAGGTTCCCAACTGGTTCTAAACATAACTCAAGAGTCTAGGCCCCTCCCAACCTATATAAACAGGCTCTATGATGGTGAAAAAAGGGAAGGAAGAATTGAACATATGAAACTTATGATCTTAGAGGAAACTGACAGTCAGCCAAAGGAGAGTGATTAGTGAAGATGCTGTTATCCAGGTTGTGGATCTTTCAGGCAAGGGTTAGACGAAGAGGACTTGACAAAGTTGTCGCATTCGCATCTACGATTGTAAGCACTGTTGTCGTTATTATCATTAATATGACACGCTTGGCCTGTTTCTTTCTAGTTTGTGTCTAATGTTACATGAACTTATCATTAATTGATAGATCTATTTTCAAGCTAATGTCAATAGAGTAGGAAGTGGTTGTATCTTGTTTTGTCCACAGACCTCAGCGAGGAGCAAAAGGATTGGAGCGCAACTCGGAGCGTGCAGGGACAAACGTAGATTAAAAGGTACTTCTGTTATCCTCCCTTCTCATGCATTAGTTTAGATAGATTTGAAAGGAAGTCAGTGTCCATGTTGAGAATTTTTCTGTCTAGGTTTAAGGTCAAGCCTTAGAGGCGATCTACTTGTCCGCAAGGAGATTTTCCTACAACACCATCCATCTAGCTTGTCTATCATTCAACTTTGATTGTTCAAAACAAATACCGTAATCCACAGTGATCTGTCATAAGTACAAATTTTCTTCCCAAGAGGTAATGCCTCCACATTTTCAAGGAATGCACTATGGCAACCAGTTCTAGATCATGAGTCACATAGTTGAATTCATGTTTGTTTAATTTTCTGGATTCATAGCAGATCACACTTCCTTTCTACATAAGGACTCCTCCGAGCCCTTCCTTACAGGCATCTATGCACACAAGGAAGTCAGCTTCTGGGTCAAGGATTTTCAACATGGGTGCATGGGTCAGTAGATGTTTCAGGGTTTGGAATATTTGTTCACATTTCTATGTCCACAGGAATTTTGTCCCCTTCTTCTGGAGGGTAGTGATTGGACAACCAATCTTGGAGAATCCTTTTATAAATCTCCTATAGTATCCCACTAATCCCATAAAGGATCCGATGTCTAAGACATCCTTTGGGGTAGGCCATTCCATCATAGACCTGATCTTGTCAGGATCTACTGCTACCCCTTCCTCGAACAGAACATGTCCCAAGTAATGTATTTGCTTCTCAAAGAAGTCACATTTGTTGAATTTAGCATAGAGTTGATGCTTTCTTAGCACTTGGAGCACAATTCTAAGATGATCTTCATGCTCTTCTCTATTCTTAGAGTAGATTAATATGTCATCAATAAAAACTAGTACAAATTTATCTAAAAATTTACTGAGTACATTGTTCATTAAGCACATGAAAGTGGCAGGGGCATTGGTTAACCCAAATGGCACTACCACAAACTCATAGTGACCATACCATGTCCAAAAAGCGGTTTTATGGATGTCTTCACCCTTGATTCAGACTTGATGGTATCCTGACCTCAAGTCAATCTTTGAGAAAATAGATGCACCTCCCAACTAATCGAATAGATCATCGATCCTGGGCAAGGGGTACTTGTTGTTTATGGTTACTTTATTGAGTTGTCTATAATCTATGCACAGTCTAAGGGTGCCATCCTTCTTTTTCACAAACAGGACTAGTGCTCCCCATGGGGACACACTGGGTCAAATACAACCCTTATCCATCATTTCTTTCAATTGCAATTTGAGTTCCACTAACTCAGGTGTGCTCATCCAGTAGGGTGTCCTAGACACCGTCACCGCTCCTGGTGCGAGCTCTATCGAGAAGTCAATGTCTCTTCTCGGAGGTAGACCCGGTACCTCTTCTGGAAACACATGTCTGTATTCTCTCAGGATAGGGTGATCATCAGGGCTTGGTTTATCACCCTCGATTGTTTTCAACACCTGTATTGCATATAGGGGACACCCTTTTCGGCAATACTTTCTCATTTTCAGGGTTGATATTTGCCTCACCGAGACTGGTTTTTCGATCCCTTCGAGGGTTATCCTTTTTCCTTCTTTGATCACACATTCTACGGTTTTATGGTAATAGTCCAGTCTGGATTTATGGGAGGCCAGCCAGTCCATACCAATCAACAGATCGTATGATCCCAGGGGTAATACGTTAAGGGTTGCTTGGGTGGGGAATTCACCCAACATTAATTGGCAGGCTGGTATGACCTCTACAACCCTTCTTTTGGTGCCAGTGGCTAACTGTACCAACCATGGGTTGGTTTTTTTTTGTGGTTGTAGTTTACACTTATCAACAAATTTAGGGGCTATATAACTCAAATTTGAACCAAGGTCAATCAAAACAGACACCAGATGGTTGAAAATCATACCTTCTATTTCCACCACTAAAGCTTGGTGGTCAACTTGGTTATTATCCAATGCTGCATAAATCTACGGCAAACTCCTTGCCACATCATTGACTGTAGTAGATTCCTAAATGTTATAAAATTTCCGACTATTCTATTGTCGGTGTGGACAATCTCTTAGGAGATGCTCTTCTCCGCAACCCCAACATTTCACAGGTTCTCTCTTTGGGTTATCCACCTTCACTGGTATAGGTCCAGAAGTTTTATTTCCGTCTGATGAGGGAAATTTCTAATGGAGTACACTCCAGGATGGAAAGTTCATTCTGGGGTTCTTCTTGTAGTTCTTAAATCCTGAGGATTTGATCCCCTTTTTCTGAAATCTTGAACCATTCTTCTGTTTCCAGTCTCCACAAGACTCTGCCCGATGTCCATATTGTTCATGACAATATGTTTCCTTTCGAATAGTGTCCTCTAAGGTATTTGGTTCATCAAATCCAATTCAATTTCGGTATTCCTTGGGTAGCCCACTAATGAAGTGTTGCGCCTTCACCTTCTCTGCCTTGATGTAGGGTACATATCTCAATAATTCGAGGAATTTTTTGACATATTCCTCTATAGTGAGTTGCCCCAATTTGAGTTCATAAAAATCTTTAGCCTTTTCGTCAAAATATTTTTCCGACAAATACTTCTTCCGGAAGTATCTCTCAAACTGTTTCTAGGACAGGTCCTCTCATATTCTTAAGATCTTCCCACCAGATGGAAGCTTTTTCGTTCAGATTGAAAGTGGCCACTCGGGCCTTCAAATTTTCTGAAAAATCATGGACTCTGAAATATTTCTTCATTCCAAGTAGCCAGGCCTCAGCTTCCTCTCCCTTCTTTATCTCACCGTCGAAGGAGGGAGGTTTAGCCTTTCTGAATTCCTCAAATTTATGACCCTTGGAAGTCTTTTGCTTCTTCTATTTTCTTCGAGAATAGGAACTGGTCCTATTGTTGGAAGAGCCTTCTGAATCGCCAGCTTCCTTCTCAGAGGAATTGTCTAGCACTGATCCTTTACCTCTGGGGTGGACCTTCCTTAAGGTGCTCCTCTCAGTATGGCCAATTATATGACCATGTTTCTGCATCTCAGGTTCATGCTGCATTTGTCGCTGTAGGTCGGATAAGATCTGCAGTAAAACTGCATTAATTTCAGTTTTCTTTTCATGTTCTTTTATCATCCTTTCATTGTCGGCCTTGCAACTTTGCAATTCAACCATGAGACTCCTTACAGTCTTAGCTAGATCTGGAGGGGTTCCTATTGCTCTTCTTTCGTCAGACTCTTCGTCTCTATTGTGGGAGCCTTCTCCCACCTCTTGGTGAGTCACCATTCTCTGCGTCTATAAATTCCCACGACTGATCGTCTGCTTAGGTGAAAAGAAAAACGTTGGTTATTATTCAAGAGTTAGATACATTTTATAACCTATGCATAAATTCATAACTCTTTCACATGCATACACAGTCGGGTTCTTGTTTCCAAGTTTTGATCCTGGATAAAAGAGTTAAGTTAGGGGGTTACTCCTCTTAGGAGTGCTTCAAACGAAGCTTATGCGCAACTCGTTCATGATCCCAATCAGGCCGAGTGTTGTCACCATGCTTTGATACCACTTTGTCACAAACCCGCTACCATAATCACAATTTTCATTGATTTCTGCATAATCAGAGCCTCTGAATCCTCTGCGGATCCCTAGCGCAAGATAGCTCTTTCTCTCTCTCTGATCCCATGTGATCACGGGTCATAATCACAGGTCAAATAATTCATGGTGCCTCTTTGTATTCCGTGCCTTGACACTACAGGGATGTCGAATCGTTCGACTCTGCAACCATCGAACCCCGTCAGGGCTGGTAACTGGCCAATAGGGACGAGTCCCTACAGGGTTGGCAAATGGCCATTAGGAACGGCCCTGTCATGCGGGTGAGAGGAGTATAGGTGGTGAGAGGGGAAACATGACACGGTGGGCGGCGTGACAAGAGACGGGTCCCACTTAACATGCCACACCATTCCAGACCCCCCCCCCCATTAAAGTCAGAATGGCAAGGGGGGTCCGGAATTCACCTGAATGTCGTTGATCAAGGCGAATTGATCCTGACCATTCCCAAGTTGCACGTTCGATTCCGGACCCCCCCCTCACCGCTAAAGGAACAACAGCAAGGGGGATTTGGAATGAAGCCTCAGTCGTAGATCTGGGTGGGTGGACTTTGGTCATTCATATCTGCTTGCCACTTACCCTAAGGTGCATTCGTGCCCCGGCTTAAAGTTGATGTCTCTTCCCCACATATGACAGTCATTATAGACCCTGAGATCCTTCGAAGGAATCTCGTCTGTTCATTGTGACTTAACCACATGCTAACATCTTGATATTTATAAGTCGGAATTTATCAAGGCGAGAGCCCGAACTCTTGTCAACGAAACTCCTGAATCCCTGATTCTCGATTTCCCGAAATGGGTAATCTCTCGACAAATAGCCTCCCAAAATGGATCGGTCTATGACTACTTCAGGGTTTCCACCATGGAACATCCCAATCTCTCGTCACCAGAACTCCCGAGTTCCCAACTCCTAATTTCCTTTAATGGGAAATCTCATGACACGTGGCCTTATTTAATCGGACGACCCAAATCTATTTCTAGGTTTCTACCATGGAAGGCCTCAATCTTTCGTCACCAGAACTCCTGAGTTCTCGATTCCCGGTTTCCCGAAATGGGTAATCTCTCGACACGTAGCCTCCTGAAATTAGTCGGTCTACGACTGCTCCATGGTTTCCACCATGGATCATCTCGACCTCTCATCATCAGAACTTTCGAGTTCCTGATTTCATTGCTATCCACGAAGGTACAAAAAGACAAGGTGGTAAGTCATTTAACATCCTACTTTTTCCTACCAAATCTAACTGCCATGAGTGACCACAGATTTCTCGGTGGGATCTCATCCGTTGATCAACACCTATCAAGGTTAAGTTACTTATCTTTCTAACTTCTTCTTCTTATCTGATGGTCATGAGTGACCATAGATCTCCCAACGGGATCTCATCTGTCGATTCGATACTTATCAGGGATTTCTTAGGGCCTTGCGCCCTCACGTCCTCCTTCCATGTTCTTGATGATGTTTTCAAGGAGGGTATCTCTATGAGGAGGTTTAATCAAGGTACTATCTAAGGAAAATATGTGTATCTCTCTCCCAATAACCAGGTGTGAAGTATGAATTAGATCAGTTTGCATATAAATAACAATTTAAGAGAGCATAAGCCACACGTAGTCTTTCCATATAAACATACAACTGCCATTACTGATCAAGACACCAAACATACATTCTTATAATGAAGTCATTCACGATTTCACACCTTATGATCATAAATGTCAGCATACATATATTTCAATATGTCAAAGAAAAAACACTTATCAGAAAGTAACACCAGGGGTTATGCAACTGCTAAGAGGGGTACTCGTTTCCACCCAACCCTAGGCTCAGCAACTCCCAATAGATTTACCACTAGCCACCCCTGAGTTGAGACCACGATGTTGTGAGACGGTGTCTCTATTTACCAGTGACCAGGAGCAAAGTTTACTCTCCTTCCTCTCTACTATCACCCACTTTGGATATCGCCAGAGTTCTCTTCCTCCCCTCACGTCTGCCCCCCATCGCTTCTCCCCCACACCTTATCCTCTTGTGAGGTTGCGTGTGGCACGATTTCCCTCATGCTGGTTAGGCCTGACGGCTTTGCAGATGGGTGGTTCACCTCCCCATCCCTCATTAATTCCTGAGGAGCCATCTACCTACCAGCCTGTGAGGCATTAAATTCGGGGCAAGCAAGCCGCTTTTGGTTTTCCGGGCTAGTGAAGTCCAAATACGATATTACTTTTCAGTGGAAGTTAACGCCACCTTTCCAGGTGCCTTCCACTGCCTTTCTACAACCATCGTGGTCTCTTTTTCATCATATCCCCTCTTAGCAGTTCTACAATATAAATTCATAATACTATTCACATTCATCGACCTTTTCCACAAGGTCCATTCACATCGCATATTCACATTTCTGAGTTTGCCACAGTTCTTGGCGAGTCCAGTTATTTTTACAAACTGGGGTAAATAGGGTGTTACACATATACAGATTCCCCCCCCAAAAAAAAATTGTCTTGTTGACTAGATATTTGAGGGAATAATGGTCTGTGAACATTTTTAGGTGTTTCCCCAGTAAATAGTGCATGAATTTCTGAAGTGCATATACCATGGCTAGTCCTTCTCTTTCTTTGGTGTTGTAATTCTACTTTGATTCTGACAACCTTTTTTCTTTCAAAGGATATAGGATGGTCTAAGTCCCTTGCTCATGGTTGCACCAAAATTTCTCCAAGTGCTATGGTTGATGCATCTACATGCACATGAAATGCCTTTTCCAAATCTAGAAATACTAGTATAGGTGTTGTTACCATATTTTGTTTTAGAGTGTCCAATCCTTGATGAGAGTCCTCATTCCACTGAAATCTAGTGTCCTTTAAAAAAAATTCCATTGATGTAGTAATCTGAGCATACCCCTTTATAAATTTCTTGTAATATCTTGTATGTCCCAGTGTTTCTCTTAACTGGTGCACTAACTTTGGTAGTGGTAAATTTACAATAACTACAATCTTAGCAGGATCCACTAATAAACCTTTTTTACACACTATATGTCCCAACAATATTCCAAAATGTGTCCTAAAAATTCATTTCTTGATGTTCAGTGAGATTTGACATTTCTTGCATCTTTACGACATGATTCTTAACACTTATACATGATATTTTAATAGATTATATACAATCCAGTCATCTAGATATACTTCTAGAAAGTGATGTATGAATTCCTTAAAAGCAACTATGACTACTCTTGAAAATATGGTTGGTGCATTCTTTATCCGAAATGGAATGATTGTATATTGGTACGATCCCCATTCTGTAGAAAACATAGTCTTATACCTATCTTTTGGAGCTATTTTGATCTGATGGTAACCTAAGAATCCATATGTGAATGAATATGCTTCCTGGCCTCCCACATTCTCTAAGATGTCATCTGTAAAAGGGGTAGGGAAAGGTTCATGTAAGAAAAAATAAATAATTTTCCTTAGATCTACACAAATCCTTGTCCCCCCTTGTTTATTTTCTTGGATTTCCATAGGATTGATCCATTCAGATTCCTCTATTGGTTATATGATACCAGCTTCTAGCATTATGTCAATTTCTTCTTTCACTTTCTTCTTATACATTGGATTCAATCTATAGGGTCTTTTCCTAACAGGTCTAGCCTCAGGTTTGAGCGATATCTTCATCTCACCTAACTCCCCTTCTATGCCTTTCATATCTGTAAAGTTAATTGGAAATAGGTCATTGTATTTGCGTAGTAACTTTGTTATTTTTTCTACTATTTTCTCATCCCAATAGTTTCCATTTTAGGATTTTCATTGGTCCCAATGTTGACTTTATTAACTTTGATTGGTGAGGAAAATAATTCTGACTCAATATATGGACCTTCCACCTCTCTTTCTCCCTCAATATTTCAAATCTAAATGTTTCATGGATCATCTTCATCTAGTGCTTCTTCTTCCACTTGATAGCATGAAAGTAACTCTTTGATTGTCTATCTATTTTGTTGTTGATATTATGTCTTGATTTCAACTTATGGTTGATTTCTTAATATCATTCCATGTATCAACTTCAATGTTGAATCCATGTTGGGGTTCTCATATTCAAATGAGAAAGTTACTACAAATTTTTGTTGTAATCATGTCCATTCTATAGTGCCTTTGCATATCGCCTAGTCTATATACCAGTTCCCTGGGATTCCTTCCAATGTATGGATAAAGTGATGAGTCCAATCCTCTGGTGGTGTCATCCCCCATTGTTCCTTTCAATTATCTAATTTTTCAACTAGTGTTCCTTGTCCATCATACCTCTTCATTTTATTTCTCCCTTGCTTTGTGCCAAATCTAATGTGCAATAGTTGTTTACACTGATACCAATCCTGAATTGTTTCTTTGTGCGCACCCAACCATATTGCAGGTGTGGCCTTGAGTGAAATATCTAGGGATAAGAACCTATGATTTTCTAACACTTCCTCTTCATATTTTGTCAAAAAATCCTCCAAGTCATTTAACACATGAAAACTAGGAGGTTATTTTATCTTTGTACCCACCCATCTCACTGCGTGGTCTATTCTTGCACACCTTCTTGTGGAAACTTCATGTAATCTCTATTTCCAATTATCCAAACTTGTATTTGAGTGAGAAGCACATGATGTAATTCTTCTCCAAATGAATACCCCATCTTCATTTGGGTTAACATAATCCTCTTCTCGTGTGGTGGTTCTATACAACTGGTTTATTTCCTCTAGATCCAAACAAGTGGGTTCTACAAACCTTTATCCTTCTGATGGATAGAATGGTGCAATGACTCCATATTCACTTGATTCAAAGATCATTTTTATTTCCTTCAAGTTTATTATATCTTGGTTATCAAATTCTCAATCCAATCCAAGCAATGTTGGGTAAGGTGTTGTACCATCTACTATCTCTATTACTTCAAAATCTTCCATAGTGCACACTCCATCCAAATCTACTGTCACACCTTTAAGCCTTCCAATTGGTAATACTTTGTGTTGATTTGCTAATTTCAACTAGCTAGTTGAATAGCCTAGTGTGGGTTCTCCCATACACTGTCATGTCTTCTTAGGTAAGACATTTACTTAAGATCCTAAGTCCAGTATGATATCTCCCATATTTAAATCCCAATGTTGGAAATCATTCTGAATTATTTGCTTGTCCTTCTTCTTGTATGGAGATGATTGACTATTTTTATTCTAAATTTCCTTCCACCTTGGTGTTACATATTTCTAGCATATATTGTAAAACCTAAACAAATGATGGGTCACTAAATAACTTAACACAAGATTGTAGAAAAGTCTTTATGGTACTTACTTTCGCTAAAGGTTGTGCTTCACTGGTATGGTCCATTGAGGAGGGAATTTCGTACATTGGTAAGTTTTGAGTGTGTTGTGTGGTTGATGTAGATGAAGCATTTTTCTTGAGAAACTCTTGTATGGCCTCCTTGAATGTTTCCTTTTCTTTCCATGCATCAAACTACTTTTTTGGTTCAATATTCTTCTTAAGCCATTGGTGTTTCACTGGATCTTGTTTTACTATGTTAGTTCCTATCTTTGCTCCTCCTCAAGTGACTATATTAATGTTTATCCCATGCTCCCTAGTTTCTATATAGATCCATTGGAAATTCTGGTTTTTATGGTTCCTTTTTTCTTAGATCTTCCCCAAGAGTGTCAAATAGTCTTCTTTGTAATGATCTATTGTGCGACAATACATACATGTTTCTAGTGGGAGTGAACACTCCCTTACATAATGTTCTAATTGTTGGAACTTGTGACACACTACTAGTCCTCTGCCTTGTCCAAATCCTCCTCTACCTCATCCTCCACCTCTATATCTACCTTGATATCCTCGTGGCATGTTATACTGAGGTACTTGGTTATACCGTCTGGGGTTATACTTTGGATACACATTATTGTGCTACTGTTATGTAGTGTTGTACTGTTGTTGTGCATTATTGTATGGTGGTGGTATCTATTTTAACTGAGGTGTATATTGTCATGTCATCATTTCTGCTTGCACCTTATAAGTATCTGAAGTTATTTATCTCATCATCTCCATCGTCCTACAATTTTTATCATCATGACCCACTAACTTGAAAAAATTGCAATATGAACTTTTGGGTATTGTCTTATACTTGTGCATCATTGGGAAGTGATATGTGTTAGCACTCAAAAAACGCACCAACATTTTTGAAGGAAAGATGCCTAATCTTGTATGGAAATTTTCGATAGCTTCCCAAGCTCCAAATCCAAATATTATTGCACCATTGGAAATCTTATGATCTTTAGATGTTGATCAACCATTTGAACGTGAGAAACGAACATTCCACGGTTGAGAAAATTGATTTTTCCCAAAGGAAGTTTTTTCTGAAAATTTTGACTTTCGGTGGTTAATTCACCCAGAAGTCTTCTATGTTAACCACCGAAAGCCTGTTTTAACCAGAATTCTTCAAATTTCGCCCAGATCAGGAATTTTTGAAGCATAATGAGATGAAACCTCTTGGAATAGACAGGTGGTGAATTATCAAGTCAGATCCAATGGTTACTTTGATGGGTAAAGGCAAATAAGAGGTGTTTTGATCAAGTTTGGTACATTTTTCAAAGGCAAAAATATAGGGATTTTGGCACACCTCAGCAAATTCAAATTTGCCTCTTGGAAGAGTCATCAATCAGCCTTGGGAGGCTATCCTGCACTTCACCAACAGTCAACAAGAGAGAGATATCATGAAATCTGGGATTTGCCTCATTTTGGGGATCATCCCACATATTTTGCAAACTGAATATTTTTAGTATATCTGATCCTTATTTTTAGGATCTCAAAACTGCATTGTAAAGCTATAAAGATGAAGGTAGAATAGAAACCAAGGGGGTTCAATTTTGAGTGCTATCATGTTGCCACTGTAACACAAAGACTTATTCTTATTATGTGAAAGATTTCAAGCTTCCCTCAGTTGTGTTGTCAGATTTCTCTTTCTTGTCTTTGATATCTTATGAGTGAATGTTCTTTGCTAATGCTCATTTAATCTGTATATGAATGTCATCTCATATGTTGATTAATTAAGTTGATGATCATAATATATTTCTTTGGTTATTAAGCCCATTGTGCTTGTTGGTATGAAGTATAATCTGGATTAATAGTTGTTTCCTTACCCATTTTATCAAACCTTGTCTGACTGCATAGCTAGAAGGCCTTGTGAGATTTTATATTCCTAGATAGTCTTGAAAATACAGTCTAGTATTTATATATTCATCTTGATCCACAAATTTCACACTTTATTTAGAAAATTGCTTCAAAAAGAGTTAGTTACCAGGCATCTCTGACTTACAGCCTAGGATAGTTTCCTGGAGTGACACCAAATTGGCGCCGCTGCTGGGGAGAGGAGATCGAAGCTCAGCTTCCCTGGGAGACGACAAAGATCTAATCTTTGATGATAGGCAAAGGTTGAACACTACATTGGTTGTAATTATCTATCTGGCGACTCCATGAAGGACGGATTCAGTGGTGACTCCACGATATTCAAATGTCAAAAGCATTTGCTGCTCTTTTGGCTCGGAGGTTTTCACCTCTTGATTTCTCTTCAGTTCCTGGTTTCCCACATCCAGTGCCCAATATGTCGGAATGGGGAGATTTTCTACCTATCTTCAAAGAAATCAAAGAAGACAATCCTACAGAACACCTCCTCAAGTTTCATGAATGCATGGAGCTATTAAATCTGCAGCATGAAGATGTTCGTGTGAAAATATGGTGATGCACGTGAGTGGTATTTTTCTTTACCCCCTTCAAGTATTTCATCTTTGAAATACTTTCACAAAGCATTCAATGAACGCTGCAAAAAATTCTTTCCAGATGAGTTTTTATTTGATAGTTGTTGTGAAGAATTTAACTTGCATAAAAAGGCTGAAGAAGTAAGAAGGGAAGGATCTCTTCATCATTTTTCTAATGATCTTCATGATGTCGTGCCTTATCATCAAGATGAACCAAAAATGGATGATAAAGGAGCTGAAGATTCTTCTATTAATAGTATTTATGATTTTCATCAATCTGAAGAAACAGTTTCTTTAGATATCCATCATAAGGATCATTTTTCATCTAAGGTTTATGAAGGTTTGCTTACTTCTGAAATATCAATTGTCCACCGAAGAGATGATCAGAAATGTATGCATGCTGTGGTAAATGATCTTCATGAAGAATATGCTACTGAAATGAATTCTATCCATTATGATCAGGAGATCAGTAATCTAGATCATGATAACCATATTGATGCTTCTGTTATTGGATCAAATACACCCACTATCTTAGATTGTTATCATGATCATATTGTTTCCTTTAAAAAATCGAAAGATGATGAGCAGATTGAAAGTTTAACAGTTGAAAGTATTGGAGCAACAAAAGATTTTGAGGGCATCCCACATCTTCCAGACTTGCAGAAAAAGACAGATTGCAGCAGACATTTGCAGGAAGGGCAACAAAATGGTTCAGATCAGAAATTCAGTTCATATGTTTCTCCGGCAGAGATCCCGCGGCCTACATTCAACAGAGAGACTAATGAAGTCAACCAGCAGCAGTTTGGTTCTCAGTTGGACCAACAATGAGGAGAGGTATTTCATCATGTTTTTCATGATCCTTTTGCAAAATTTTTGGAATCTAGGAGAAGCATAAATATTAAAACATTTTTGTCAGACGAGCGACAATTTTGTTTCTGTTATCAACTATATTTCTGCATGATATGGTTTCCATCATTTTTTGGGTTAAGATCAAGAATAGTTTCAGGAAGTCATTTTCTGACATGGCTTCATTGGAAGCATGATTTCACTTGATGAGAGGCTTTACAGTTGGTTAGCGTAGGAGTTAGTAGTAGAATAAGCTCTTCATCTGAGCAAGCAAATTCTTTCAGTTATTAGTTGATGAATAAGCATAGCAGGCTGCATGCAAGCTACAGGTTTTCAGAGAAACATTTACAGGAAGAACTATAGGCCAGATAAGCTTTTCAATTAGTGTAGAGAGTGCTAGGAACAACTTCTATAATGTCGATAATGGTGATGGTATAATGGTCGGCATTATTAGTCTTGTGGGTGCACTTGTTGCAGGAGACCAATAAAAATTTTCAAGTGCCAGTGCATCTACTTTTGTGCCTAACCTCTATTCTGGAAGTGGGTAGCCAAAAGAAAGCAATCATGCATCTACAATTAATAATTCTTTTCTCTTATTTGCATTACAAAAGACATTTCAAGCAGCACCATAGAGATTGATGACTGACACTGTCTACGCAGCTTTGATTAGGAGCCGTGATGAATACCTTATCGTCAGAAGATAGCTTAAATATCTATGACTTAGGCCATCTATTTGAGCATATTCATCTTCTGTTGGTTCTTCTTTGTTCACCTCCTTATGCTTCAAGGTCCATACAAGTTCGAGCTATACAGGATGTTTTATTCTCGGCTTGCAGCCTCAATTTATATAGACATGAATTTGAATAGTTTGCAAGCATATTCAAGTGGGGAATTTAGTGGTACAGCAGATATCTTCAGAGAAGATAATGAAGCTATTACTCAGGATTCTGTTTCTAATCAAACTATTTTCCAAGGAAAGGCACTACAATCAACAAATAGTTCTGGTAGTAATACATTTGCAGGAGGAGTAGCAGATTCCGATTATGTTTATGATGAATCTATAGGGTATTACTATAGCAGCCAACTAGGGTACTATTATGACACAACTACATGACTTTTCTAGAATGCAGTGTCAGGAAAATGGTACAAATTTAATGAATAATCCAACACATATGAAGAAATGTTGGATGATTCAACCGAGCTTACATACCCTTCAACCCAGTAACTAAACTTTGAAGTTTTAGACAGTCAAAACATTATTCTCAATCCCTTCAGTCAATTTCTGAGTTTGAGCCTAATGGCTTTATGCCATGAATTTTGTGTACCATGGGAATATAAACTGCTGCTTTTCAGTTTTCTTCAAAGAGTGCTAATATTGTTCAATAGTTACAATGTGGGAATAGAGGGAAAATTGTTGCAAACATTTACAAGAAACTTTTATCCACAATTCACAGTTGGCTATCATCTATATACAGTGCATCCATTGTAATATCTACTATAGATCAACAGCCAAACATGAGTTTCGTGACTCCAACTTTGAAAGAGACGCTAGATGACTTCTATGTCATTGATAAACAGTATGAGAAAGATTTTGAAATATATGCAAATCTGAGGAAATACAGCTGGCGATTCACTCAAATGAATAAGCATGCCGAACTGTCCATGTTGAGAAATGCCACGCGAACACTTTCTAAATTTGGTCGTGGCAAGCCAATATCCCAAAGATTCAAGTTCCAAAAATCGCACAGGAGAAAACTCTGTGTTTGTTTGAAACATTTGACTGATTGAATGCATTGGGCTACGTGGAAGATAAAGGAGCCTTTCAAGAGAATAAAGAATGGCAGAATTGTTGGTAAATGGCCGAAAATCCCTCACACAGGCGCACGATTTCAGCTCCAGCTCCACGTGCACTTGCAACCTACACACAACAAAACAAAAGCTTGAATCATAGGATTCCATTCATTGTGAGTTTTCTTGGACCGTTCTGAGACAAATATGTGCAAGAGCTTCGTCATATTGGGTCACTAAAGTGAGAAGGCCGTGGAAAGATTCATGAATTTTGATTTGAGCCGAGGTTATTATTCTGATTCTATAGATAAGAATGCCTTCTCAGGGAAAATAAGGAATTCATCCTTCTCACCATTGTCTGATAGATCACAGTCAACCAGATC
>JZKD02S1863679.1:24237-47955 GCA_000966675.3 Picea glauca | reverse complement strand
ACGTGAATTGCGCTCTTGACTGTGTCGGTTTGACTGCTAGCTGTCAGGACTCGTGTTTCAACATCGTGGCGGCCTCCTCTGTGTCTCAGCATCTGCACTTCTGAACTGAGTGACAATTCCGTGTTCAGTATCTGCATCCCCGAACTATGTAATTGCTCCGTGTTTCGGCTTGTGCATCCTCAGATTGTGTAGCAGCTCCGTGTTTCAACATTTGCATCTTCGGACTGTGTAGCAGCTTCCGTGTTTCAGCAGCGACTTTAGATAGTTCTGTGTTTCAGCATCGGCCTTGAATACTATTCTGCAAATATGGACACTTATGCGCTTTTAATCACTGGTTAGGTCAAAAAGTAATGTAAAGTATTATGCAAAACAGATTAAGCATATAATAATGAGAAAGGACATTGTATACCTTGGAATGATCATATGTAGTGATATTATGAGTCTAAACACTAGTGATGAAGGGTATAATAATGAAAAAAAGTGTGGACAAAAAGGTGCAATATGTGGTCCTAACAATCACCATATGCTTGTGTATCTTGGTTGTTGAGGACAAGTTGTAGGTATAAATCTTTGAGTTGCATGCTCAACGATGGTCTTAATCAAACATCTGGACAAGGTAGGATATTGGCCTTGTCTTGTTAGCATTTCATATATATAGCATACTTGGGATTAGAATTGATTTATGCGTTTTATTCCGTCTGTTGTGGTTTACCCCATGCCATCGAGATATTTTCCTCGTAACAACATGTAGTTGCATCTTGGCTCCCTGTGGATTAATTTCCAATAGTTCTCTCACCTGGAGAAAATTATCATGGGTTTGACAACCCACTTCTTCAATAACACATGAGCCTGGAAATCCACCTCTTCAATAACATACAAGCTTGGCAACCCACCTCTTCAGGTTAATGGATAGAAACAATTCCCACATACAGGTATGGATGTAGAGTACCACCCCCGATACGGATGATGAATTAAGGAATAATGATAAAGGAATGATGAAGGAATCCCCCCCCCCCCTCGCCATTTACACTATATCCACAAATTATATATGCATGTGCCATATGTGACACTTGGCACATAAGGGACTAACTTTGTCCCCTTTATGTAATTCGTTCCTTTTATTTTTTTGGAAACTTAGGATAACATAACATAAATTTATATGACTTTAGGAATTATGAATAATATTATTTTATTCCTAGGCTGAAGTCCCTTGACTTAGCCCCTTAACCTTAGACTCTTAGCCCCCTTTCCCTTTCTAGTGGAGTTTAGCCCCCGATACTCTTTTATCTAGTTGGTATGAAGCAATGATGTATTTTTATTAATATGTGAGTGTGATTACATTTTACAGTAATAGGACCATTAGTCTTTTAGCATCTAGGCTCTCCAGCCTAATAATCATACACGCACTCTAGCCTATAATATCCTAGCTCACCAGCCTATAAAACATTTGTACAATTACAACTAGGAATCACCCTAGGGTATCACATTTGTGGACCAACAAAGACAAAAATTCTGCAAGGAGAAAGCTATTTTATGTTGCTCATTGATGATTATACAAGAATGACTTGGGTTGCTTTTCTCAAAAATAAATCTGAGGAATTTGAAAATTTCAAAGCATCCAAAGCTTTAGTTGAGAATGAGATTGATATGAAAATCAAATGCTTAAGGTCAGACAATGGAGGTGTTTTCACATCCAATGAATTTGAATAATTTTGTGAAACCTATGGAATAAAAAGACGGTATTCAGCTGCAATAACTCCTCAACAAAATGGAGTAGTTGAAAGGAAAAACATACATGTACAATAAATCGCCAGGACAATGTTAAATGAAGCAATTTACTGTCAGACAACTTTTGGAGAGAAGTAGTTTACACTGTTGTCTACATTCTAAATAGAGGGAAAATCAGAGTCGACGGTCACAAGATACCCCATGAACTATGGAAAGGTCGACCAACGTCTTTCAAACACTTCAGAATATTTGGAAGCAAGTTTTACATCAAATAAGAAGATGAGGATCTAGGCAAGTTTGACTCAAGAGAAAATGAAGGATTTTTTCTTGAATATTAATCAAGAAGAAAGTCATATATATGTTACAACAAAATATTTTTGAATATTTTTGAAAGCGTTAATGTTATAATAGATGAAGAATTACCAAACAAGAACAAACTGGAAGAAGAAGAAATGGATTACAACAAAGAAGAACAAGAACAAGAACAAGAAAATGAAGAAGAAACATAACACAAAGTAAGGTTTTTCAAGTAAGGGGTAGGCGATTGTCTTGATTTAATTAGTCAATCAAGGTGTTTTTTGAATTAGGATTTGGTTTGCTGAAAATATATATATTTGTGTTTCCGCCTTTCTCCATTATCATCCAGCTCAAGAGTTCATGAGTGTAGTGAGGTCTCTTAACAAGTGAAAATAGGTATTTCAAGTCATAAGTTACTTGCTACTTCATCATTTGTCTATGTCTAGATTTAATTTCATTAAGCTATAGATTACACAAAGTTATTTGATGTCGATTATGTTATTCCAACTATTTAGTACCTAGAAACTTAATATTTCGGATCACTATGTGATTTGATATTTAATGTTATTGAGCACATCTAAGATAGTTCCCTTAAAACTTTCTCCAAGAATATTTGAGAGAGTACAACTATTTAATGCTATTGGTTTAGCATATTGTTTTTTATTTACTCAATATTATATTTTTAGCACAAAGTTTTTCACATTGTGTATATCTTAATATTATAATTGTTTTAATGTGCAAATACTAATAGATAAATCACACGTAGTCAAACAAAGTACAAGACTTCACCTTATAAAATGTGGTTTGAAATTTGTTTTTACTACATTATTGCTAAATTCATTTCACTTGATGATTGGTATCTCAAAGTTGAAATCAATATAGAGGATTAATTTACTTTGTATCATTTCTTCAATTAATTAATGCACTTAATCATATTCATGGTATTATCACTAAAATCAATGCATCCTATTGTTTTATGTTATATCACTATCATTGAAATCAATGCATCTTATTGGTTTATGTTATATCATTGTTAAAATAAATACAACTACTTGATTATGCTAAATCATTTTTTATTGTATCATCACTTAAATCAAAGCATATTGTTTTGCATTATGTCATTATTGAAATCAATGGAACTAATTGCTCTAAATCATTTTTCATTGTGTTAATTTCCTTCATATCATTTCTTCAATTAGTTAATCCAGAGAATAATGTTTCATAATATTATCACTAGAATCAATGGTCCTATTATTCTAAATAGTAATAGTAAATATATTGAAATAAATAATAAATATTAAAGTAATAAAAGTAATAGTAATACTCATAGTACATAGTAAATAAATAGTAAATATACCAAAGTAATGATATATACTAATATATTATATTAATTAATTTTTTGTTTTATTTTTAAAATTCAATAATAAAACAAATTACATACATATATACATATATCTGAAACTATAAGTGTAATAGTTAACCTAAATATTCATTTTCTGTTTTTTTTGAAAATAAGTAATTATTTATGCATAAACATAAAAAAATAAATAAAAATATAGAGAAACCAGTTAAAAAAACTCCAAAAATGAATGCCAAGATGGAAAGTTATAACAAGATTATTAAAATAATTTTTTTATAATGCACACACATTTTGGAATGTACACACGTTATTAACACATGCATGTTTTTGTCTATGCTAATTCACCAAACTTAGTGGTAATTATATACATTAAAGGTTTGGTCTCAGTTTTTTGTGGTTATCATAGTGTAAAAAATTATTAGTAATTGATATCCTTCTTCGTTAGTAAATTTTTAGTTTATTAGTAATTTTAATAATTGATATCTAGGTTTATCAATATTGATTTTAGAAAATATTTATTTAAGCTTATATTTCTATTTAAGCAAAGAACCTCTTCACTATATAGTAATATGTTAACCTTTGTAACTATTGAGTTTATTAATTATGTGTGATGATCTTAGTTTAGGTAGCATAAGAAAAAATTCATTAATTTTATCTTTCTTTTACATAATTATTATATTTTTCATAAATAATTTAACAGTTGCATTTGATCGGATGAAATAATCTGTTCCAGGTTAAGGTTAAGAAACATAGCGTGCTGATCCTATTTCAGATTAAGATTCAGTGCCCAATAAATCCAAATCCTTCGCTAGATTCCAAATCCTGGTTATCGGAATATGTTGAGTTCTCTACGAAATGAATAAATGAAATACATAAGATGTCTTTAACATCACAATATATGAATTAAATCCATTCTTCCTTATGGCAATTTCAAAAGAACGTACTTCTAGATCCAAGAAAAAAATTCGTAAAAATGTTTGAAAAGAAAAAGCATTTGGGGCATGTTAGGAAGGGAAAACCATATCGGGCCGTAATAAAAGCTTTTTCTTTAGCTAAGTCTATCTCTACGGGTCATTCGAAAAGTTTTTATTGTATGGCCAATGATGATTCCTCTGGATCATTCAAATCAAAATACAACATTCTATTTAGAAAAGTTATTGTTAAGCTCAAATAACAAACATAATCTCCTACCTTTGCATTGAGATGTTCTCCTACCTTTGCATTTCAAATAATATACTTTATATAAATAAGTTGATGACCTATATAGACATATTTTTATTTTTTTCAATTTTATTGAATATTTATTTTATATAATAAATAATAATTGATTGATGATTTATTTGATAGGAATTTGTTACCTTATATTATAACAAAACCTATTATTTATTGGTTTTAGTATATTTTTTATTGCTATTATGAATATATTTTAAATAAATTTGATAAGTAACACAACATCACTTCACTTGCAACATTAATTTTAGAAACATAAACTCATGCAATTTTGGTATTGGTATATACATCTTTAAGATGTCGATGTTATAATTCAAACTTATGCAAAAATTCAAATCTATACACCAAAAACTCTTAGATGGAAACATCCACAAATAACACTTGGTAATAACACATACATTTTTTTTCTATACTAATTCAACAAACTTAGTAGTATCCTATGTAGTGATTTTCAAGGTACAAAAACTATTATAAAAGAATTAAAACTATTATAAAATAATTGTGTACACACTTTAAATAACATATGCATTCTGTAAGCATGTTCATGAAAAGAGTGCAAGGACTAGCTGGACAGGAGAGGAAAGGGAGGGTCAGTTACGCCTTATTCTTATTGGTTAGGTTCCCCAACGAACGGTTCGGAGAGTGCACCGGTACAGGGCCGAGGAGGGGACAGGGCAGCAGACCGTGGCTTCAACAAGTACGAGTCGTTCATGACTGGGCCAAAAACACAGTGTCCATGAAACAGAATGGACAATTCTCCATTACCACTTTTGGACCATTCACTTCATAGGAACATCCATGTTTTATATTATTTATTATTATCAAACTTAACCTCCCTAACTCATTCCATATAATTTTCCATGTACACCTAAAGATGTATTAGCCATTGGCCATATCTCTAGCTTTATCTGATTTTGACAATTGAGATGGATCTCTCCATTATCATAATCACGAGGTCTTACCGTCGAATATAAAAGCTTTCTTTTTCAAATAATTATATATTTAAACATTATTTTATGATTGATTATTTTTTAAATATTTTAATGCTTTTCATATGATAATTTTTTTTTAAATAATGTAAAATATGATGATACGGTTGCAATTATCAAAATAGTCAAATCTAAAATATGTATGGGTTCTTATGTCGTGTAACTTGAAACTTTAAAAATACTTTACTTAAAATAATAACATTATTAAAAGGTGAAAGCTAGGTTAAGATATTATTAACATGGCAACTTAAGAAAGCTAGGTTAAGAACTTCTAGATGGTGTCGGATACTTTGATGCGAAGTACAAGGAATCGGATGCATGACAGATAATTCATACTCGTGAGTCGTTGCCTCTCAAATTTGGATTAACTTAATTTTTTAATTATTTTATTGGTTGATGTGAAAAATATTTTTTTATTTTGTATTTATCTATCTCAAAACTTCACTTTCAGATGAGGAGATCGCTTATAAAAGAGAGTATCCCATTGGAGATCGAAGATTGTGTATGCAATTGCTGTAACAATTCAAATGACGTTATCCATTGACAAATACGTGTCGATGTTGAAACGTAGCATTTTCCAAAGTCTAAATCGAAGCATAAAATCTACCCTTGGATTTATCCGTATAACATGAGACTTGACTAAAACTACCCTTGGATTTGTCCGTATAACACGAGATTTGACTAAATAACCATATATTATTTGAACACACAGCCAAGCTGACCTGATAAGACGTGGAAAGTCGCTCGATCGGTATTTTAATTACATCCTGGAAAACAAAACAACGGTTCCATCGAAAGTCACTTGTCATTGGCCGGCAGATATAGCGACTCGAACAAATTAACAAGGTATTCTTTGGACGATCTTTTCCGATCAAACAAATAAGTCCGATCGTAATCGAATTTTAAATAATACAAAATTTGGGTAGCGAGCTGGTGTCAAGTAAGTCTGTATTTTTTGTTATATATTAAGTCATGGTATCACATTTGATTCTCCATCACATTCAGTTCCAGTAAGGTGAACGTGCACTTGGAGATTCGAACAACTTGCTGTTATTTCCATTTCTGGAAAACTTGTTATAAATATGTACACATTGTGACATGACAACTGCCTTACGGAATCCATTTTATTTTATGCAATGTATCTGTTTTGTGAATTTGGGTTTTAGTGAAATTCCGTTCAGTAAAACGCTAATGATTTCATCTCGATCCGTTAATTACCAAATACGCTAATGATTTCAGCTCAATCCATTAATTACCAAATAGAAAAAACATTTCATACAGTATCCTTCGGAAGAGGAATGAGACAAAGCTCCCCTATCCCACGGTGTACAGATTTCATAAGCAATATCTTCTTCATTAGGAATTTCAGCTCAGGAGTAGTCTTTCTAATAAGTATTGACTGGTCTTGAACTGCCGATTCGGCCTAGCATCTTTAGCAACAAAAAATACAATATATGTGATACGTGGAGCGTGAGACTGTAAATACTTGTTTTACATTAATCTGCAGCGTAAAGCGGTAATAAAATTTTGTTACGCGCCAGAGGTGACCTGACTGATAGCTGTGTGGTGGGGGGTGGGTGGATCTGTGATCCTGCCTCGATGAAATGGAATGGAGGAAGAAATCACAACTGGGAATTATCGTAGGTTTTACCATTGCCTTTACCATTTTCTTGTTTGGAATAAACATCTTCGTCATCATCATCCATGAGGTCGGCATCTGTGACAAATCTCTTCCACAGCCAATGTTTCCTCCACACTCTCTCCATCATCTCTTCAATTGGGATATTCTTCGTTTCAGGAAGGAGAAACAGCACAAATACGGACATAACCAACACCCAGCTGGCAAAGAACAAAAAGATCCCGTATTTGAAATGGCAAAGCATGGACAAGAAGGCCTGTGCAATTGCAAAAGTGAACAGGAGATTCACGCACACGGTCACACTCTGTCCAGCAGACCTTGTTTCCAGGGGAAAGGTTTCGCTGGGAATCAACCATCCCAGCGGTCCCCACGACCAGGCAAAGGAAGATACGAAAACGCATACCAGCAACACTATTATAATGGCCGTGGCGTGAGGAAGATCTTTCCCGTCCTTCAACCCTGTTGCCAAAAGGATTGCAATAATCACCTGCATTTCCAAAAGATAACCATACTGTGTGTGAGAATTATGTTTCACTAATTATAGAAGAAACAACTTCCTGAGAATCAATTCCGGAATTAAAATGAAGAACTTTGTAAAAACAGGGCATTGAAATAGAAATGATTTAAGACGAAAATAAACTAACCTGGGAGATGAACATCTGTACTCCTGCTTCGAGGAGAAGCGCTCTTCTACCAACTTTATCGACCGCAAAGATAGAGATAACAGTGGATAAGACATTGACAGCTCCAGTAATAACGGCAGAGTAAAGTGAAGCATCGTTCTTGAATCCCAAGGTTTGGAAGAGTACAGGAGCATAGAACATAATGGCATTGATACCAGTAAACTGCTGGAAGATCTGCAGACAAATGGTTATGACAATCTGAGGCCTATTCCTGCGCTTCAAGAGATTTCGGAATGGATGCTTTACTGTCGCGGCTATTCTACTAGCCTCAACTAGTTCATTGAACTCTGCATCCACATTATTGGTCCCTCTGATTTTTTTCAATACATGCTTGCCGTTTTCCAGGTGCCCTCTTTCAATCAGACTATTGGGTGTCTCTACTAAAAATATAGACCCCACAGTGAGCAGAATTGCAGGGATCCCGGCCAAGCCCAACGAAAGCCTCCATCCCCATGGCGTGATCTTATTTGTCCCATAGTTCACCAAATTCGCAAACAGAATGCCTATCGTAATGTTCAGCTGGAAGAGGATGTTTAGACCTCCTCGAATTCTAGTCGGTGCTATCTCTGACAGGAAAAGAGGAACCGCCTGCAGTTACAGAAAAGTAAAAACCCTTTCGTCACAACTACGTACACCGCACAGCAACAGATTTCCCTCTAACTTTGAACAAATTTAATTTACAAAGACAATAGATAAAAATACAATCCTTACAAAATACCAGAATATTATATGATTTAAAGAAAACGAAAACAATTCCAAGGCCTTCTTTCAAGAATTTCTGGCCAAAAGAGACGGATCGAACTGAATCTCAGACCAAATTATGCTTTAATGGATATCCGCCAAAATATAAGGTCGTTCTGAACAAATCGCCGAATATCCGTAACAAAAAGATCTTGAAGGAAAGAAACGGAAGAAATTCAAATACAAGCAAGTCTGCCGGATGAAACGCTCGTGTCAAAGGTGAAACAGGAAATTTACGGAGATATGTGCAGGATTGCGGTTATATTAAAAACAGAGATTTAAAAAACTGACCACAAACGGCCATACCTCTCGGTCAAATCAAACAGTCAGACGGCGGCGACACTCTTATGAATTCAGAACAATAAAATAAATTTCAGAAAATGCAAGAAGTTCACAAAATGCAAGAATTTCACGAAAAACAGTCCGCTATGAAGCGCGATTTCTGTCTGAAAGGAATGCGCAGGGGCGATTCTGCTATAAATTATTTAGATCTCGGTATTAAATCAAAGATTATGCCCTATATTCTGTTCAGGAGAATGAAACGTCCATTTACATACCTGATTAGCAAATCCGACTCCACATCCGAGTAATAATCTTCCGACGATGAGCATGGCAAGATCTTGCGCTGCCGCATTGAAGATGACTCCAAGAAGAAAGAATAAGCCGGCAATAAGCATGGTCGGTCTCCGGCCATATCTTCTGGTAGTATACGATGCGAAAAACGTCGCTATCAGACCGGCTAGGTACAGAGAGGAAGTAAACAGCTGTAATCCCTGATTGTCGTATTTGCAGTATGCATTTTCTTTCGCCAGTTTCTTTTTGCGATACACTGCGGGGAAGAATTTCTCCAGAAAATCATCCATGGAAGTCACTCCGCCTACACATTAAGGATAATCAATGATCAGATCATGAATAAAGATGTAAATTACAAATCCTGAAGAATATGTGCATGAATAGCAAGCATTTACCGCACTCATGCGCCTGTCTACTAAGCAGCTAAATACTTTTCATAATAGAAAGGAAAGTATATCAAGAAACATTTCCCCTAAGATCTAATGAGACGAACAGTTTCAAATCGCATCGAAACTTGTGGAACTCCCAAAATAGAGCTTAGATTTCCAGTTTACAGAACCAAATGAAAGCATCCATCATTCCAAAGGATCTTGGGAAGGTCTTTCGTGACTATATTGTGAGCATAGTCGAGTCTGAAAATCCCTTGAACGTTATGCTCTCTGACGCCTAAAATCCAGCAAAATCCGACGAGAAATACAAATATGCCTAAAGCTTAAATTGTACACAATATATACAGTAAACTCATCCAACTTGCTTAAGGTGCATATGAAATCTACGAGGGAGTATAGTTGTCCATTTCTACGCTGTGAAGATTACAGTACCGCTAGGTCAAATCAGATGGAAGTACTATGACATTCGAACACAGAGGAGAAAAGCGGTATAATGCAATAGATTTTGGATGAAAGTCAAAAAAATCAAGGCTAGAGAGCCAACCCTGCGCTTTATAGCACTAAATACTGAAAAAATAAGTGAGAAAAATTAAATATCAGAGCAATTTCTGAAAATAAACAAGGTAACTCAGTCCAACGTTCCAGCAGCTTTAAAATGCCTAAAATTCTTGTAAAAACTGTAGAAAAGCAACATTTCAGGTTTCTGCACAAAACTGCTGAAACATTTACTGCAGAATTCGACAAGAAAAGCTCTTAACAGACATCAAAAAGTGAAATCTCTGCACACAGTGACCAGACATTAAAACTTCGAAAGCTTACCAGAGATTCCGACATCGTAGCCAAACATCAACCCGCCGCTTGCAGCTATGATACAAGTCATGATAACATAAGGCGTTATGCGCGCCTCGAACTCTATAGCCCCAGGCGCTACTGGAGCGGCAAATCCCGCCGCAGGCATGGTTTCTGGACTAAACTCTCAACCCAAAACACTAAAGAAATTATTCAGTATCAAAAATATTGCAACTCTTACACACACTTACAACATATACCACAGAAGGAAGAGCAGATTCCTTTTATAACACTTGATCTGGGCGGAAACAGACAATATACGTTTCAACTTTGGCTGAATTGAAGAGTTAGGACAGACCGATTTCTACTCTCTAACGTTGGGCCAGCGTACACAAATGGTCTTTGCAATTTGGGAGCGCGGTGGGTCAATTTGTAGTCGAATTTGCACGAGTCAACTTATCTCACCTTCTCTCTCTTATCCGTGTGGAGACTGCTAGTTCACAGCTCACGAAAAATCTTCGAGCCTTCTCAGCCTTCCCCTATTTTCTAGGAACCACACACGCCACCTTCCCATCTCGGTGGCCCCCGCAGCCGCACCTTTTGCATAGGAGGCCTCCTTTTTTGACCAACTGGGAGCTCTTATAATAACCTATCCCTTAATATCTCAACACTAGAATTGCACACGTGGAGCTATATCGTTGCCCTAAAATTTACTCGTCGAAATGCATTCAAGCAGTTGCAGAATTTCACCCTATCCACTTCACCTTGTTTTCCGATCCACGTCGCCTTGTTTCCTTATCCTTACCTGAAGTTAAAGCGTTCGGATAAAAGATAGAAAGTAAAAGAAAAAGCCGTTGTAGAATTTCACCCTATCCACTTAGCATTGTTTTCTTATCCTGCGACCGACAGACATAGCCGACGTGTAAATTTAATTTCGGTAGCAAGTTGTCTTTTCAAACCACGTAAGATTCCATTTGTGTTCAAATTAACGCGGAAACCAATAAAGAAAAGCGGGAATATCGTAAACTAGGACATAGTTTTGCCACGTCGGATAACAAAAAAGCGGGAACATGGTAAACTAGGACATGGTTTTGCCACGTCGGATGACTTTTCTAAGTTAAGATTGTAACGGATAAGGAGGCGCTGTGACTTGATGCAGATTATACCGTGGTGGCACGGGCAGTCTGTGGCAGGCATTGCACTCGATATTTCCACCGTATATTAATGACGGAAGGATTGTAGTTGCCATGTGTGCACACAAATGGATAAGACTTGAAGAAAAAGAGATCCCGTTAGCTGCATGGGATTGGAATTGGACAGTCAGATTTCACCAAACCGCGTCAGAAATCACGATTTCTCCGGTGTAAAAACAACTTTCCACCTCAAGATTTGTCACAGTTGATGCACCGCCGCTATCATTCTTGGGATATTGGTGGGGGAACTGGAAACCGTCTGACGCACGTGTTAGTTGCATGTCACCTAATTCGGTACGCGGTAACTATCCAATTTTGATCATCTTTATCTCTTTGAACCAGTGTGCCTTGCTTACGTCATCACATGCCATGGTCATCTTGATTCTCGGTTACGCCATCTTAGTTTTTGTTAATTCTTCAAATCCATGACGATTAAGCGTTGAATTTTGAAACTCAGGTGGGATGGGTGGCCAATGCCCATACAATCTCACAATCTCGATTGTTTTTATTATTTTGGTTTCTGTGACTTTGACGCGCTGCGCTGGCACACTCCACGCGAGGAAGAGACGTGTGAGAATAAATAAAAGTGTGTGTGTTTGACCCGCGAATTATATCGTGGGAATATGAGTCGTGTCTAAGGGAACAATTCGGTGGCTCCTCACGCGACTCCTTTAGAATAAAGGAAATAACAAAACCAAAAGAGTCATTACTCTAATAACGTAATTATTCATTTAAAACGTGATTTGGATCCAATAATAACATTTTTAATTACATAATTTTCAAGAATCCAAACAAAAAAGATTACTCTAATAACGTAATTATTCATTTAAAACGTGATTTGGATCCAATAATAACATTTTTAATTACATAACTTTCAAGAATCCAAACAAAAAAGGAATAGTCCATGTTGCCATGATTGTTAGAATAATCTTAACAGAAAAAGTTAACATGGAAAAGCTAGAGGACTCAATAATGAAGATGGCATTGGCTAAACTTTCTATTTTTTAGTGTTTTTTTGGAATCTGGCTATTTAAATTTGGATAAAAATTTTAATAGAAAAGTTAAAAAACTCAATGAAGATTAATAATGAAAATAATCTTCACTAAACGTTTTATTTTTTAATATTTTTAACCGGAATCCGATCATTTAAATCTAAACAAAATTTCTAATTTTTATTGTTTAAATTGTATAGAATAACATATAAATGGATTTTATCCCCAACATTACATAGTGGAAGCTACAAAAATATAATGGCCTACCCTAACATGTCTTTATAATGCGTTTGCGTTGGATTTTCGCAAGAAAGAATGGAACATCATCGAGTTTTTCTCAAAATCCCGGAAAAAATCGAGTAAATATGTAAGTAAGGGCGACACGGTATTTTGAGATACATGTTAATAATAATGGCTTTACGACTTTTCTTTTTTTAATCTTCGTACATTTAGACGAGGTTTTAAACAAATTACATCACGAAAGGTATTTCATCATGTATATTTATATTTTAATAATTTCAACAAATATTAGTATTAGTGTATTCAGACATTTTTAATTGATGATGGAACATTTAGTTAATTTCATGCCGGTGATATTTACTAAAAATATTTTATATAAATATAAAAAACATTCTTTATTTTTTTCATATTTTTTAATAATATAAAAGAGCATCACCATTATATACAGGGGTCTAATTCCAAGTATATTGTACGAATTGTAGTACTTAACTTTTGAAAAATGCATGCCTCGATCTAAATTGGCAACTTATTCTTTTGCTGTGGGATGACAAATAAAATGTTTGATGAGACCTTATTGCCTCTACAATATTAAAAAAAAAACTGTAGTAATTTTGGCATTACACAATGATTCCCAATTTATTTTATACAAATGGAATTCTGACATGACACAATGATTTCCAATTTATTTATAATTTATGGGTTTATTGCTTCTTATATTTGAAAATGAAAGGAATGTGTCATCTCACTTATAATTGTCTTTCTAAGTTTATTAACCATGTTTACTTTGAAAATTGTTTTTCTAAGTTTATTAACCATGATTGGTTTTGAATGTATATGGTTTGAACCATAATATTTAATCATAATATGTAAGAAAAGTTATGATATGAAGTCACAACTATATAAATTGTGGTTAACATAAAAATCGTCTTTCTAAGTTTATTAACCATGATTGGTATTGAATGTGTATGGTTTGAATCATAATATTTATTAAAAGTTTAGCTAATCATAATATGTAAGAAAAGTTAAGGGTGGGAAGTTTTTTTCCAAGAAGCGTGCGATTTGAGGATGCCCAAGGTTGAGCTTTGCCACAGCCATGGTCGCCCCAGAGGAGGGGAGCCCCTGCCCCCTCCCTCAACCGCCGACTCCTTTCTCAAGCTTCTGGCCACCCATGGCAAGAAGCCTCCCTCTGTTCCTCCACCCAGCTTTGTTAAATGGCTGGACTGGATCCCGGAAATTGACCTTCCCCTAGGACCATCCAATGTGGGTAGCGGTTTCTCTTTCAGACCGTGGACTGGTAGGACAGTTTATGGGGCTCTGGCCCTCCACCAGAACCACCGACAACTGGATCCAAAAGAACTAACGCCCATTGATCCAGAACAGCGTCACATGCTACGCAGTGGGAAGAGGTTACTTTATCTTCGAATTCATCTCTCAAGCAGATTGGGACCTAATCTTCAGAAACTGACCATTTTTCATGGGAACTCAAGGGCTATACTTGAACCGCTGGACCCCCAGTTTTGACCCAGAGATGGAAGTGCCTAAGGACGTCCTGGTCTGGGTCAGATTCCCAAATCTCCCAATCCACTGTTAGAATCCCTCCTCGCTTCAAGTAATCAGGAATGGGCTTAGTCATTATATCGATAGGGCATATCCAAAGGATCAATACTCATGCGCTCGCATTTGTGTGGAAGTAAACTTAGAGGTAGGCCTCCCAGAGGCAATCAAGTTAAAGGTTGGAGATTGGCAGCACTACCAGAAACTTGACTACAAACAACTCTTGTTCAAATGTAGGGGGTGTCATGAATACGGCCACTTTCAAAGGAACTGCCCTAAAGACCTCAGCAAGGGAAAAGACATTAACGAAGGCTAGCAACAACCTAGAAGAGGGAGACCCTCCTCAAAGGAAAAAGCCCCAAGACCGGAAAAGATAGTCCTGGCACAACCCAAGGAGCAAAGGAACAACCCAGAGATAGCAAACAACAATATGGCACTTGACCCAAAGCATATAAGGACAACAACAGAGGAAGTCCCTCAGCAAGCCCCAACAGTGGACCCAGAGCAAGGAGACCCTATCCTAGAAACCAGAGAAGAGCCACTGCAAGAAAGGGAGCAGGAGCGCGGACAATATTTGAAGGAAACAAGCAAATATCCAGAAGTGGAGGAAGGCGAGGTTTCCTTAGATTGCAATAGGGAAGAAGAAAGCGACACCACCATCACTCCAAAAAACCCAAGCAGAGGCAGGAAAACAAAGAAAGATGAAAGAGAAAAGGAGACCTATAGAGACGTCTTGAGCAAATCGAAACCAACAATCAGACAACTGATCAGTGTCAGGCAGACGCATAAACAATCCAGGGCCCCCCAAGGAGCCCACAACTCCCCCTCAGGTAATTTATGAAACTAACCTCCTGGAATTGCAAGGGTTTCGGTAGTAAGATAAAGGAAGAGGCACTTAAAGACATCATCCGATCTTCAAAATCCRAAATCCTCCTAATCCAGGAAACTAAGATGGAAGGACAAGACTTCCTAAGAAAAGAAAAATCTATGTGGAATACCARCAAAGGAATCGTAGAAAGCACAAGAGGTGCCTCKGGAGGTCTAGGCACACTCTGGAACTCAAAGAAGTACGATCTCATCAAATATGATACATGCAAACATTGGATCTTTACCAATCTCCTCCACCTTGAAACTGGCCGACAGGTAAGTCTTTTCAATCTCTATGTGTCTGTCCTTCTGGAGGAAAAGAAAATCTGTTGGGATACCCTAAAGGATTTCTTGCTTCAAAACGAGTTGGAAAATATCATCATTGGGGGGGATCTTAATCTAACCCTCACAGCGAGCGAGAAAAAAGGATGATCTATTGTTCGAGACCCAGCAAGGGAATGGGTAGAAGATATCATTTCGGACTGGGAACTGGAGGATATAAGGCCCACTAAAGGGAAGTACATGTGGTCCAACAAAAGGGTCAGACCAGGGCATATTGCAGCAAGGCTAGACAGGTTCTTAGCCCAAAGCACCTTTATTCTACTGGGCCTCACGTTGTCCTCTACCATCCTTCCTCACAGTGTGTCTGACCATAAGCCAATCACCCTGGACATTTCCCTTGATAATAATCTAGGCTCCAGGAAGCTAGCTTCCCAGATCTGGTCACCAAAATCTGGAATGGAACAATGAAAGGCTCCCCCTTTTTTGTTTGGGAAGAAAAACTCAAAAGACTAAAGGCAACACTTAAGACCTGGGCAAAAACTCTCTCAAGTCCCATCTCTACTCGCCAGGAAGTGCAAAGATAGTTGGAAATCCACCAGCTGGGAATGGAAGATCATGAAATCACCCAAGAAATCCTTCAGCAGGAGGTTAAGTTGCAAAGGAGCTGGCACCAAGCTTGTAGAGAGGAAGAAAAGTATTGGCAACAAAAATCTAGGAGCCTATGGCTAGAAGCTGGGGATAAAAACACCAACTTCTTCCACAAGCAAGAGAAGGCTCGGAAGCAGTTCAAGAATGCCACGGAAATCCAACTCCACAACCAGACCATAACAGATTTTGAGGGCATCAAATCGACTGTGGTAAATACTTTCGAATCCCTTTATAAAGAGACTCATAATTCTGTCTTAGACCCCACTTCCTATCCTCTCTCTCTTATCTGGGCCCTCATTCAGGAAATTGTCAACAACAGGCTAATCAAGGCAGTAGATCAATAAGAAATAAAAGAGGCCTTAGATCAAATGCATCTAGACAAAGCCCCTGGCCTTGATGGTTTCACAGCCAGATTTTTTCAACACAGCTGAGACATCATCAAATTCAACCTCACAAAACTCATCGAGAGATCCCAAACCTACATCAATATAGGAGGAGGAACAAACTCGTCTGTTCTTGCTCTCATTCCTAAAGAAAAAGGTGCAACCAATTTCGATAGGTTTCACCCAATCTCCCTCTGCAACACCAATTACAAAATCCTCACCAAAATAATAGCCAACAGAATAAAAAATATTCTCCCTACAATTATCCCGAAAAATCAAGGAGGGTTCGTAAAAGGCAAGCACATAGTGGACAATATCATCATTGTTCAAGAGGCTCTGCATTCAAGCATTCGCCGCAAAGACAAAGCTATGATAATCAAGCTCGATCTGGCAAATTCTTTTGACAGGGTAAGACATAATTTTATGTTTAAAGTTATGGAAAAGTTTCGTTTTGCCCCTTCCTTCATAAGCTGGATTAAATCCTATATCAACTCTCCCTGGATAGCCCCTCTGGTGAATGGGTGAGCCACTAAGTTTTTTCAAGCTTCCAGAGGCCTCAGGCAAGGCTGTCCCCTATCCCACCTTCTCTATGCCATCCAAGCCTCCGTCCTTAGCCTCCAGCTAGACTTTGGTCAAATGCATCTCAATCTTTCCGGCCTAAGAATTGCCACGGGGGTAAAGGATATTAACCACGCTCAATTCGCAGATGATACGCTGCTTCTAGGAGGGGCAAGTACAACTACTGCTAGGAATTTCAAAAAGGAATTAGACGTCTATTCAAAAATCTCAGGCAGTCTTATTAACATGACTAAGAGAAGAATCTATGGGTGGAACATTACCCCAAGGGAAATGCTAGAGATCTCAAGAATTCTGGGTATGGAAGGCTACACCACCTGGGATGAGTTCAAATACCTGGGAATCACAATCTTCAAATCCACCCCGAAAGCCTTGCATTGGAACCAACTGTTAGAAAAGATCAAAAATAGAATTAACTCCTGGGGAACAAATTGGTTGAATCTTGCGGGCAAAGTGGTCCTTATCAAAGTTGTGCTAGCTAGCATTCCTATCTATCAAAGCTCTCTCCTTTTGCCCCCTAGAACCACCATCCATAAATTTGAAGCTCTACCCAGGCGTTTCCTTTGGGAGGGAGGGAAGCAGTCAGGAAGGAAGTTGCATCTTATAAGTTGGGAAAAAATAGCCAAGCCCTATCTAGAAGGGGGCCTCCAATTCAAAGACCTCCAGATCCAAAATTTAGCCCTGGGTGCAAATATTTTATGGAGCATAATCTCCAAGAATCCCACCTGGAGAAAAAAATCTTTAGGGAAGAAGTACTATCGTGGGCCAAGGAAAAAATGTCTAGAAAAACCAACAAAAGTGGACAAAGGCTCCCCAATTTTCTCCCTTTGCCAAAAATCTATTCATCATTTTAACTCTCAACTCACTTGGATACCAGGAAATGGAAAAGAAATCAACATCTGGGAAGATTCAGTCCTAGGAGAACCCCCACTGTCCACAAAGCAGGGTCTCATGCGACTTAAAAATTGGATGCAGCTCCAAAAGTTATACAACCTATGGGATATTTCAAGTTGGGAAAATGATGAGAACCAGTCTGGCTTCGTTGGGGAATTGCTAATCTCCCCCCAGAGCTCGAAGAAGAATGGGAAATGTTAAAGAGATGGTTGCAAGGGAAATCCCCTTTAAAGAAAAGGAAAAAAGATAAGAGAGGATGGGGACAACGCTCTGGCCCTTACTCTACAACAATAGGATATCTCCACATAGCAGCAATCCCCCACTTTCCTCCAGAGCCAACAATCTGGAAAGCTAGCTAGACAACCAAGTCAATACCGAAGATTGATATGTTTATTTGGACATTGGCACACAGAGGCATCCTTTCAGGTGAAAACCTGAGAAGAAGAGGTTGGGAAGGGCCTTCCAGGTGCCCCCTCTGCTATCGGGAAGAGGAGACTACTGACCACCTTCTACTAGGCTACCCCTATGCCATGGAGGTATGGAATTTATCTCTTGGACTAGGGGCCTTAGCTCCAGCTCTTCCTAATGAAACCAACACCCTGCTTCGGAATTGGCACCCTCTTTGTCCCTTTCAGACAGCCAAACAAGGTCATCTCATGGGGCTCTGGAGAACGCTACCAAATTTTATCCTCTGGAATATCTGGATTGAAAGAAATAATTGGTTATTTAGGGAAGTCCAAAGTAGCCCAGCTCAAGTAGCCACAAGGATTAAGGCCCTCTTTAGCGAAAGTGTCCCTCACTTCTGCAAGGCAACAAACACAAGGCCATTAGAAAGGGAAGAGAGACGATCTATTGAGCATCTCAACCTCCAAGATCATCAACAACACCTACATCATACTCTGCTCCCTCAAAATTGGGAACTCAGGATGGAAAAGCAAGAGCTGGAAGAGTGGAAAAGAGAGAAGAACAATTATATTCTCTCCTTTGACGGGGCTTCCAAAGGGAATCCGGGAACGACAGGGGGAGGAGGAACCCTGGTAAGCCCCACCAGACTCACAAACCTCAGCTATGCCTGGGGTCTTGGCATTGAAACCAACAATAGAGCAGAGGATCTCGCCCTCTGGCAAGGGCTTAATCAAGCTATAACTAAAAATATCTGGGATCTGGTCATTCTAGGGGACTCGAGGATTATAATACAAGTCTTAATTCTTTGCACCAAAGTCACAAATGCAAGCCTCCAACACATTTTAGACAAAATCCAACTTCTCCTAGGAAAACTTTGGAATTACCAGCTGTTTCACGTCCTCCGAGGAAATAACGTCACAACAGATGCAGAGGCCAACAAGGGCACCCTCTTGAGAAAAGGCCTCATGCTTCTCAACGGGGCAACGACCAACTGGGATATCCCATGATTGCTAGAATGGGAACGAAAAGGCGAAGCTGGCAAAGGGGATAGATGCGATAGCAAAGGAGCAAGGACGAATTCCCCACGGTCAGCAAGCACACGGGAGTTAGCATTGATGGAACCAGGCATCATTTGGCCATTGAAATTCGACATTTTCCCATACTGCCCAGATCGAGCGTATCGCTTGGGGGACGTGACCATGAGGATGCACACTTTAAATCAAGTCGCAGGGAAGGTAAGAATGAAGGTCAGGAGTATCCGTAAGTCTGGAAGGAAGCCAAGCAAAGGTAGAGCACACAGAGGCAGGGTGAATCTGAGAAGTAGCAACAATCCAGCAAAGGCAGGAACGATGGCGTCAAGCTCTGGGAGCAAGCCCACGATGGAGGAGAGAATCACAGGACTGGAGGAAAACGTGCAGAAGCTCCGGAGTCAACTGATCAGTTTGGATGATTTCCTCCAGAATCTAGATAGTGAAGCAGGGAGGCGCATGGAAATGATGGAGAACGATATAATACACACCAAAACCGGCCTGTGTGAAGAATTGTGGAAGCTGGGAAAGGATCTGAAAGATCCAAAGAAAGATTTTGAAGAAAGGGTCAGTAGTCTAGAGCAACAGATGGCGCAAATGAATAAGGAATGGAAGATGGAGAGGGACCAGCCCAAGAAGGACGACCCAAAGTAATCAGGAAGTCGACTCACAACTAGTCTGGTTGATGTATTTAGCTCTGCGTGTTGGCATTTTGTAGTAGCCAAACACTAGGCATCTAACTTTGAATTTAGAGTCCACAGTTTAGTGTTGTTGTTCTAGACTCCTTTTTAACTGAACCAGTGGCTTGCCGTTGTTTTTCTAATATAAGCTCCATTACTCGCTTTTGTCAAAAAAAATAAAAATATGTAAGAAAAGTTATGATATTGAAGTCACAACTATATAAATTGTAGTTAACTTATGTGGTCACCAATGTTTAAGTGTTTAGCTAATCATAATAATGTTTAAGTGTTTAGCTATTCATAGAAGAGAAGTTATGTTGAATTAAGGTTAATTTATGCAACTATCAATTTGAAAAAAATTAAGAAGTTATGTTGAATTAAGGTTAATTTATGCACCCCGGATGGGGTGACACGGGGCACGATAGTGCCATGCGGGAGCGAGCCGGGACGCAGCTTTAATGCATCCACCGGCTCACATCACCTTGGACATTAACCCCACATGAATCCGCACAGGAGCATTCATACGATGAGGCCCCTCGCGCAAGGGAAGGGTACCCCTCACCAGAGCACTATCCAGCAGATTTTAATGGCGATGGTTAATGTTTCGGCTATGGCAATCGTTTTGGAATCAATGCTCATTATTCGAGTAGCAAGACCAAGTAACAAATCGCTCCGGGAGGCCTCCGTCTCACAGGCGAACCAGAGCTGCGGCAGCCTCTCTCCCGTTTCACTGGCACAGTGGCTGCACTTAGCAACCTCGCCATTCCTCAGGAGTAATTTGACAGACACCGACAGCATTCAGATATTTCACTGGGACCCTGCCATGCCCCGAGCTCGAGGGAAACCACGAAGGGGAGCGGCCTGGTATGCGGCAGAGTGACGACGCAAAAGAAAGGAGAGTTTCGAGAGAGCCATGGCAATAGCAGCGAGGAGACGAAAGAGAAAACCACGTACGCCTCCAATGGCATACGTGGAGGAGGTCATCCCGGAAGGAGGCCTGCCAAGCCCTCCAGAGCACACCCTGTTCATGGTACCGGAGAATTGGAACCCAAGCACGAGCTTTGGCTCGTACAACATATGACAGCCTGCAAGCAATGTGCTTGACCCTTCCACAACCACCACCGAGAAGCCTTACTCCACCTGTTACATGGAAGAGGAGGCTCCTCCTGAGCCCACCAAGGAAGCAGAGGAGCCAGGGCGAGCACGTCATCGGCACAGGACACAGGAAGCAGAGGCGGCCACCAGTGAGGAGTTCATGGATAGCCACCGCCCAGAGCAACCAACTTCAATTGACTGGGGATACCTCAATCTCGTTTTTGAGATTAGGAACAAGCTGAACGATCAAATCTTCCGCCTAGCGCGAATGGATCAGCGGCTGGACATGTTTTTTGCGGCACATTCCAGAGCATTGTCAAAGAAACAATGTCCGACTTGTGCGCGCACCTACTCGTTTCCAGTGAGATGGAGGCACTCCGAGGACTAGGACAAGCAGCCCGGGTCAGAGGTTACTTAATGTTTAAAACTCGACTATGGTTTTGGTGTTGTTGTTATATTTTATGCCTTATGATAGCTAGTTACCAGGTAGTCTTAGCACTAGCCAGAAGAACCAGTTTCATGCATGCGACTGTAAGTCCTGGTTTCCTTCGGGCAGGACATCGCACCGTTAACTCTGTTAATTTTGCTAACTATGCACACTGTGTGACAAATGGACATGGATGCCCAGCTGTCCCGGTTTCCTGCTCAGGCGGGACAACTGGCATCATTCACAGTCTTGTATTTCGGTTATGGTAATATAATAGGCACCACCTTTAAAAAAAATAAAAAAAAAAAGGTTAATTTATGCAGCTATCAATTTGAAAAAAATTTAGGATGTAATTTAGGAGTGTTTTTTTTATTTTATATAAAAATATATTTTATTAAATATTTAATTAAATTATTTAAAATTATAAATGGTATATTTTTATATAGTTATAATTTTTTTAATTTTAAAATTAAGAAAATTAAAAATATTTTTTGTATTTTTTTAATTATGTATTTTTAAGATACATAATTTTTTTCCAAAAATTTAAACAATAATATAAATACATACATTAATTTTAGGAAAAAATAATTTAAAATATAAAATAAGTTAAACAATAATATAAATAAATACATTAATTTTAGGAAAAAATAATTAAAAATATAAAATAAGTTAAGAAAAAGTAAATATGATGTTAAATCAAGTTTTGACACCAAAATTTACTCTTCTAGATGAAATTGGGTGGAAAAAAATMAAAAAACAAAACAAAGTGTGAGAAAATTTGTATCCACTAAAGATTATCTTTCATTAATTTTTTCAACTAAGTGTTTAACAAAAATTTTGTGTGGAAAATACACTTGGCTAAGAGATTTATCAAAAGATTGACAAAGAATTCTACGTTTAACTCTTATAAAAAAATTGCAATAATGACTTTCTTGTTAACAAGTTTGATTGAAATCCATTTTATGAAATAATATTAGCTAAAATATTTATTTATACTTTTACTAAATATTCCTTAAATTAAGCATGCATAAAAGTAAAATAAAAAGAACAAATTTGAAAAAAAAAGTTTACATAAAATTAAAAGAAAACTAAAGAATATTACATAATGTAGGGTCCAAAGGAGAGATAACGAAGAAAAAGGGTAAATGCATTAGAGAATAAAAGTGGAAAAGGGGCTCATACATTATGGAAAGTTTAAGAATTCTCAAATGTAAAATAATTTTAAACTTTTTTATTATCCATAGGAATAAGATTTATTGTACAAGATAATATCATCGCTTTCAACAAAGAAATTTAGTCTCATACCATATGATCATTTATACACTCACTGTAGAGATATTTTCAAGGAGAATCTTTGGGAAGACAACATGAGCTAGTTAGTCAACGATGAAAGCATTGTGTTATTATCACTTCCACCTAGGTTCAAGTCTATACAATGACATGTTTGTGCTTATCCTCATGCTTGCAAGAATAGGTGAGGCTAGGTGTGAGCCTTGACTCACTTTGGAAAAATAGATGCCCTTCACTTTTGGTTTCTTAGCTTAACAAGATTTTTTGTAGCATGATAGGACATTCATGTACTAGTGTTAAATTTAAAATAGAGCAATTGTTGCTTGTCATGTTGATTGATAGCTTGACTCAATAAAAAAACATGAGCTAACTTATTGTTGCATGGATGAGGGAGCATAAAAATATATTGCAATTTGACTTAGCATCTCCTTGTTGAAAGTCAACATGACCTAGAAATTGTTTTAGACAGTCTTGACCAGTTGATCGATACATGTATTTCAGTTGGGTGATCGACTATTTTAGTGTTTAAAGATGAAATGATTGCTCCTTTCCTTTTTAAGAAGTCCCTCTATGCATACACAAAGTTCTCAAATAATGACAAGGTTACTCAATATTTTGCTAAAATTATTTTTTCAACTTAGAAAACACATTCACCTAGATTATATGGATGTGTCATCCAAATTCTATGGCGATGGAAAAGGTCATATGTATGAATGAACCAATGTCTTATGAACCTTTAGTTTCAG
>JZKD02S1863668.1:38489-67330 GCA_000966675.3 Picea glauca | reverse complement strand
GGTTGGAAGCCCAAAATAGACCCTTGGAAGCCCAAAATAGACCCAAAGGAGGGTGTGAAAGAATCCCTGAGAAGGTTGAAATGCACACTCTTAGCAGAAGTGTGAGACTAAGTATGAAGATGCAAAAAAAAAAATTGAACATGGTGGATGAAGTTCTGGTCCCAAGGACAGAACACGCTCTGATACCAATTGATCTGACTATGTGTGGGAATATTTCACAATGGATGTGCATTATCTCTCTGAATGCATGCTCTGAGAGATCTAAAATAAAAAGGAGGCACTCAGAAGATTAAAAACAAATTGGGAGAATAATGCAAATAGGAATAAGGCAACGCTCTTGCTGGAAATAGGTGTATTGCCTCTTATCTACACTATCCACCACTGAAAAATGAAAAATGACGTCTTGCGTATTACGCTCTTGCTGGAGATAGGTGTATTGCCTCTTATCTACGTTGTACACCACTAAAGAATGAAAATGATGTCTTCTTATTCGTTGAGCATAGTAAGGGATGCACACCAATTCCTCTTGGTTCACATTCACTCTCTCAACCCTTACCTAACAACAAAAATGAGAATGCAATATGGTTCTCTCACTCCTCTCAACAAAATAAAAAATGCATGATTACACAAGAAATTGAATAACGCAGGATTTCAAAAACTTCATCAAATGTATTAGAGGATTGAATCGCTTCTTAAACAATCAAGGTGATCTTATACAAACGATAAATGTTGCTTTATTCTTCTGCATTTCTCTGTGAAATCAGATTGGCAAGAGAAATTTGTCGCAACATTTACTGACACAACTAATGATTTACTAAAATAGACATCGCCATTATTTACTTAGACTAGTGAATGCTTTATTACAATAAAAGACTAACTGACGTTGACAACGATAAGAAAAATATTATAGCATTACTTCTCCTTCTCACCTTGCTTGCAGAGGACGACTTGTAATTTGTTGTTCTCTTCTTAAGGAAGGTTGAAATCCTTCCTTATTGGTCCAATTCCCAAGGAATTTAAACAATGAACAATCCACATAGACAAAGCTTTTCGAATCAGAATAGACATCTTCCTCTCCACTATTCATGATGTAAAACAATAATTTTGCTTCCAACAAATTCTTTGAGCCATTTAGTGGATCAATGCATACATATGTTATACAAATACTCAAAGTCTTCAATGAAGAGTAAAATGTCTCAAAATCTCCAGGGTATGAACTGAAATTCACAGGATGCCTTCTTCTAGTTTTCAACTTTCTTAAACGTAAAAAAAAAAAAAACTTTCTTTCATCGATCTCGGTCTGTGAATCCTTGGGAGCCTTTCCATCCATCATACAATCGAAGAAAGGAATGTGGCTAGAATCTCGTTCAATGTCCTAATCAATTCCTTCACCATGGACCTAGTCTCCAGAACAATGCAATGTCACTAGCCGAATTCTTCTCTATGAGCTGAAGGTGTTTGGTTTTGCTATGTTTGGCTCCACATTCACTCCTCTGATTGTTGTGAATGATGGTTCGACTTAACATTCTTTCCACTAGTCAACCATTTGGTATCCCTACCTTAGTTGCAGGATAAATTTAGGGGAAGTGGAACCTGGCAAGTATGGTCATCTGATTCTGACAAAATGAAGGTAGTACTCTCGACCTCAATGCACTTACAATTGAGCATAGTTTATACGTTTAATCTCGACATTTGCATATAGTTTTTACTGTTCATTGTTGCGACTTTCAAGAAATCTTTTTTTGGCCTTGCTTTTAAACTCACCTTCGTACCATCCTCACATGTGCAGACTGCCTCCTTCCATACATGTTGGCATGTTTACAGGCAGAGTGTGCTTGTCATTGATGGAAATAACGACAACATCGATGGCATGTTTACAGGCAAGAACAACAACAAGAACAACAACAATGATGGAATGATTGCAGGCACAGTATGCATAGATCAAAGATTAGGAGAGATAGCGTTCTGAGACACACAAACTAGATCCCATACATCAAGGCTCACAGAAGGATCAAAGGTTATGACCTTTGACACTTAGAGGTTTGAGAAATGCAAATCTTAGGAGGAGGAGTGACAATGACCATTGGATCGATTACTGTGAATGATCTGGGCCATCAGATCAGAGTCCAGACAGGAGGAGCGCGTAGAGGAGGATATTAGACCTCAACCGTCAGATTAGAGCGTGAAGGACTATCAACCGTTAGATCCAGTGGAGTTGCAAGGAGGATAATCCCAGAAGTCATTCAAAACTCCAAAGCTGCGAAGGAATATTGGCCATCCATTAAGGCAAGACACGTGGCGAGAGATCAACATTTCGCTGACTTGCGAATTAGAAACGTCAAAGGTGAGAGTTGTAGGAACTCACGATGTCCGAGTTCGCGAGTTGATCTAGATCATTAGATCATGGGAAGTTGTGAGTCGTAGATCTGATGCTGGAAATATCAGGAAGGTAGGAGGCAAATACCCAAGGAGCTGGGAGCTGAAACAATCCTAGTTGTTCATCTGGGAAGGACACGTGGTAGCCGATAAAGCAGATTTGCAGAATCGTGAATCGAAAGAACTGCATCAAGCAGTCCACATACATCACAAAGTCCAAGTTCATGATATCGATCATGACCATTGGATCAAAGAGGAGTCGTGACCGTTGATATAGAAAAACGCGAGTTCGAAAATTGGAAGAAGGGAGGTGCTCTAACCTCCGACATCGCGAGTCGCGAAATTGTGAAGTGTGAAGAAGAGATCTGGACCGTCGATTGAGGAATGTCGTGGGCTGTTGATCAGGCACGACGAAGTTCACGATCTCATGAATCATGAAGTGCCTTTGGAATAAGCGTATGGTCATAGCCATGGTTACATTGGTGAAGGTTAAGGGATGAGCTAGCATGTTTCTAAGCTCCACTTCACAGATCGTGAGTTGGGAGAATCGAGGTAACTCACAGCAGGAGTTCGTGATACATGAAATCGTGAAGCACCCTTTTTCTTGGCCCCTGGTCACAACTGGAGGTCACATCATCGAAGGATTAAGGGAGGAGCTATCACATCGCTAGGCTTGACATTGGAGATCATCGAGATCGTGAAGTGCCTTTTGGATAGGCGTCTAATCACAACTCGTGGTCATGTAAAAGGAAGGGGCTTAGCCAGAAAAGCTAATGCCCACTGTGTAGTTTTTATTAGAAAGGGAAAAGGTGCCAAAGGAATGAGCGCATAGAGGTTCTCTGGGTAACTGCCAGAAACAACTGATTGTTTCTGCCAGAGAAATCGAAGAGGCTTCAGGGTGATCGCCAGAGGAGCTGAAGAGTCTTGAGGTAACTACCAGTGGTATGAAGATTAATCATAGAGACAATTGACATATGGAAAAGTATTGAAGACTGTAACTGCCAGAGAAGCCAAATAATCTCAGCATAATGACCACTGATGATGAACGGATTTAGTATAATCACAGAAAATACGAAGAGTTGCGAGAATCATCTGACAGAGGACTTGGCATGATAAATATACTTAGAACAAAGAAGAGTAAAGAGCCATTGTTGAGAGTGATTCATGAGGGTAGAAGTATGATGTTTGCAAGAGCTGAAACATAGTGAAGAGGCGTAGCACATAGAATGGAAATAAGACACGGAGGATAAAGCGCATAAGAAGAAAGGAACAAACATGCATATCTAAGAGAGGAAGAGAAAGCCGAGGTGCGCACACAGAGACAAAGCAGAATATCATTAAGCTCAAGATGATGCGAGAAGGAAGACACTGATGCAGGCAGAGCAAAGCAATGTAGCAGAACATTGATGAGACTGGTAAGCCATTGATAAATACTGTATCACTGTGATAAATTTATGAGAAGAAAAGATTTATATTTTAGGGTGGTAGGGAGGTGGTAGGGAGGACTGTTGTCCTCAGATTTTCAAGTGGGTGCTTGAACACAGGGAGTTGTAGCTTCCATCTGGTTGCAACCAGAAAGACCAGGGTGGTAGGGTGGTGCAAGGGAGAATTATTGTTATTTTTTATATAGGTTGGTGCCTGTGTAACTGGAAGTTGGTGCTGGAACACTCAGGGAGTTGGTGCTTCCTTCTAGTGGGTGCTAGAGAAACCAGAGAGTTGGTGCTCTCGGCAAGTTGTTTCTTGTAGAACATAGGTGGTAGCCTCAAAGGGAATTGGTGCTCCTAAGAATGATAATGTATAGAAAATAGATATTACCTATCATATCAAGAAGAAGAGGTTTTTAACTTTATGGGTTTCCTCAAAAAATATCTATCTCTGTATATTTCATGTGTGTGATTGATGTTGAATATTTTATTGCTTACCTCCCTGCATTAGTGTGATCGTCATTGAGTGTTCTATAAAGAGTTTAAAATGGGCATAATTGTTTAAGAACAGTAAAAACTGATCCCCCCCCCCCTCTCAGTTGTCCAACAATACGTTCCATCCTAGCTTGTTCTGGAATCTCTAATCAACCCTGGCGATTTCTTCTTCACTAGATCGATTTGATGGAAAAAATAATCTAAACAATCTACTACAAACAAATAACAACAATCCACTCTCAACAATATACTCTAATCTCCTACATTTCCATTTCCCTTCCATTTCCCTGGGCCCTCCCATGAGGGAGTCAAGCCCAGTCCCGCTTTGATACCATATTAGGAAATGTGAGAGGGAGAGTAGAAATATTTACAAAAACTCAAAATTGTGCTAGCTAGTTGGAGAAAATATCTCAAAACAACTAGGCACCAAAAACCTCCTAAAAACTAGGAACATTGATCCAGGTGGATATCGGTGGCCACCCACCTTTTCCGACTGGCTCAAAACAGTTTTCTGGCAATTTTGACAATTTACTATTTTTAGCAGTTTTTAACTTCCGAGGCCATTTTGAGGGCCCAAATGAAATTTTTTCGAGATAGAGGTCCACAATTATGGCTAAAGGCATGATTGAGCCCCCAAAATCAATCTCCTCGAAAATACCTTTTCGACGAGCTATCACACGCCTAAAACGAAGATCGTATGGAAAAGTTATGACCCTGGGATGTTGATGTACTCACTTACCCAAACGGGGCCCACATGACTTTTGGTGTTTAATCTCCTAGGGTTAGGGTTTTGGATATCTAGGGTTTTTGGCATTCCTGTTTATTGTAAAAAGGCCTTTAGAGCCTCATTGTAACCATCTTCTTGCGAATGAGAGTAGCCGTCACATCTTTTCTCAGAGATAAGATGCCACCATTCTAACGAGTCTTTCACTCTGTATTTTTACAGTCTCTATACATTTCTGTCATTAATAGAAATCATGTATTGCTGTATCTTTGTGTTTATGGTTGCATCTCTGATATATTTATGTTATATTATTGTATATACATGATATCTCTGTGCATTTCTTTATTATATCTCCGCTCTCATTTCGTGCTGAAAATAATCCAGATCAGTAGTATCAGAGCAGGCTGCTCTTGATCGTTTCTTTAGTGCATGTCCCTAACGAGGTTTGAGTATAGCAAGTTGGGTCTCAATCTTGTCTCTCTTGAAGACAATCTCTCTCAAACACCCAAGAAACCCTCAATGGTGAAAGAAAATAAAAATGACAGAGTAGATGATCCTATCAATTTGTTGCTTGAGCAAGTTCTCACGCGATAGAGGGACGAAATGATGGAGAATTTTTCCCACATCCTTAAACGCTTGTCGATATCATTAGGTGCATCTTCATCAATTGACCACTTTGGAGGCACCTCGCCTTTCAAGCTACAAGTTAATTTTGATATTCCTGTATTTGAAGGACAGATAGATGTAGAAGCCCTAGAAAAATGGTTAACTCTGCTAGAAGGTTATTTCTCTATTCACAATTTCTCCAACAAATAAAAGATCACCTTCGCACTCCTTAAAGCTCTCCCTCATGTCAAAAATTGGTGGGAAACTTACTGGGAGAAAAGTTTCACAGAGGATTCTGGAATATATGGGGTCGATCCCAGTTGGTATTTTTTTGTGGATGCGGTAAAGGAACAATATTACCCTGTTGGCAACTATGAGGACCAGTACATGAGATGGACCACACTGCGACAAGAGAAGGGCCAAGCAGTTTCGGAGTTCACCAATACCTTCCATACCTTGCACACCAAGCTAGGTATCAAAGACTCCGAGCAACATTTGGTTCTGAAATACCGTGGGGCTATACACAGATACATCTAGACTGAAATGGATTTTCTGGACATCTCATCACTCAGTGTTGCTTATCGATATGCTGTTAAAATTGAGCAGAAATTTAAGCACCAGAACAAACGGGAATTCGGGTATGAAAATCCGCAAAAACCAAAGTATGACAAAGACGTCCCTAACAAACAATCTCTTGAAAACCTGTCCAAGACATAGGAAAAGAAGGGTCACGGGAAGACAAAGAAGGACAATGGAAAATGGTGCGAGTTCCACAAAAGCCCTTGGCACAACACCGATGAATGTCACTCAAAATAGTCATTGGTGGCCAAGATCAAAGACAAAAAAGCCGAACCCTAATTCAAAATCTGATTCTGAAAATAATGGTAAAGGACAGATCATTGACACGGACCCCACTGCTATTGTTGCGACCGCAACAATTCAACCAGAAGAACCAATAGATCCTGAAGAAGGGGAGTGCCTTTTTCATTCACAGATGTGGGTGAAGGGGACCCCGCTGCATTTCATTGTTGATAGCGGAAGCCAGAAGAACCTCATCTCAACAAAGTTCATCAAACAGTTGGGATTGTCGACAATACCACACCCGCAACCATACAACATCGGGTGGCTTCGCCAAGGACAAGATCTCAGTGTCAGCCAACAATGTCGATTGTCATACGACATCCAACCCTTTAAGGATGAGGTATTATGTTATGTTGCCCCACTGGATGTCTGTGATGTTCTCTTAGGCCAACCATATATGTGGAAGCGCCATGTTGTTTATGAGTCTCAACCCCACAGTGTCATTGTTTCTTTGAGAAGAGATGTGACGGCTACTCGCATTCGCAAGAAGATGGTTACAATGAGGCTCTGAATGCCTTTTTACAATAAACAGGAATGCAAAAAACCCTAGACATCCAAAAACCTAACCCTAGGAGATGAAGCGCCAAAAGTCACGTGGGCCACATTTGGGTAAGTGAATACATCAACTTCTCGGGGTCGTAACTTTTGCATACGATTTCCGTTTTAGGCGTGTGATAGCTCGTTGGAAAGGTATTGTTGAGGATATTCATTTTGGGGGCTCAATCATGCCTTTGGATATCATTGAGGACCTCGATCTCGAAAAACCTTCATTTGGGCCCTCAAAATGGCCTTGAAAGTTAAAAACTGCTAAAAATAATAAATTGCTAAAATTGCCAGAAAACTGTTTTGACCTAGTCGGAAAAGGTGGGTGGCCACTGATATCCACCTTGTCATTGTTTCTCTGGGGGGTCATCTCTATAGAATACCAGAGGTATTTCCAACTACTGTTCCAACTAAAAAGTGTCGCAAGGTAGTATCTCATACTGCAAAATTTAGCTTCTTCACAATCTGTTCAAAAGGAGAACAGAAGGACACTGCAACCACTACAACCTCACCCCAAGCACATTCTATCAAACAAAAGCAAGTCGACAAGGTTGCATCAAAGCGCAAAGATTCCTTTTGCACATTTTCCTCTCATGTAGCTTGACTTGTTCAATGGCCTCAGCCTCAACAGGTGCATGACAAACTTCCACAAACTGAGCAACACGACGTCTCCAGCAAGGCAAACAACTCACCAAGATACAGATTCAACAAATGCTTTTCCCTCTCCCTCGGGAACTCAACGCAATGGATAACATTGTTTCCTAAGGAGGGAGGATTGATCAAGGTGGATATCGGTGGCCACCCACCTTTTCTGACTGGCTCAAAACACTTTTCTGGCAATTTTGGCAATTTACTATTTTTAACAGTTTTTAACTTCCGGGGCCATTTTGAGGGCCCAAATGAAGTTTTTTCGAGATAGAGGTCCTCAATGATAGACAAAGGAATGATTGAGCCCCAAAAATGAATCTCCTCAACAATACCTTTCCAACGAGCTATCACATGCCTAAAATGGAGATCGTATGCAAACGTTACAAACCCGGGAAGTTGATGTACTCACTTACCCAAATGGGGCCCACATGAATTTTGGCAGTTCATCTCCTAGGGTTAGGTTTTTGGATGTCTAGGGATTTTGGCATTATTGTTTATTGTAAAAATGCCTTCAGATCCTCATTGTAACCATCTTCTTGCGAATGCAAGTAGTCGTCACATCTCTTCTCAGAGATAAGCTGCCACCATTCTAGCGAGTCTTTCACTCTATATTTTTACAGTCTCTGTACATTTCTGTCATTAATGGAAATCACCTATTACTGTATCTCTGTGTTTATGGTTGCATCTCTGATATATTTCTGTTAGATTATTGGATATACGCGATATCTCTGTGCATTTCTTTATTATATCTCCGCTCTCATTTCATGCCGAAAATAATCCAGATCAGTGGTATCAGCGCAGGCTGCTCTTGTTCGTTTTTTCAGTGCATGTCCTCGATGAGGTCCAAGTATAGAAAGTTGGGTCTTGAGCTTGTCTCTCTTGAAGACAATCAATTTCACACACCCAAGAAACCCTCAATGGTGGAAGAAAAGAAAAACGATGGAGCAAACGATCCTATCAATCTATTGCTTGAGCAAGCTCTCGTGCGACAGAGGGACGAAATGATGGAGAATTTTTCCCACATCCTTAAACGCCCGCTGATAGCATCAGGTGCATCTTCATCAACCGGCCACTTTGGAGGCACCTCGTCTTTCAAGGTACAAGTTAATTTTGATATTCCTGTATTTGAAGGACAGATAGATGCAAAAGCCCTAGAAAAATGGTTAACTCTGCTAGAAGGTTATTTCTCTGTTCACAATTTTTTCGACAAAGAAAAGATCACCTTCGCACTCCTTAAAGTTCTCCCTCATGTAAAACATTGGTGGGAAACTTATTGGGAGCAAAGTTCCACAGAGGATTCTGGAATATATGGGGTTGATCCCACTTGGGATTTTTTTTTGGATGCGGTAAAGGAGCAATATTACCCCGTTGGCAACTATGAGGACTAGTACATGAGATGGACCACACTACGGCAAGAGAATGGCCAAGAAGTTCCAGAGTTCACAAATACCTTCCATACCTTGCGCACCAAGCTGGGTATCAAATACTCTGAGTGACATTTGGTTCTGAAATACCGTGGGGCTCTACAAAGATACATCCAGATTGAAATGGATTTTCTGGACATCTCATCACTCAGTGTTGCTTATCAATATGCTGTTAAAATTGAGCAGAAATTTAAGCACTAGAACAAAAGGGAATTTGGGTATGAAAATCCGCAACAACCAAAGTATGACAAGGACGATCCTAACAAATAGTCTCCCAAAAACCAGTCCAATACACAGGAAAAGAAGGGTCACGGGAAGACAAAGAAGGACACCGGAAAATGGTGCGAGTTCCACAAAATCCCCTGGCACAACACCGATGAATGTTGCTCAAAACGGTCATTGGTGGCCGAGATCAAAGACAAAGAGTCAAACCCTGACTCAGAATCTGATTATGAAAATAATGGTAAAGGACAGATCATTGACAAGGACCCCACTGCTATTGTTGTGATCACAATAATTCAACCAGAAGAACCAATAGATCCTGAAGAAGGGGAGCATCTTTTTCATTCACAGATGTGGGTGAAGGGGACCCCGCTGCATTTTATTGTTGATAGCAGAAGCCAAAAGAACCTCATTTCAACAAAGGTCGTCAAACAGTTGGGATTGTCGACAACACCACACCCGCAACCATACAACATCGGGTGGCTTCGCCAAGGACGAGATCTCCGTGTCAGCCAACAATGTCAATTGTCATACGACATCCAACCCTTCAAGGATGAGGTATTATGTGATGTTTCCCCACTGGATGTCTGTGATGTTCTCTTGGGCCAATCATATGTATGGAAGCGTCATGTTGTTTATGAGTCTTGACCCCGCAGTGTCAATGTTTCTCTGAGAAGAGATGTGATGGCTACTCGCATTCGCAAGAAGATGGTTACAATGAGGCTCTGAAGGAATTTTTACAATAAAAAGGAATGCCAAAAACCCTAGACATCCAAAAACCTAACCCTAGGAGATGAAGCGCCAAAAGTCATGTGGGCCCCGTTTGGGTAAGTGAGTACATCAAATTCCTGGGGTCGTAACTTTTGCATACGATCTTCGTTTTAGGCGTGTGATAGCTCGTTGGAAAGGTATTGTCGAGGAGATTCATTTTGGGGGCTCAATCATGCCTTCGACTATTATTGAGGAACTCAATCTCGAAAAACCTTCATTTGGTCCCTCAAAATGGCCCTGAAACTTAAAAACTGCTAAAAATAGTAAATTGCCAAAATTGCCAGAAAACTGTTTTGAGGCAGTTGAAAAAGGTGGGTGGCCACCGATATCCACCTTGTCATTGTTTCTCTGGGGGGTCATCTCTACATAATACCATGGGTAGTTCCAACTACTGTTCCAACTAAAAAGTGCCACAAGGTAGTATCTCATACTGCAAAATTTAGCTTCTTCACAATCTGTTCAAAAGGAGAACATAAGGACACTACAACCACTACAGCCTCGCCCCAAGCACCTTCTATCAAACAGAAGAAAGTCGACAAGGTTGTAGAAAAGTGCAAAGATTCCTTCTGTGCATCATCCTCTCATGTAGCCTGACTTGTTGAACGACCTTAGCCTCAACAAGTTCATGACAAACTTCCATAGAATGAGTAGTGCGATGTCTCCAGCAAGGCAAACAACTCACCAAGATACAGATTCAGCAAATGCTTTTCCCTCTCCCCCGGGAAATCAATGCAATGGATACCATTGCTTCCTAAGGAGGGAGGATTTATCCAGGTGGATATCGGTGGCCACCCACCTTTTTCGACTGGCTCAAAATAGTTTTCTGATAATTTTGGCAATTTACTATTTTTAGCAGTTTTTAACTTTCGGGGCCATTTTGAGGGCCCAAATGAAGATTTTTTTGAGATAGAGGTCCTCAATGATATTCAAAGGCATGATTGAGCCCCCAAAATGAATCTCCTCGACAATACCTTTCCAACGAGCTATCACACGCCTAAAACGAAGATCGTATGCAAAAGTTACGACCTTGGGAAGTTGATGTACTCACTTACCCAAACGGGGCCCACATAAATTTTGGCGCTTCATCTCCTAGGGTTAAGTTTTTGGATGTCTAGGGTTTTTGGCATTCCTGTTTATTGTAAAAAGTCCTTTAGATCCTCATTGTAACCATCTTCTTGCAAATGCGAGTAGCCGTCACATCTCTTCTCAGAGATAAACTGCCACCATTCTAGCGAGTCTTTCACTCTATATTTTTACATTCTCTATACATTTATTTCATTAATAGAAATCCCTTATTACTGTATCTCTGTGTTTATGGTTGCATCTTTGATATATTTCTGTTATATTATTGGATATACACGATATCTGTGTGCATTTCTTTATTATATCTCCGCTCTCATTTCGTGCCGAAAATAATCTGGATCAAACATACTCCTAATAGAGACTATAACTCTACAAAATAATGACCAATAAACTCAATAATTAAATACGATCACACCAAAGACAAGTGGGAATTACATATCCGAACATTTCCCTCCACATTTCATTTCATGAGCATGACAAGAAAATGCATAAAAAATCTATCGATGGAAAGTTAAATTGTACACAAAGAGAAATGCACTTGTGAGGAATAACTATTAACATTTGGATTTTGGATTTTTAAGTTGCAAGGCATTTGTTATATGAAAACAAACTTCACCCGATTTGTTTACCTGATCGATGGAAAAATGACATATGTTCTCCGTCTGTTTCTGCATTTTCCATTTTATGTTCTGACCATAATAATGATCAACTAGTAGAGCAATAGTGGCTTGGTGCTCCCCGACTCAATGAATATCGCAAGGGCCTCGGTGAGCATCTGCATCATGGCGATGATAGATCCTAGAAGCACTCACGATCGGATAGAGATTACCTCAATGTTCTTGAAGTTGTTGGTGGTCCTCCATGTGAGCTCAAGTGTTGAATTTGTGCATGATGCCACATCTTCTATTGGGTTGGTGTAAAAATTTGTCGGGCATCAACAAATGGAATAGCATAAGAATTATTCATAGCAATGAGTTGAAACAACCAAATATATTGATTCTATTTGAGGCCCGAAGGTGGCATATATTGGAAAAGTATCCATATTGTCCAACATCGTTGACATTAGCATCATGGGCATATACTTGAACAACACTAGCACCAACAATGACAATGACATAACAATGCCCAAGATAAACTGTATCAATGGTATCACCAACTCAAGAGAATTTCATCGATTCATGATCATCAACTATGGAAACAATGCTATGTGTGTTTAAGATTTATTTGGATGTTGATGATAGGAGACTCATATATTGAACATTCAATTGTTGTAGATTTTGATGCCAGTGATGAGGAAAATGGGCCTATGGTGTGGGAGGTTATCAAGGTGTGGTCACCTACAAAATAGGTGGAAATCAATTAGTTGGGGATATAAAAACCCTAGTCCCAACCTAATTCAAGAACCAACAATGAAAATATTCGCGTACTAATTTTGGGGGCCATCCCTAGTTAATTGGGTAAGCTACACTACTTGACTTAATTCATTTGGTCCCATTGTCTCACAAATCTTCCCAATGACATCCACCACTGGCCCAACAAAGACAATATTGATTTATTTCTTCAAAAAAGGAAAGGAAGTTTGGGGCTCCACTATTTTATTTAGAATGAGTAATTGAAAGGAAGTATGAGGTTCCACTATTTTATTTAGACAAAGTAATTGATTTGTTCATAATGGGAAGGAAAAATTGAGTACTTCAAATGTGATGTGGTAATGATCAATGGCCCCATACTATTACAACTTAGGTCATTGCTCGATTGTACACTTCTTATGGTAGTGTGTTCCTGGAGTCAATTTTCAAGAAACTTGTAGCTTGTAGATGAACCATCAATAGTCCTTCAAGTAATATAAACATACAGGTTCGTCTAAACATAGAGAGGTGGATATGGATCAATGGTTGTAAGGAAAATACACATTGTTCCATCACATACAATGTCCTTTATCACAATGTATGTGGCATGCAACAACTTTGAGCGAATGCAAATGGTTGGTTTGGTTAGTTCCACATCATTACAATCCACACTTTTTTCTTCTCTTCATCCTTTTACCATATCATGAGGAGGTTAGGGAGGAGAAACACAACAACAACATAGTTGTTTCATTTACGTGGCACCTAACTCACACAATAAATGATAATTTTGATATTTTAGATTGCATGAATTGAAAACATGTTATGTGGTTGAAAGGGAACAATGGAGTTTGTGATATGGAAGTGTTGTTGTTAATGGTTTTTGTTTCATGAAGGGTGGAGGCCTTTTATGAAGTTATGGCTCTTTTTTTTAATACGTACATAACATTTTTTTTTAAAGTCTTGATTAGAATGTTCTTTGTCCCATCGAATTGTTTAAGTTATCCAATTCAACAAGTTGTTTTTGTTTCACGACCTTATAAATAAATTAACATTCCTATTTAATAAAGGGTTGCAATTGTTTTTAATTCAACTTAGGGAAAACAACAATACTCATTAGAATGATACTAGGTATTTTAAATGTACTTTTGAATTGCATGATGTTAGACATGCTACAATAATAATAATAAAATGATTGAGCTTGTCCACTCGTTGCTTTACTCCCAAATTATTGAATAAAATGTTCAAAGTTGAAAAAATTGATTACGATAATCTATCCATGGGTTATCGCTGAACAACCTGATAAGACTTTTTCACACCCATTACTTGTTTACTTTCCATTTGTTAGTCTTTGTGTAAGCCAAATGTTCTTTGTTATAAAAAAAATGGTTTGTAGATAGACATATCCTGCTCCCTAGCTAGACTTTCAATATTCACACTCGGGTAGGAATGGTAAGGACAAATCTTGCTCAAAAGTGTTTCTAGATAGATATCCATTCCTCATAGATATCTATCCATCCCTAATATAAAAAAAAGAATCTGATTTATACACAACCCCAACACCCTCTTCTTATTATCCTAACGTGGAACTTACCCTCTTCTTTATCTAAACAACACGAACACTAAGATTGCTCTCAATAATATTGAAATTGAATATTGACCAAAACCTAAAAACTACACTTGATATTTCTAATTGTTAATTTTTATAAAATAACTCTTATAAAAAAATGGTTTGTAGATAGACATATCCTGCTCCCTAGCTAGACTTTCAATATTCACACTCGGGTAGGAATGGTAAAGACAAATCCTGCTCAAAAGTGTTTCTAGATAGATATCCATTCCTCATAGATATCTATCCATCCCTAATATAAAAAAAAAGAATCTGATTTATACACAACCCCAACACCCTCTTCTTATTATCCTAACGTGGAACTTACCCTCTCCTTTATCTAAACAACACGAACACTAAGATTACTCTCAATAATATTGAAATTGAATATTAATATTGCTCTCAATAATATTGAAATTGAATATTGACCAAAAACTAAAAACTACACTTGATATTTCTAATTGTTAATTTTTATACAATAACTCTTTTTGCAATATGTATTTACACCTCATACGAAAACTTATAGTATGAAAGGATACATGATGTAGGTTTATAAGTTCTGCATGTTTTAGTCACCCGCTTCTGATCGAGTTCAATTAAAAACAATTCTGCTCTTCTGGCTGGCCACTGAAAATAGAATATTAAGTGGGATGTCTTACAATATAAGGGATGGGTGGGACCCGGTTTCTATTTCCTGTGCAGAGATTCCATTGAAGACAACACTCATTTATTCATCCATTGTCGATTTACTCAAGCTGTCTGGTTAAACTGTTTATTTAACCTGAATTTGCAGTGTTCATGGATTGGTCAGAACATCAACGATTGTATGGACTCATGGATACTGAACAAGGCTGCTTCAAAAAGTTTGCCTGTTATGCTGATTTGGTTCATTTGGAAGGCTCAGAATGAAGCTCTTTTCGAAGGGAAGCCACCTATAGCAGGAATCGTTGCCTATAGGGCTTTAAACACTCTAAATAACCATCAAACAAATTATAAGTCGCAGGCCTTAAGATTGAGTCCTATTATCCGTCGGAATGGCTTCACTTTGGTTTTTTTTGATGGGGCTTTCAATGCAGGGAAAAAAGATTGTGGGGGCAGGGGGATCCTTGAAGAGATCAAATGAACAGGATGTTAGATGGTTTTTTGACTACAGAAAAGGATTAAATATAAAAGCAGAATTATTGGGAGCCTGGGCTGCACTAACCATCGCAAACTTCTTGGGTATTAATTATATCTAGATTTTGGGGGATTCCAAAGTGGTTATAGATTGTTTGGGAAAATATGCCATCTCCAAGCTATCCAAATTGAAAAGCAGAAACGCAGAACTCCAAGACATCAGCTTTCAACACATTTACTCAGAATCAAATGAGGAGGCAGATAAACTTTCTAAGATAGCACTCTTAGCGCCTAGAGGTAAATTAACATATTATTACTGAGATGGAGAGACTGAGATCCCACAACAGTATATTAAATTTTTCTAAAAGACCATTTTTGTTTGGATAAATTGATTTGTATTGTTGTGGGATGAAAATCCAAATCTGCTGGTTCTGGTACAGTGATAATATTAACTTATTATTAGTATTAGGCTCTAGATACATCCCTGATGTAGTCAGTTTTTTATGTCCTTTTTGGAAGTAGTGTGCTAGTTTTGGAGTGGATGAGCAGTGGAAAGAGCAGCCTTGTAGCCCTGAAAGTTTTCAAACTAACTTTTATCTTTTGATCAAACGATGTAAAAATTATTTACTAATATAATTTGTTAGATTTTTCTTCTGAAAAAGTTCTGCATGTTTCAGACCTTTTTTTTTTTTATTCAATGGAGAGTTAGCCATCTAAAGTAAAGTTATAAATCTGTTTAGGAAACTTGTTTAGTCAATGGAGAGTTGTCTAAAACCTAACGTTAGAATGTAACACAGTCCCTATGGAGAATAAAACCATGATCTCTGTCTTTGGAAGGTTCCAACTCTTGTCTGCATCTGCCAACTGCACTTTTGTCTGTATGTTGCACCTCTTCAAATGGTTCAAAAATTTAATGCATCTAGCCATTGGATTCTTGCTGCCTTTGTCCTGGTAATGTGTGAGTTGTTGTAACCATTTTTTATGTTTTTTTTTCGATTTGCACTCTGCCATTTTTTTTTACTGATTATGCCTGCACTTTATAATTTCCTTTTCATTTGGCTATTGTGTTTCCAGTTATGCCTGTCGTTTTTTTTGGTTTGGTCCTTCTGAATTTTTGTTAATGAGTTTATGGGCTTGTTTCTCTTATTTCATTTTAATGCTATATATTTCATCTAATGCCGTGTATTTGGTTTGGTTTTGTAACGCGAGAGTAAAATCTCTATGGGTATGCTTTTTTTCCATATTTGTGGTTCTGATGGGGCTGATTTAATGATTTGTAACTCGCCGTGGAGTTTGAGCAATTACTGAAAAGACCAGGTAACGAAATATTTCTCAAACAATATTTTAAAAACTAGGGTTTAGTTCGGTTCAGTTGATTGCTATGTTTTTTTAAGAAACCAGGGTTTGTAAAATTAATGGACTTAAAAATTGTTTTGAAAGATTGAGAGATCATATATCCTAGTTGAAATGTGTGGGAAAATTCCTTAATACATCGAAACTAGGGTTTGTAAAATTAAAGTACTTTAAATTTGTTTTGAAAAATTGAGAGATCATATATCTTAGTTCAAACGTGTGCGCAAATTCCGTAATACATCGAACCTAGGGTTAGTTCAAATGTGTGGGCAAATTCCTTAATACATCGAAACTAGGGTTTGTAAAAATGTGTGGGCAAATTCCTTAATACATCGAAACTAGGGTTTGTAAAATTAAAGGACTTCAAATTTGTTTTGAAAGATTAAGAGATTATATATCCTAGTTCAAATGTGTGGGAAAATTTCTTAATACATCAGCTAAATGTTCTTTCACAGTTGAAGGTTGTTTGGATTCAAGCTCATTTGAGATGCTACTTTAGAGGATTGGGGGATTTGTATTTAATGCAATTTAAAAATCTGTGAGTAGCATTTTATATCAATTTGACTAATCCATACATAGCTGAACAAAAATGGAGTAGTTATACAGGATTAGAAATGTTATGTAGTTATGTCCTCGAGGTGTAGGACAGTCGGTGATGGAGTGTGTTGTTAAGGCACTCTGTGATGTTAAAGTCACCGGTTCAAAACCTGTGGGGACAAAAAATCTAGCCATGTTAAGGGTTGGTGTGGCTTAGCCTTATGATTTGAGTCTTCTACTCCCAATGTGTGTGGTGTTTATTTCTTTTGTTTTTTTATAAATGAGTTTTTTTTCCTATTTCTAAGAAGACCAACTAAATTCGAAATGTTTTTACCTTTCCTTTCCCAAAAAACTAAACCGGGTATGTGGATGTACCCATGTTGTTGGTGTGCCAACACCTAAACCGGGTATGTGGATGTACCCATGTTGTTGGTGTGCCAACACCTAAACCGGGTATGTGGATGTACCCATGTTGTTGGTGTGCCAACACCTTGGTACAACAGGACTTTGTAGTCGCATTAAACTCAAATCCTCATAAATGTCAAATATTAAGATCAATTGTTAAGTTATTTATTAGCATTAATAAAGGGCTTGCAAGATCATATTTTAGAACACAAGCCTTTAAAAATTCTTTTATGAAAAAATGTAAATGTATGTAAATGTTTAAATAGAAGCTTATCGTATTTTTTTATTCCATGAAAAATAATATATATTTGATATTCAGGAAGAAAACAAAATATATAGCAAAGTGCCTTATATTTACTGAACTTAAAACTATTAAAAAAACTTGCTTATACAGTCATCCAAAATGGTATTGTCAACAAATTCCTAAACGAAAATTACAGCTAAGAGCTAGTGAGCTCTACTACATAGTTCTGACATCAACATTAAAATTTATTTTCAAATGTAAATGTTTAAATAGAAGCTTATCATTTTTTTTCCATGAAAAATAATATATATTTGATATTCATGAAGCAAACAAAATATATAGCAAAGTGCCTTATATTTGCTAAACTTAAAACTGTAAAAACAAAAAACCCGTTTATATAGTCATCCAAAATGGTCTTGGCAACAAATGCCTAAACGAAAATTAAAGCTAAGAGCTAGTGAGCCTATAGCCCATTGTCCATACTTGTCATTGACAGAATTCATACTTGTCATTGTCCATACTTCTTCCATTTTGTTTCCTTATCTTTTGGGTTGTCGGGTGCACTTACCCAAGAGGAGATTGTACCTCATTTCATGGGCAGAAGGGGATAAAGGCACATAGGGGAATGTAGCCAGAAAAAGATAATGTAGGGGAATGTAGAACAATGCAACATTTCTTTTAAAAAATTGAAAGATCTGCAAAAGCAAATCACACATTAAATAAATGTCCCGCTTGTCGAGGAGGTGCATTTATGTGATGTCATTTTCTTTCCATGCATATGACACTCGGTGTACCTAAGCTTCAAGTGATGTTGCGGTACTCTTTTATTTCCATATCTTATAGTACCCAATTGTTTTGGACTTTAATCAATTAATGGCAAATGAATGTGCATGGAAAAATGTTGCATCACGGATGAAGGGCAACACACCCTTTACAAAGACACCCATAAATGAGACAATACAAACCCTTGTATGTCATGAGCCCCATGCCTAGAAGTCTTACCCAATCCATCTCATACTCATCACATGGCTTAGATAGGTTTCCTTTGGGAAATATCCTTGACTTGGGGATTTACTAACCCAATAGGGTACCTTGACACCCCTCCCATACCTAAATTTGACAAAGTTTATAACGCCTTTGAGGATCTATTTAGTTTGAAAAGGGGGGTTTGATGCACATATTGGGTGGCTCTTGTACTAGATATGGCTTACTTGGCATGATACTTGTGACTTGTGAGCCCTTGGAGGGTGTATTTGCTTGTCTTTGCAGGTCCTTTCCCGGTGAACAAGTATTCGTGAGAAGATGACTTTGTTCGGACCTTCATGGGGGATTTGGAGCCCAGGGATGAACGTTGAACCCCACGTCTGGTGCACCACATGATGATGGTCGTTACACCTTGATTATTGAGGGTGTTTCCTTTGGAGGCACTTGGGAATGACTTGGTGATGATCTCCCACCTTCTTTCACTTGGATGTTGGCCTTTGGAGACCTAGACGTCATCCATCTAGCCCATGTCATCACCATTTAGAGGGATAGGTTTTGATGGAGATGATGCGTTGATGGAGGAGGCTTATGACATGATATTTGGCGCATGTGGGATGGTTTATGGCCTTTGGAGGCCCAACATTGCACATTTCCAGACTAATGTTCCACCTTTGGACCTCATCATCACCTTAAGAGGGGATGAAGTCACCCTTTTAGGGTTTACTTTTGTAAAAATTGAATTTTTTGTAATTTAAATGGGAAAATTAAGAAGTAGGTTCATTTATTTAAAAGACATGACTTTTGGATTAAGTCTTTTGGTGGCTAGGATTTCCCATATAAGTATGGCTAGCCACCATTCCTTTTTTCATAACACTTCCCTCTCACAAGAGGATTAGATCTGAATTTTTCTCTATTTTGGGAGTTCTTGGTCTCTTTACTAATTCACTGTCTCTTGGAGGATATGCTTTGGATATTTCTTCGCTATTTCTTGGTGGAATTTTCTGCACCTAGGGTTTGTGCATGGTTAAATCTTGGTGAAGTAAGTAAAATATGCAATTTCATTTCATGTCTTGGATGTTTATGATAGATTTTACTTGTTCATATTGAAGATATATTGCTTGTTTAAACCCTAGGAGAGGAGCATAAGGTGTTTCCTCCTCTTTCTAGATTATTTCATCCATTTATTTGCCAAGGAAATCTTGTCTAGGATAAAATCCTAAAGCCCTAAAGTGCTAGCACTTTAGGAGTTTGGTTCTAGAAGCTTGTTGTTATTAATTTAAAGAATCTAAGGAAAAGAATTTGCTAGAACCCAAAAGTGATTGCACTCTAGCAACTTTTTCTCTTAAGGATCGAAGTTTAAGGCCCTAAGGTGCTAACACCTTAAACTTCATCCAATTATCCTTAGACATTATTATCATCATTTCTTCAATTACTTAGTGCTATTTTAAATTACTCCATAGCCCAAAAAGCACTAGTTTCATTGCTCTTGTGAAGGAATTTGATCAAACAAACTCTCAAACATCATTCTCTAAGGCTTTTACTAACTTCTTCTAACCCTAAACTAGATTAATATACTAACTTTATTGTTGTTGTTGCAAAACATTGCTACAACCATCTAATTTACTGAAGGTTGCTGCATAAATTAGTCTAACATTAGCTTAACTCACTCAGAAATTGCCTGGAATAGTTGAAAATTTGTTCTGTTGGGATTTTGCTAAGTTTACACTGTGATTTCATGCAACTCCAATCTAATTTCCTTGTGGCTGTTACAAAACTCTAATGGTTGTTGTAAACTGTCATCTTGCTGCAATTTTGTACCACCTATCATATATTTTCATTGTCTATTGTCTCTTGAGGTATTACTTTCATATTGGTACTTGGAAATTGCTATATAGATTCTATAATTGGTCTTGTTCCAAGAAGGTACCCAAAACAGTTCCCTTTGTCTCAATTTCACGGACATAGACTTCTAACTTAGGTAACTAAGAGAGGGGGCTATAGGCTTGGCTACATTACTTGCTATTTGATCCCTTGAGGTTCCCGGGGATGCCTCCCCTGTGGTGGACCTCTCTCCATCACTAAAATGTGGGGATCTCTTACTAAGGTGACCGTGGTAGGATTTCTTGTAGCTACGCAAGATTTGGCTTACTTGTGTTGGGATTTGAACAAGTATGAATCGTATGATAATAGGAACCATATAATCATATTCAAAAAGACCTTAATGCAAGGAAGTATCTAGAGGTTTCCCTGTGAGTTTTTCTTTGAAAAAAAAAATCATTATGTTGAGATATTCAACATATGCATAGTTGGATGTATGCATCCCTACTCAGTTAGCAATGCACTTGTGAGTATTAAATCAATGTGTTGTTTCCATACTAGTAATCCTACATTATTTGAAAGTCTTATGGCTAACTCCCTTATCTCTGCATGGTTACAACTTACGTCGAATTATTCAACATATGCGTGGTTGCTTTTATGCATCTGTACCATATTAGCAATGGGCTTGTGGGTATCAAGTCAATGTGTTGTTTTTGTAGTAGCAATCCCGCTTTAGTGGAAGTTCATGTGTTATGGCCAATTCCCAAATCCTTCCATGGTTACTATGTATCTATCTATGGGTCAATTTTATATTTTCATCGTTATTCCCATTCAACCAAAAAGAAATCAAGATGACTTCTAAGCCCATAACAAGACCATGGGCACACAACAACTATCATTAGTTGATCCAAAATAGGTTCAGAATAATCTCTCCTCCAATCTTTGTATAAAGGTTGAGCGCTTGGTTCTTTTAAAAGGATAATTTAGATTCGACTGAAGTTGGTGAAGACCAAGGGTCAAAGGTTTCATCTTGACTCCACTAGAAGATGAAATGAACCACTTGTTTATTGGAATTACAAAGTAGGCTTATAAGCAAAGGGATGCCTTGCTTGATGGAAAGCAAAACCCAGATGAAAAAATTGGAAGCTTGGGAAGAAGGGTGTAGTAGTAGAAAGATGGAGGACTTAAAATAATGAAATTTGCTCACAGATCAGAGGACAAAGAGGATTCTGAGCTGACAAAGAGGATTTTGAGCTGGTCCATGAGGAGAAAGGATTATCTATGATCCAAAAAAATGCGTGAAAATATTGCAAATGAAAAATAATCCACAAAATCTCTCATTGAGTGTGTTTAGCCCCAATTGTTACAATGCCTGAGAAATTTAATTGTTAATTTGTTGAATCACTAGTTGGGTTCCCTCAGTCATTTGGATGTTGTGAAATATCATGTTTGTGAATTCATTGGGGTCAATCCATTTAAATTCCTAGCTCGATTCACCTATAATTGGATTGCTGGACATGCACCCATGACTTGATTTCACCTTCAATTTATCGTTGGTTGTAATCTATTACTTGTATATTATCTATACCATAAGAATTGGCCCAGATGTGCATCGTTCTTCATTTTCCCTATTCGACAAAATGAAATGAAACTTGTGTGATGTGCAACTACAACCCACAAGGAAATTGGGTTACGATAGGTTCATGCAAAGCAATCACAGCGAGACACACCTATAACCCCACACCCCATTTGAGTTGTTCGAAGCAAAATACATTAGAACACCTTTAGGTAATGCATTCTCCAAGCCATATGTGCATTGCTGATTTCTTACTACCACATGTACGCAAACATATGGTCATACACCTCTACGTTTCGTTGTTATTGCGGAGTTGCTATGCTTCTCACATGTATGATAAATGGCTCGAGAGGACGTTCATTTGAGTGTTGGCTTCGAATATTTTAATAAATACAAATACTGTATTCAGTTGCCATTTAAAATTAGAGTGCACTTGCATTTGTCTAGAATGTATCTCAACAGCATAACGTTGTAATAGATAATGCTCATGTAGCGTTTAAACCTCTAGCCATCCACATTTGCAGACATCTAAATGGATAATGTATGTTGAATGATAGATGATTGCTTAATGACATATTGTGTTTAAACATTTAATTATAATTGAGTGGTATACTTGGTTGGTATTATAAGTAGAAGAAGTGGGCTTGCTCCTTTGCTAGGTTTGGGTCTTCGCATTACTATTAAGTAAACCAAGCCATTGGAACTAGATTTGCACAAATCCATTCACCCCATGTAATGAATTCATATTATGAAGTTTAATTTCAGTGTGATTGTGATTACAGAGAGTTCAATTCTTTTAATTATGTAGGAGATTTGTGTTAACGAGATGTATGAACCCCAAGCCAACCATTTATAGATCATTAGTATCTTAGAGGTCTTCCCGAGGAAAGTGGAAAGTGATCCATTTAAATTTTGTCTCCTTTTTAACTTATTTTGAAATTTTGTTATGTCCTATCGTTAATACTGAAATAAGGGTGTACTCATGTATATTTTAGGCCTAGCATGTAGAGGTTGTGGACAAGACTAATCCTAGATATGAGTATTGTTACTATGTGGTTTGTCTTGGTTCTAGTAAGAGGTTATGGTATGGAAAAACATGGATAGGTTGGAACTAAACGCCCATGTGGAGGAAGGCAACAAACTAAATTTCCACATACTAAATCGTAACTTGTGATGAGAGAAAAATATACTAACTCTTATTCAACAAACATTATTTCACATTAGAGGACAATGTTTGTTTTTATAATAATGAAGAGATTGTAGCAACTTTTCAAAAATATGATGGCTAAGGATATTGGAGTAAGTATATATTGACTAAGATTTATAAATACAACTCTTAGAAGAGTGCCTCTTAACCAGACTCTAATTTTAACTCTAAAGATTCACTACTACTAATAAATTGGATTGGAGGATTATTTGACTTGTTACCAAGATAATGGTTGAAAGGAAGTATGAGATCCTTCATTATATTATGCATCGTACTTTTGATATTTTTTTCTCTTTAACTATTCATATTTTCATTTAAGTATATTTACATATAAGGCATTTTCACACAAAAAAAACATGGGCTTATGGATGGTCATCACAAGTTAGAGTAAAGCAGGGTTAAAAACCATCTAACTTATCAAAACCACCTACAACATATAAATAGGATGTCCTCAAAAAGATTGTTAGCGAGGGACAAAAGGGAATGACATCAAACATTAGGAAGATTAAATCCAGTCATAAAAAAGAACACACCTACATCTATAAGAGGATCATCTTTGCAATTTTTGGAAAGCCCCCACCCATCATTTGTTGGCACCTCATCAGAAACAACAACACCATGACCATTGTTTTTAGGATGTATCTTATTCTCTAAAATTACCAATACAAGAACTGGGACTTCATCATTAAATGGTCATGCAAGAGGGTTGTGTAGCCATTTGTTATGGCATTCTTTCCTCTCATTGGGAACCCAACCAACTATGTGCCTGGGCCTCTCCTCACTTTGATAGAATTATTTGGAGCGAGTACAAGGGGTCAAACATTTGGTAGGTAGTTCCCTTCTCATGGTGCATGACACCCTCCCTAGTGCTCTAGGAGTTGGCAATGCGCGTTGCATCATGTTCCACCTTTTAGACAATCCTTCTAATATTTAGAAGGATTGTTGCTTGTGAGAACTTATTATTTGTTTGGGTGAGATTAAACAAAACAATATTTCTTTTTTTCTATATTTAGCAAAACTTCAACTACAAGGACTTTTCAAAGAACATAAAACTCGAGGACCTCGGAAAATTTGTCCTCTAACATGTTGGTTTTGAATCTTCCATAAGGGGAGTAGGAGGGATATGGCCAATATAATTTTGAGGCCCAAGAACAACTGAAATGAAATATTGTTCTTTCTGACCCAAATACTTTTTTTTTTAACAAGAACTAGGAAAAATTATATTATAAAGTGTGGATAAATCCACTGTAGTACAGAAAAGGGGGTCATGAATGACCTTCGAGAGATAGAAGCTTTGGAGATTGAAATTGCTAATACAAAATTTTTGTCCATTGAGTTTCAACCTTCCCTAGCTATAACATAACTACTATATCTCGAAGAATACAGTGTATATAAGACTCCATTTATATATAACGTAAAACAAAACATGATACTTGAATTTTAAAAATTTAGCTACCTGGTTCCATTTTGATCCTTGATTGCCCATCCTGCTCCCAAATTGGGTCTGGAAAGGGCTCGTTGAGATTCGAGATTTGATTTACTATGGCTCCCTGGGTGCTTGTTGAGGAACTGGGTTGTTGATGGCTTCTTTCCATCTGGTGCATTCTACTTTGCATAATCTCCAAACTACTGCATTACTCTTTGATTTGGGTCCTTTGAGAAAATATTTTGTCTTTTATCCTCTCAATTAGATGCCTGTGCTGAGAAAGGGTCTCAAGCTCAAAGGTTAATGTATAGTCGAGTGCTCCCATGTGGATTCGCAGCCTCTGACACCCTGCACACTCCATCTCAGAGTCCAGCTGGTCCAGTCCAATGAGTAGTCCCTTGGCTCCCTGCAAATTCGCGGTCCTTGGCACATTGTGGTTCTTCTGTTTATTATCCATACCGCTGAGAGGGGAAAAATTCTACAGAGGGCTGGGATTCTTGAGTTCTGAGAGGTTGGAAGTAGAAGAAATAGGTCCCAACAAAGGCCGCTAAGCGAGGATCCGAGTGAGTCAAAGAGTAAGCGATGGGCGAAGTGAGGGGCGAGGCAAAGGAAACAATGAGGTTGCCCAAAAACTCAGAGTAGAGGCTCTCTGAGGCACAAATGACTATGAACAGACAATGCGAATTGGGGAGAGCATAGGGTGCAAATGGCTTGGCATAGACTTAAAGAAAATTCACCCCAACAAGGACAATGCCCGGAAACGCTAAGAAAATTCACCATATGTGACATTCAAATCCAAAATCATGTCAAACAGATGAATCACAACCTCTTCATGGGGCACTGTACTTGGACCCTTCAAATCTTCGAACCTAGGACTGGATCCATCGTCACCTTGACGATTTCACTTTGCTTCAGATCTGCTACACGCTCGAGCCATCTACGTCATATCCTTCGACCTTCACTTTCCCATAGACTCAACTGAGTGAATAAGCATACCACCCACCCCATGATGGGATCATCGTACTAGATCTCGTTCACACGGTTTGTACTTGGTCGAGGAGACCCTGTCTTTTCACCTTCTAGTTGTTGTCTCCATCGATCATGACTCACGCTGGAGCTCTAAGTGTACCCTCTTGTGGCCATTACAATATGTCTCCTGATCATATGGCGTAGAATTATACAAGGGGGGCTAGACCTTCTTTACCCTCCACACCTAAGGTTCCAGGAGGTCTCCCTATGGCCTCGTTCACCATTTTATCCGCTTCCATATTATTTTCTCTCAAAGGGTGTAAGAAGTTTGGCTTTAAGGTCCTTGTGGTTACACGATTTCTGTCTATAATCCTTTTTAGTCTCAATTTTTTTGGCTCGGATCCCTGGATCTTCATCCTTATGATTGTCTTTGAGTCACCTACTACATTTAGGCTGAGGATTTGTCGTTGCTTTGCTAGTTGGAGTCCTTTAAGAATTGCATACGCCTCTTCTTTATTGTTGGTGCCATTCCTGAGATTCCAGTATCTGTCCAAAATTCTTTTACCTATGGGCTTGTAGAGAACCCCTCCCCTGTTTCCAACCCAAATACTTAATAAGAAAACTAAAAACAAATATTTATTTACTAATTTATTTCTTGTGTGTTTAAGACAACAAAATATCTAGTTAATTTTTCTAAGTGGGTTACAAAATCTTTAACTATATGCATTCTACAATGCTACTTAGAATGAAAAGTAAAAATATCAACAACAAGAAGCTAATAATAACTAAAACAACAAATATATGGAGTTAGGCCTTCCTATGTACCTTGTGTTTACTATTTATTTACTAATTTTATTTCTTTTGTGTTTAAGACAACAAAATATCTAGTTAATTTTTCTAAGTGGGTTACAAAATCTTTAACTATATGCATCCTACAATGCTACTTGGAATGAAAAGTAAAAATATAAACAAGAAGAAGCTAATAATAACTAAAACAACAAAAAGATGGAGTTAGGCCTTCCTATGTACCATGTAAAGAAAAGGAGATGAAAATCTTAAACTATATGCATCCTACAATACTACTTGGAATGAAAAGTAAAAATATAAACAACAAGAAGCTAATAATAACTAAAACAACAAAAATATGGAGTTAGGCCTTCCTATGTACCTCGTGTTTATTATTTATTTACTAATTTTATTTCTTGTGTGTTTAAGACAACAAAATATTTAGTTAATTTTTCTAAGTGAGTTACAAAATCTTTAACTATGTGCATCCTACAATGCTACTTGGAATGAAAAGTAAAAATGTAAACAACAATAAGCTAATAATAACTAAAACAACAAAAAGATGGAGTTAGGCCTTCCTATGTACCATGTAAAGAAAAGGAGATGAATGTAAAGCAATAATAATAACCATGTGAAAAAAAAACATAAACAATAAGAAAAATTATACGTAATTCCCTAAGAGGATGGATGTCCTCTACTTCACAAATTTTTTAAGTTCTCCTTTGGGGAAAATTCAAAAAGGGGTCTTACTAAAGTTGAAAAGAAGAGATCAACAAATGCTTTGAGATGCAATCACAAAAGCTTAGCAATAATGATGAAGAAAAAACAAAATTATTACTGGAAAAGAAAAGTGCAACTTGTAGGACATTGATAATACTCCTTGAAGGAGATGAGGACATGGGAGGAAGAGAAACCCAAGATAATATAAGATAAGATAATTTTATTATTGTCCAACTAATGACCACAAAAGTAAGTCAAAGGGACTATTGAGTACAATGATGTCAATACAATGCAAGAGTACCAAAAGGTATCCTATAAAAGGCGAGATGTAGAAAGTAAAGTGCAATAAGGTAGAGTAGTAGAGAGTGAGATCTACTTCGATGCACAAAGAACCCTTTGTCATGAGCTCAAAGACATCCTCTGATTGTAGGAGAATATCTAAGGACAAGAGGAACTAGAATAAAAGAGGTAGATCTGTCATGGAATGGATCGATCTCTCCTACCATTTGAGGCGGAATGAAGAAATATGAGTATAGTTGGGTGTCCCAGGGGGGTGCTTGGATTGTCCGTTGTGTTGCTGACTGATAGAGGTAGTGCATCAACGAGATCTAGGGGATCTTATTCATCTCCTAGGAAGGAATATGTTCTGATCACATCACTGAAATCTCGTGGGATGAGGGGAGGTCCCACGTGTGCATACTGATTTGGAGTCAGGGGTTGCGCTAGTGTCGGTCTGTCTCTTAGTGCCCCTTTCTGAGGGTAACACCGTGAAAAAGGAGGTGATATGTTGAATAGGGTGTGGTATCCTAGGAAGTTGAAGAGTATCGGCTCAGAGCCTAAGGGACTCCTGTATGTATAAGGATAAACACTGTTGCTTTGGATACCTAAAGAAGCCTATGAGGGTCTGAGTCCACTTGAATAAGCAATGAAACTGCCCCCTAATATCATAATAAATGGTGCACCAAAAGATGAAGTGCTCATCGGTCTCGACCTCCTGTAGCTGGCATAATTGACATATCCAGTTTGGTCGATTGATCTAGTGGTCTGTTTCTACCTGAAGTTTATGAGAGCCCACTCTGAACTAGGCTAGAGGAATGCGAAGAGCATGTGCCCAATGGAAGAATGTATACTTTGGTCAAGTGATGAACCCATCCCTAAGCTCAGACAAAAAATGCTCAATTTAAAAGGCCATATTTGGGCATAACCTGCCAGGAGGGTTAACCCAAGTGATCTAGATAAACTGCCTATAAATGTAGTCTCTGATGATCTTGTTCAATACCTCTATCGTCGATAGGAGATGGACAGGTGCATCCAACGAATATTGAAACAGAGGGATACGATCAATCTAAATGCCCACGAATTCTAAAATATCTGAAATTGTGCGAATTAACCTCGAGGCTTGACCCAATGGGCTAGAGAGGGAAATGGTCTCAGAAGAGAAATAAGCCAAGTACGAGTACTCGTCTTGCCCATTTGTCGAGTCAATGTTAAGCCCTAATATTGGCTCATTACCCCTTAATTAGGGCATATTAGATTAGTAATGCTATTTTATTTATGTCGGCTTTAGG
>JZKD02S1863657.1:35453-71060 GCA_000966675.3 Picea glauca | reverse complement strand
AAAAAATACTTGCTAACTATTTCATCTTCATTCATCTTTAGTTGTTCAAATTTCAATCTGTATGTTTGAAGTTTGGCATCTTTTACTTTCTCATTTCCTTCATAACTGCTAATAATTTTATACCACATTGCTTTGGCAGCTTCAAGATGCATCACCTTTACAAACTCAGTTTCATCAAGTCCTTTCAAAATAGCATTCATTCCCTTAGCATTAAAACTAAACTGTAACTTATCGTCCTTGGAGGCTAGCACAACAGGCTTTGTATATCTAGTCTCTACTACATCCCAAACATCAACACCCAAGGCCATTAAGTATGTTCTCATTCTAACCTTCCAGAAGGCAAAATTTGTTCCGTCAAATAGAGGGGGCTTAGAGGCTGAAGTCCCTTCATGACTTGTCATGTTTAAGCTTATAGATCTACCTTTGAATAAAAGGAACCCGCTCTGATACCAATTGTTGAAATTACTAAGACAACTGAGGGGGGGGGTGAATCAGTTGTTATTGTGCTTAAACAATTTTAAGTCTATTAAAACATTCTTAATCTTTCTTCAAATGATCATCAACATTATACAACATATGGACAGTAAAAGTAAAGAGCACCAGTCACACATAAGGTATACACAGAGACAGATTTTCATGAGGAAACCCATAAAGGGAGAAAACCTCTTCTTCTTCAAAATGATAGGCAATCTTTTAAGTTATGTACATCATCTATAATTGAGCACCAACTCAATGCGAGGCTGCTACCTCTGTTTTACAAGCTGTAACTTGTATGAGAGCACCGACTCTATTGTTTCTCTAGCACCCACTAGAAGGAAGCACCAACTCCCCTAATGTTCCAGCACCAACTGGATGGAAGCACCAACTTCCAGTTACACAGGTTCCAACCTGTATAACAGAGAACACTTGTTCTCCCCTGCACCACCCTGCCACCCTGGTTTCTCTGGCTGCAACCAGATGCAATCTACAACTCCCTGTGTTCAAGCTCCCACTTGAACCTCTGAGGACTACAGTCCTCCCTAGCACCTCCCAACCACCCTGGAATATGAATGAATAAATAAATAGACAACTACACAGATAAATCGATTCTTACCACTTCTTCTCTGTTTTGTAAATCTAGTCTTCTTCTAACTGTTCTGCAATTATTCTCTTCCTTTGTATGTTCTACAATTCTGCTCTGCTTCAACTTGTTCTGTCATTCTGCTCCATTTCAAATATTTTCCTCATCCGTTACTCTTCTCTGAGTTTTATATCACACTGCGCACATTTTCAGTCTCACACTGCACATATTTTCAGTCTCACACTGCGCATCTTGTGATTTTCCCTTTCTTATAGTTTAATTCATTTTTCATCCAGAACTACCAACCATGCACAGTCTGTCTCTTTTTCTTTTATGCACCACACCCACATCAGTTACACTTTGCATCTTCTTCGACAAAAGAAAACCGTCTAAGCAACTGAAATGCCAACCGATTAGGAATCATGAATCAGTTTTGCTAACTGATTCGTAACTGATGAATTAACTGTGAGAGAGAACAGTAGCCCTCCAATCATATTCAAGTTTATCTACACCGTTGGATGAAATTTATTAATCTTTCCTTTAAATTGGGTTTCTTCATTTCGGCATTCCTGTGGCCAAGTGTCTCGACACTTCATGTCGTGATCTCTGAAGCTTCGATATAGAGATTTTTTGCGCTAGCTCCTTCCTCTATATGACCATGGCCATGACCAAGTGCTTATGCAAAGAGTTCTTTTCGCAAATTTTCATTTTGTGAGTCTGGATATGAGGCATCTCAACTCTCCAAGTCGCGATCCCCAAAACCCCGAGATGGAGCTGAGATCAACGATCCGCGATCTCGATGAATCTACAATCCAGATCTCATCATGAATTCGCATCTCGCGATTCCTTCGATGGAGGTCCTTGTCACTCCAAGTTGCGATAAGCGAAACTTCGAAATGAAGCTTAGATCAACAGTCCACAATTTCGATGAATCTACAGTCCAGATCTCATCGTGAATTCGTATCTTGCGATTCCTTCGATAGAGGTCCTTGTCACTCCAAGTTGCGATAAGCAAAACTCTGAAATGAACCTTAGATCAACGGTCTATGATTTCGATGAATCTACGGTACAGATCTCATCGTGAATTCGCATATCATGATTCCTTCAATAGAGGTCCTTGTCACTCCAAGTTGTGATAGGCAAAACTCCTAAATGAATCTTAGATCAATGGTCCAGACCACACCTTGATCTGACGGTTGCGATTAAATCACGATTTCGCATATCGCGATTTCGATGGTTACATTTCTTACCTCTCCAAGTCGCGATAGGTGAAGCTCTGAGATGGAGCTCAGATCAATGGTCTAGACCACACCTTGATCTGATGGCTGGGATTAAATCGCGATTTTGCATATCGTGATTTCGATGGTTATGTTTCTTACCTATCCAAGTCACGATAGGCGAAGCTCCAAAATGGCGTGGGATCAATAGTCCTGATCAACACTTGATCTGACGGTCATCAAGAATTGTAAATGAGATCCAATGATCAGAAATGTTGCTTCTCCTCCTGAGCTTACTTTGTTCCGCTTACTCTGATCTTGCCATCGATGATCTACCAACAATCCTCTACACTATCTCTTCTGAGCTTAATCGACTCTTCTCTGCAGCGTCTTCTCATAATGCCCATCTATTACATACTTTATGTACTCATGCCATCTTCATTGTTGTACTTGTCATCGATGACAAGCATTCACTGTTTGTTAAATATTTGCCAACATTGGTAAAACCTAAGTGCCCAACTGTGGGAGTAGCATGAAGCTTAGAAAGCATCATGGATTTAATTTGTGATTGTTTACTTAAATAAAAACACCATTTGTAGTGAAGCTCATCATTGTGCCAAGAGTACCCTGGGGAAACTGGAGAATTGTCTTTCAATTGTTGGATTAGATGCGAAATTTTAGGATCTTGTAGTCATTCCTGGCGAACAGCTTCGAGCCAATCTGGTACAATGAAGGATAGGGAGAACATGGACCCTTCATATTCATATTTTTTATAAAGAGTGTCAGCAACCATATTTCCTTTACCTTTCTTGTAAATGACCTCATAGTGATATCCAAAGAGCTTAGTTACCCATTTTTTTTTCCCTAAAGAGGAAGGTCATTGCTCCAGAAAATAATTGAGGCTTTGATGATCTGTCTTAATTTGGAAGTGTTTCCCCAAGAGATAAGGGTGCCAAAGATCCACTGCATGCAGAATAGCCAATATTTCCTTTTCATATATTGATTAGCCCAAATGGCGTTCTGACAATTGTTTGTTGGTAAAGGCAAAAGGTCTTCCCTCATGCATAAGGACTGCTCCAATTCCTCTCCCGAAGGCATCACATTCCAGGACAAAGGTCTTTGTGAAATCAGGAAGGGCCAAGACCGGAGTAGTGTACATAGTCACCTTCAATGCTTGAAAGGCCAGATCAGTTGCGGGAGTCCAAGTGAAAGAATTATTTTTAAGTAGAGCAATGACATGTGCCACAATATTTCCATAATTCTGAACAAACTTGTGATAATATCATGTTAAACCCAGAAACCCACGCAAGCGTTTGGTAGTCTTGGGGTGAGGCCAATCCTACATTGCTTCAATCTTATTAGGATCCACCTGGACACCAGAATTTCCAAAAATATGACCCAAGTACTTGACTTCCTAGGTGCCAAAGGAACATTTAGATTGTTTGAGGAAAAGTTGATGCTGAGAGAGTAGATGAAGAACTTGATCCACATGGGCAAGATCGGATTGCCAAGTTTTATTATAGATGATAATATCTTCAAAGAAAACTAAGACAAAATGATGGAGAAAAGGATGGAAGACATGATTCATGAGGCTTTGGAAGGTGGAGGGGGCATTACACAGGCCAAAGAGCATGAAAACGAACTCATAGTGACCCTCATGAGTTCGAGAGGCATTCTTGGGGATGTCATCTTCTTTCATACGTATCTGGTGGTATCCAAAACGCAGATCAAGTTTAGTGAAATATTGAGAACCACTTAACTCATCCAAGAGATCATCAATGACAGGAATGGGAAACTTGTCCTTGATGGTGAGTTTATTGAGGGAAAAAAAGTCAAGACACATGTGCCAAGTACCTTCTTTCTTAAGTACCATGACCACAGGAGAATAATAAGGGTTGGTACTAGGGCGGATAACACCTACTTGTAGCAATTCATGCACTATTTTCTCAATTTCATTCTTTTGGGCAAAGGAATGATGATAAAGATGAACATTTGGAAGAATACTGCCAGGAAAAAGGTGTATGGAATGATAATGAACACCACGAGAAGGAAGAATTCCCTGAGGAGTGGAAAAAACAGCTGGGTGTTTGGAGAGAATAGCTTGGAGGTCAAGATGCATCGATGGTGTCTCAACTTCCTGAATAGAATGGATTTGCGCAATAATATCAGAGTGGCCTTTCTTGAGGGTATTTTCCATTTGATGGGAACTGATGATCTCGAGAGAACCAGTTGTGAGACCTTGGAAGTGATACCTTTGTCCCTCCTATTGTAATTTCATGGTTAATTCCTTAAAATCCATAAGAATGAAACCCAAAGTGTGTAACCATTCAGTACCTAGCACAATGTCACAATTGCCCATTTCAATGGAAAACATATGAGATTTCATGTGGTAATGTCCAATTTGAAGACGTACATTTTCACAATGCCCACCACATTTCATGGACCCACCATTGGCTATCATGATTTGAAAATTATTGACAGCATGAATATAGCAATTAGTTTCCTGGGCAATGTGACAATGAATAAAATTGTGAGTGTTGCCACTGTCAACAAGGATCATGACCTTCATATTCTTAATATATCCAATGATCTTGAGGGTTTGTGGAGCAAAGAATCCAGTGAGAGCATCCAAGGAAATGAGTGGTTCAACTCAGGTGGGTCAATGGGCTCCTGGGTAGCGTCGTGAAGGGAGGGCTCTTCAACAAGTGCAATTGTCACATCTTCTTCGGGGACATATTCAGAAATGGCCATAAAAAAAAAAAACCTTACACTTGTGCCTCGAAAAATATTTTTCATCACAATTATAGCAAAGACCCTTCAGTTGTCATTCATCCATTTCATCCCTAGTTAAATTATGGACTTTGAGGGGAGTGACAGGGGGTTAGGATTAGTGGGTCAAGGGTGAGGAACAAAAGAGTATTTTTTGTTCTAGGGTTTTTTTTTTGTTGGGCCTCTTTAGCACGTTTAGTAGCTTCCAACCAACTCTGAGGGTGGTGTTATCACACTAAATTGCCTTGGGTTTTTACTTTGTTTTTATCCTTTTTTAAGCCTTAGATTTTAAATTTTTAAGTTTCATCCCTTTAAATTTTATGTTTGTTAGGCCCCCCTAGATAAATAAATTTTTGAGTCTTAACTCATGACTGATCCTCAAATTGATTTTTGGACTTAGAACCATTTTAGTTCATGTGTTAAATTTTTGGTCCCCTTCATGATTTGTCACTATGATTGATCCCTCCCATGACTATACTGATGTGACACACCTTTCTCCTCAATCATGACCTCGTAGGCATGCCTTGTTGTCCTTGCTTACCTATCCAATCATTTTTTAAATTGGAGCGTTTCCCACTCATCAGGCAGTTCCGTAGCGCCTTTCCCGTTCATCATACTTCCACCACGAATCATGATTTCCATGATTGATGTCATGTTCCTTGTTTTCAGTGCCAGGAGTTGGTTAAATAAACCTCCAAAATATCGTATTTATGAGCCTTGATAACGGTTTATGATTTGAATTTCAAGAGTGTTGCGCTACTCAAACTCATAGTTCTAGTCAGGCGACAACGGTGCGACCAAATCTGATGTTGAGGTAGATTTGAGGGCCGAAATTTTTGTGTCTTCATCCTGAGATTTCGTTGAAGCTTCAGACAGGTGTTTACTCCACATGTATCCCATGTTGCCTCCTCTACACATTATTTTTTACAAAGAGTTAGTGCTCATGTTTCGGTTTATCAGGCTTGCACAGTTGTAAGGGACACATCTTCCCATTATAGCCTTGTCTCCTTTCTTTTCAAACCTATGAACTCCATTGCTCGTATCTAGGCCTGATTACTTCTGCCTTCCATAGCCATTGAGGTTGAAAGCACCTAAATAGCCTATCCACTACATATGCATCGCGCTACCCAAAGGCACTGCTTAACCCCTATGTGTCTCCCCTGCTTCCTTTCATTTTGGAGTTAAGTGTTTTTACCCAGTTACAAAGGGACAATTACAGATTACCCCCTCATTATCTACACTCTCAATACCTGTACAAATCTAAGGGTGTGATTCCCACAGTCAAAACTTGGCTTACTAGCACCAGTTTGTTTTAAGGTCAACCTTGTACATTTGAAGCCCGATTTTTTAGTCTTCGTGGTTATTACTATCCCATAAGCCTTAAAAGGCTCTCATTCTAAGCCATGGGGACTCCTCAGATGAAGAAGACACACAAAGGGGGAAAGGTGGTTAGAACAGAACCTGTGGATATGCATCTTTTTGATATAGAACCCATGGCAAGAGAGGTTTTTCAAAGAGTGGGATGCCTCTCTTTCTGCCAGAATATGCAAAGAGGCCATCTAGAGGTGACAAGACAGTTTACATTGAATTTTGATGGAAGGAGAACCAAGGTTGGGGATTTGGAATTTGGGGTGATTGAAGCCTCTATATCAGCTGCAACAGGAATCCCTACTACAGGTGAAAAGTGGTTCAAAGCCATGGCTTTGAGTTCAGCCTATGCCAAAGATCTCCTTAAACATGAACAGCAAGCCAGTGATTTATCTAAAGGTGTGCCAAGGAATCAATTGATTGAACAGTTTGACAAGATTTTGAAGATCATCTAGAGATATCTTACATGTGAAGGGAGATTTAACACATTGTACTAGTACCATATAAGGCTTTTGTTGCATTTTACTGGTAAATTTGAAATGAATATTCCCTATTATTTGTTAAGGAGCATAGGTAAGATGCCAGATAGGATTCAATCCAAGTCTAAGGATGTGGATACTAGCCTTTTCCACTCTTGATTGATCAGAATGTTAGTCTCTGAGGAATTGGGTAAGAAAGAGATTTCATGGGAGCATTTTGTTGCTGCTTCTCACTTTAAGTTGGATCTAGCATTTGCTCCTCAATCACAGAATGCAAGTCCTTTGTCACCCACCAGTGTTTTTAAAGAAGGGAATAGTAGGAAGAGAAAGGGAAGAGCCCCTGTTCAAGTTTCAAACGTTAGCAAGCAGGTCACAGGAGCTGAGGAGGAAGCTTGTCCTTCCCCACAAAAATAGTTTTCACCACCTCCTCCAACAGGGTTAGAAGAAGTTCCTTCTTCTACTAAAACTACATCCAACTAATGGAAGAAGCTACACTTCCCCTCTTCTCCTCCATAAGCCAATGCCAAGGGCAGAAGACCTTTCACAAGGTCATCAATTCTAGGTAAGTTGTTGAAGAACAATCCATACCAGAAATCCTTATGCAAAAGAAGAAGGGTAAAGGCATTGAAAAGCATGTGGAAATAAAAGAAGAATCTCCTGTACAGAAAAAGAAAGATAAAATCCAAGCCACCAAGAAGCCTGATGAGGTAGACAAGGCAATTCCCATGAAGGTGGAAGAGGAGACCGACAAAAAACCTATTGAGACTATGCATGTCACTACTCCACCTGACAGTCATACATTCAAAAGATTGTTTAGGCAGCTTAGGGATGCTAGGAAGGAGGTAGCTCATCTTAAAGCAGAAGATATGATTCACATGGCTCAGATGAAAGAGCTCATCGATGGCTACAAACATACCCTTGACCTGGCAAGGTTTGTAGCAAGGAAGGCCTAGCTCCTTCATAGGAAACTCCAAAACCTTTATAGGATGAATAGAGGTTTTCAATCTCAGAACAGAAAACTCAAGGCAGAGTTACAGCATTTTCAGGATGAAGTAGCTCAAAGAAACTTGCAGGTATTGGTTGAAGTTGCCATTGAGAAAGAGACACCAGCAATCAAGGAGAGCACGGCCCCACTGAAAAAACGTGTCATTGCTAAGAAGAAGAAGTCTGTTGTGCCAAATGAAGATCCTCCTTATACTATAAAGAGAGTGAGGTTAAGTGTCAAGGTAACAAAATAGTTGGTGAAAGGTGAGCCGCATTTTTGAGGATGGTTCCTTTTTTGTGAGGGTTAATTGATATTAAAATTTTATCTTTTCCACCTATACAGGATTTTAAGCGTTGATTCTTAGAGTTTTGGGCTTTTTGTGAAGTGCTAACTCCCTTAGAAGTAAAATGCAGACATTCTATAGCACCTTGGCACTACGAAATAGTCTATTTTGATATTATACTGGTATGCTACCTACAGTGCTGAAAAGTTAACTAAGGATGATGGGTTTAAATACTATGCAAGGTCACTACTTTCTTTGCACATGTTCAAGATTGGAGGTGTTGCATTTTTTATAGTGCTACCTAAACTTTGCACATAGACACACAGTGGTGCTACGTAAATTTGCTACCCAATATCTGGCAGAGAACAAAGTTTGCACACATATGCAGCATAGTGGTGCTACACAATTTTGCTACCTAATATTTTACAGTGGGTAAATTCTGCACAGAGAATATAAGGATTCGGCGCTACCTGTTCTACTTGTCCAGTTTTGAAGTGCGCTACTCAAAATTCTACCTAAAGAAGCTACCAACAGACACTAGGGATTCAGGGGGGACAAGCTAACAACTTTTTGGATAGTTGATGATGGAGAATATTATAGAAAAATCATCTGGCATCATGAGGACAACCACATGCTCCTGAAAGACACATGGAAAACAAGGAGTTGTGCAGCAAAGGGAATCAAACCAGTTTAAAGTTGGGTTGGATTAGTCACCAACATTTTCCTATTTTATAGCATGGTTGTTAGCCAAGTTGTTAGATGAAATAAATTCTTAGAGATTTTCAAGGGAAGGAGGCCAGCTCGTACCTCCAGTTGTTGCCTCCCTTTTTTTATAAATAGATAGATGAAATTCTTAAGTAGGATCGGATGGTTGAGCAAGGCTCCCTTAGACTGTAATATTTTGATGACGTGATTGTGATCTGGCTATGTACTAGACTTAAGACTTTTTGACTAATAGAAATCAGCTTCTCTTTCAGCTTATTTTCTTCTGATACTAAATGTTCATTCTTTGAATGATTCACATGAATGATTGTGGTGATGTTATGGTGGATGTTTGATCATTATATTATCATGATGTTTATTTAGCTTCCTTAGTTTCTGAGTTCAAGAAGATCTTGTGTTAAGAAACTTTATTCCTTGGGCTTTTGTAGACCTGATGTTTACAACATCCATTACATTCCTCTCATTCAAGTCTTCAGTCTATTCATACTTACTCCCAATTACTGATTGAAGTTAGCCAAGACCTTGATTGTTAGTGCATGCTAGCCCTGTTATCTGAATTGGAACATTATCATTTTGAGTCCTTTTCCATTTCACCCTTTAAAACACCCTTACATCCACATATAACCTGATGGGTATTGGGCTTGCCTTCCATGAAATCTGAAGGTGATTCCTAGTGCTAACATTCTTGGCATGTTGTTGGGGAACGATTTGAATATTTTTCCCTGGGATTGAACAACACAGCATACTATTCCTAAAGGTGCATTAGAAATCAGTATCTTGAAGATTAAATCTTGCACCTGACAACTCCATTGTTTCAGCTCTGGAACCTAAAGGCAGACATACGAGATCAAATCCACAACTACCTTTGGTTCCATCTAAGGTTGGCCCAAAGAAAATAATCAAGAAGGGAAAAGCTTCTCTAAAAAAAAATGTTGTTGTTGTTACAAGTGCTTCTGGTCAGTTGCCTGATTCCACTCTTGATACTCCGGTTGTTTTATCAAGTAATTTTTCTTTACCTTCTCCTGAGTATCTAAGAAACTTGATTTTGAAGAGTTTCATGTTGAACACTCTTCCTTTTAAAATGAATTGAAAGAAGAAAATATTGACATTTTCTCTTCCCCTGACATTGAAAAGTGTTTCAGCCTTGATAGTTTTGAAGATTTCCCTACTTTAGGTTTTGCAACACCTCTTTCTGTTAAAACTTTTGTTGCCAAACAAGTGGAAACTTCATTTCCTTTTCATACCTTACCATCTTCTTCCAAGACTCAACCCTCTGCTTTGAAAACTGAAACCCCCCCTTCATACTTTCATTCTTCTCCTAATCCGCACATAGTCAAGTCTCCTTCTCCTTCTTGTTCACCAAGAGTTCAAAATCAAATGGTATTTGTTAACCCCCATGCAAATAGGATGGATTCCATAGTGGCTGTAAGATACGCTCCTCTAGTCTTACCTCAGCCATTAAATGCTCTCCCTCCTGGAGACTATTTGAAATACATGCCCAAGTTTACGGGAGAAGAAGATATAACAGTTGAGGAACATCTTGTTGCTTTCTATAGCTATGCAGATAACCAAAATATTGAAAATGAGGATGTGTGGATGAGGATTTTCGTCCAAATCCTTTTTGGTGAGGCTAGGAAGTGGTTTAGGGGTCTAGCCCCTGGATCTATTACTGGTATTGAAGAATTGGATGAAGCCTTCTTGAAGCACTGGGGGGACAAAAAGGATTTTTGTACTACATCACCAAATTTGGATCCCTAAAAAGGAAAGAAGGAGAGTTTGTCTCTGACTTTTTTGAAAGATTTAACAAAATGTACAACAAGATCCCTGATGATATTAAACCCACTGAAACCTCTGCAAAAATCACTTATGTCAGTGCATTTGACCCTAATTTTTGCCTCCTCTTGAGAGAAAGAATATCACCTTCCTTAGTTCATATGCAAGATGTTGCCTTGGAGGTAGAATCCAATATAGTAGCATCAGATAAGCTCAGGGAAAAATATGATAGGGATAGGAGGAAAAATAGAGCTGAAGCTTCAACTTCTGATTCTTCTGTTGTCCATTCTCAAGTAGATGAGATGACCAAATTAGTAAAACCTCTTTCTACCGATATTGAGAAGTTAAAATCAGAAGGGAGACAGACATATAGAAATTCTCAAAAAACTTACAATAGAGGTAACTTCGGGAGACCAAATAATGCTCCCCAAATCCTTCCTAGAGATCCCAGAAACAAAGAAAGAGATGATCAGAGGGTACAAGCTCCTTTCCAAAACAATTTGGTTGTTGACGACGAATAAGAGGAAGTAGAATTTGATCCTAAGATTCACTGCTTAGATGATACATCCCCATCCCCACACTTGACTCAATCCTCTTATGAGCAATCCTTGATGGATATTCAAATTAATGAGTTAATTAAGGGAGAGAAAGCAAAAGAAAATACTAGTAGATATAATTTGAGATCTAAGAAGAATGAAGAAAAAAATGATGCCCAATCAGCCTGCCCAAAAATAATATTCTGCCAAGGTTGTGTCAGTGAGTAGCAAGGAAAAAGACTCTCAAAGTCCACAAGTTTTGATCATAAATCCTTCTCCTGAAACCAAAGAGATCTTGAAGCCTTATTCTTCCTTCAGTTTTGAGAATGATATCCAGAAAATAAAGATCCCTATACCTTTTTTGGAACTGATAAAAAATGAAGAATTTAAAAAATATCTATCCAAAATGTTACAGCCCAAAGCCTCTCTAAATGCCACTGATTCAGTAAATCTACAAGATGAAAATCCAATGGTGATTTTGGGTCCATTGATAGAAGACAGAGATGATTCATCCCCCCCTTTCTATACGTCACTGAATATTCATCATAAGGTGTTGCATAATTGTTTGATGGATTCAGGGGAATCCCACCATCTCATGCCAAAATCTGTTATGGATGAACTTGGGTTAGAGATTACAAAGACTTATCATGACTTATATTCTTTTGACTCTAGAAAAGTGAAGTGTCTTGGATTCATTAAGGATATGGTGGTGACTTTATTTCAGTTGCCCATGAAAAGTATAGTGATGGATATCGTAGTTGTTGATGTTCCCCCCAAGTTTGGCATGCTTTTGTTGAGATCTTGCATAAAAAGACTTGGGGGGGCCTTGCAGATGGATCTCTCTTATGCTACTATTCATGTTTTTTGGGGAGAGCATAGAAGACTTTACAGGGAAGCTCAATTGGCTTACATCATTAGTGATGAAGCAAACCCCACAAATCACCTTGTTTTTTATTTTGATACAGATTTGAGATGTAGCATTTTGTAGCTCACTGACACTCCTGAAGACCCTTTAGAAATTAGAAAACAGTCCATTACCTTTTATGAGGATCCTTTTCTAACCACTTTTGTCTGGAAGATGTTCTTTGATGGAGCCTATTCCAAGGAAGGTGTTGGTGTTGGGGTGGTCTTTGTCTCACCAACTCAAGAAACTATATCTTTGTCATATAAACTAGAATTTGAGACTACTAATAATGTGGCAGAGTATGAAGCCCTTGTCTTGGGGTTGAGGGCTGCTAAAGACATGGGGATAGAAGAGCTACCAGTATTTGGGGATGTTGAATTAATAGTCCATCAGATTAAAAATCTTTATCAAACAAAGCACCCTAGGCTTAGATCTTACAGAAATGAAGTATGGGACTTGGTGGACAGTTTTTTCTCTTCTTTTAACATATCATTCATTGCTAGAGAAGAGAATACCATGGTTGATTCTTTGGCAGTATCAGAAAGCAACTTCAGAATTCCTATACCACCTAAAATCAAGTATGGTGTAGAAGTCAAGTACATGCCTTCTATACCGGACAATGTAAAATATTGGAAGGTGTCCGAAGATGATTTAGAAATTGAAAATTTTCTTGAGATTGTTGATGATTTTTCTGCATTACACATTGATCAGGATCATGATTCAGAAATCACTCTTCATGTTGATGTTTTCCTCAATAAAATTGTTAATCATCATATTGTGCAGTTGCCTAGCAATCATACTCCAAAAGGACTAGTTCCTTTGGAAAGATTATTTGATGAGAATGATGTGGCATTGAAAGGGAAGGTATCCACTGATGATGTTGATATAACTAAGTGAAATTGGGGCACTGAAAAGAATCTGAAATATGTCAAATTGTCAAGCAGCCTAGCAGAAGAGCAAAGGAAAAAATATACTAAGTTGTTGACGGAATTTTTTGATGTATTCGCTTGGACTTATGAATATCTTAGAACTTATGACACAAGCATTATAGAGCACAAGATTCCTTTAAAAGAAGACACCAAACCCTTCAGGCAAAAGTTGAGGAAAATCAATCCTATGTTATTGCATGTCATGGAGAAAGAGGTAAAAAACATTTTAGATGCAAAAATTATCATTCCTTTGAGGTATTCTGAATGGGTGGCCAATTTGGTCCGAGTAAGAAAAAAGAATGGAGAAATCAGACTTTGCGTTGATTTCCTAAATCTGAGAAAAAGCTCAAAAAAAGATAATTACCCTTTACCCAAGATGGAGCACATATTACAGAAGGTGACAGGAGCAACCAGGATGCTTATGGTTGATGGATTTTCCGAATACAATCAGGTCTCTGTTTTTCCAGAAGACAGGTAGAAGATGACCTTTACCACTCCTTGGGGTACATTTATGTACACCAAGATGCCCTTTGGTTTGTTTAACGCAGGGGCAACTTTTCAGCGAGCTATGGACATAGAATTTATTGGAGAGAAGGATAAGTTTGTTTTTATCTATTTATATGACATAACAGTGTACTCTCAGTCTGATTAAGAACATTGTGATCACTTAAGAAAAGTTTTCTTGAAATGCAGAAAATTTGGCCTCTCTTTGAATCCGAAAAAATCATTGTTTTCCATGAAGGACAGAAAATTATTGGGGAATATTGTGTCATCTAATGGGTTAAGGATTGATTCCAATAGGTTTGAAGCTATACAAACATTGGCACTTCCCATATCCAAAAAAGAGGTTCAATATTTTCTTGGAAAAATTAATTTTTTGAGAAGATTTGTGTCAAATTTTGTTGAGTTGGTTAAGTATATCATAGCCATGCTGAGAAAAGGTAGTGAATAAAATGGACTGCTGAGTCTCATGACTCTTTTCATCAGATAAAGAAAGCCTTGACTGAAGCCCTGGTTCTTATCAGCCCAAACTACTCCAAGGACTTTCTTATTTTTTCTTTTTCCTCTTTTGATACAGTAGTTGCAGTCTTATTGCAGAAGAACGTTGAAGGCTTAGAGCAGCCCATTGCCTTTTTCAGCAGGGCATTGAGAGATGTTGAATTAAAATATGACATCATGGATAAACAAGCCTATGCATTGGTCTGAAAGATCTTAAGTCTTTCAGAGTTTATGTTCTGCATTCAAGAGTCATTGCTTATGTCCCATCAGTCGTTGTAAAAGAAATTCTTATTCATCCTGATATAGGAAAAATGAGCAAGTGGATTGTTAAAATACTCGAATTTGATTTGGAAATTAAGCCTACTAAATTGGTTAAAGGCTAGGGTTTAGCCAAGCTCTTGGCTGAATCAAATTGCTCATCATTGGGAGTGAATTTCATCCACCCATGTTCATAAAATCAGCAGGCTGAAATAACTAATAGAGGTTCTCAAAGCATCTCTGCATTGGCAAATTGCAGTTGGTACAAGGACATTATATTTTTTCTGCAAAATTTACAGCCTCCAAGTGGTATGGAAAAGAACAAGGTGAGAGCCTTAAAACTCAAATCAATAAAGTATAGCATTGTTGACCAAATTTTGTATTGGAAGGATCCATTAGGAGTTCTTTTAAGATGTCTAGACCCCCAAGAAGCCCAAAAGATTATGTCTGATTTTCATGGCGGTCTATGTGGGGGGAATCATTATTGGACAACCATAGCGTACAAGATCCTCAAGGCTGGGTACTTCTGGACTAGTTTGTTCACTGATGTTTTTGCTAAGATCGGAGCCTGTGCTAAATGTCAGAAGTTCTCTGAAAAGCAGCAACTTGAGTCTTTTACATTAAAGCCTGTGGCAGCTTCAGGACCTTTCCAGCAGTGGGGCCTAGATTTTATTAGGGAGATTCATCCTGCTTCCAGTGGTCAACATAGATGGATCATGACTGCTACAGATTACTTTACTAAATGGATTGAAGTTATTCCTACAAGTAATGCTTCCCACAAAGTGATCATTGGTTTCCTTGAAGACATTATGTCAAGGTTTGGGTGTCCTGACAGAATCGTCAATGATAATGCTGCATCTTTCAAGGTTGAACCATTGATTCAGTTATGTGAACAGTTTGGGATCACTTTGATTAACTCTACCCCTTACTACCCTCGAGAAAATGGGCTTGCAGAATCCTCAAGCAAAAGCATTATAAAGATTATTAAAAAGTTGTTAGAAGATAACAAAAAGGCATGGGACTCAAAACTCAAATTTTCTCTATGGGCTGACAGAGTGACGGTAAAACGGTCCCTGAGACTTTCCCCTTTCCAGCTGGTGTATGGGGTTGAGGCAATTTTTCCTTCTCAGCTTGCCTTACCTGTGGCAAAATTCTTCCAAGATTACCAAGGGGAGCCCAATCATATGATCAGAAGGATTCAGCAGCTGGTTGAAGTGCAACAGACTCGGGAAAAACTTGTAGACAAATCTTATGATCATCAACTGAAGATCAAGCAGGCATTCAACAAGAAATTCAACAAAGAGGATTTTCAACTGGGTGATCTATTTCTCAAGTGGGATGCACCGCAGCAAGATAAAGGAAATCACGGTAAATTTGAAGCTTTATGGATCGGTCCTTTCAAAATCTCTAAGGTATTCTCTAATAACACCTTCAAGTTGCAGAATATGGAGAATGAAGAGGTTTTTGGTGGCCCTGTTAATGGGAATTTCTTGAAAAAGCACTTTTCTTGAGCCTTGAGTGGCTCTTCATTTTCTTTTTATTTTTGTTTCAATAACTGACCCCATAGCCCTAGGATAAGGCACTGAATCTACTCATTCTTGGCATCCCGCAGGGGGCATGCCATCCCATGTGGAGCCAATGTTATCACACTAAATTTCCTTGGGTTTTTAGTTTGTTTTTATCCTTTCTTAAGCCTTAGATTTTAATTTTTTAAGTTTCATCCCTTTAAATTTTATGTTTGTTAGGCCCCCCTAGATAAATAAAGTTTTGAGTCTTAACTCATGACTGATCCTCAAATTGATTTTTGAACTTAGAACCATTTTAGTTCATGTGTTAAATTTTTGGTCCCCTTCATGATTTTTCACTATGATCAATCCCTGCCATGACTAGAATGATGTGACACACCTTTCTCCTCACTCATGACCTCATAGGCATGCCTTGTTGTCCTTTTTTACCTGTCCAATCATTTTTTAAATTGGAGCGTTGCCCACTCATCAGGCAGTTTCGTAGTGCCTTTCCCATTCATCATACTTCCACCATGAGTCATGATTGCCACGAATGATGTCATGTTCCTTTTTTTCAGTGCCAGGAGTTGGTTAAATATACCTCCAAGACCTTGTATTTATGAGCCTTGATAACGGTTTATTCTTTGAATTTCAAGAGTGTTGCACTGCTCAAACTCATAGTTCTGACCATGCGACAACGCTGCGACCAAATCTGATGCTAAGGTAGATTCAAGGGCTGAAATGTTCATGGCTTCATCCTGAGATTTCTTTAGACAGTTGTTTACTCCACAGGTATCCCATGTTGCCTCCTCTGCACATTAGTTTTCACAAAGAGTTAGCGCTCATGTTTTCATTTATCGGGCTTGCACAGTTGTAAGGGACTCATCTTCGCATTACAGCCTTGTCTCCTCTCTTTTCAAACCTGTGAACTCCATTGCTCGTATCTAGGCCTGATTACTTCTACCTACCATAGCCATTGAGGTTGCAAGCACCTAAATAGCTTATCCTATGCATATGCATCACACTACCCAGAGGCATTGCTTAACCCCTCTGCGTCTCCCCTGCTTCCTTTCATTTTGGAGTTAAGTTATTTTACCCAGTTACAAAGGGCCAATTACGGATTACCCCCTCATTGTCTACACTCTCAATACCTGTACAAATCTAAGGGTGTGATTCCCACAATCAAAACTTGGCTTACTAGCACCATTTTGTTTTAAGGTCAACCTTGTACATTTGAAGCCTGATTTTTTAGTCTTCCTGGTTATTACTATCCCATAATCATTAAAAGGATCTCATTCTAATCCATGGAGACTCCTCAAATGAAGAAGACACACAAAGGGAGCAAGGTGGTTAGAACAGAACCTGTGGATATGCATATTTTTTATACAAAACCCATGGAAAGAGAGGTTTTTCAAAGAGTGGGATGCCTCTCTTTCTGCCAGAATATGAAAAGAGGCCATCTAGAGGTGACAAGATAGTTTGCATTTCATTTTTATGGCAAGAGAACCAAGGTTGGGGGTTTGTAATTTGAGGTGATTGAAGCCTCTATCTCAGCTGCAATAGGAATCCCTACTACAGGTGAAAAGTGGTTCAAAGCCATGGCTTTGAGCTCAGCCTATGCCAAAGATCTCCTTAAACCTGAACATCAAGCCAGTGATTTATCTAAAGGTGTGCCAAGGAATCAATTTTAAAAGTTTGACAGGATTTTGAAGATCATCCAGAGATATTTTACATGTGAAGGGAGATTTAACACATTGTACCAGTGCCATGTAAGGATTTTGTTGCATTTTACTGGTAAATTTGAAATGAACGTTCCCTATTATTTGTTAAGGATCATAGGTAATATGTAAGATAGGATTCAATCCAATTCTAAGGATGTGGATACTAGCCTTTTCCACTCTGGATTGATCAGAATTCTAGTCTCTGAGGAATTGGGTAAGAAAGAGATTTCATGGGAGCATTTTGTTGTTGCTTCTCACTTTAAGTTGGATCTAGAATTTACTCCTCAATCATAGAATGCAAGTCCTTGGTCACCCAATAGTGTTGTTAAAGCAGGGACCAGTAGGAAGAGAAAGGGAAGAGCCCCTATTCAAGATTCATAGGTCAACAAGCAGTTCACAGGAGCTGAGGAGGAAGCTTGTCCTTCCCCACAAAGATATTTTTCACCACATCCTCCACCAGGGTTAGAATAAGTTCCTTTATCTACTAAAACTACATTCAACAAAGGGAAGAAGCTGCACTTCCCCTCTTCTCCTCCATCATCCAATACGAAGGGCAGAATACCTTTCACAAGGTCATCAATTCCTAGGGAAGTTGTTGAAGAATAGTCCATACCAGAAATCCCTATGCAAAAGAAGAAGGGTAAAGGCATTGAAAAGCCTATGGAAAGAAAAGAAGAAGCCCCTGTGTAGAAAAAGAAAGATAAAATCCAAGCCACCAAGAAGCCTAATGAGGTAGACAAGGCAATTCCCATGCAGGTGGAAGAAGAGATCGACAACAAACCTATTGAGACTGTGCATGTCACTGCTCCACCTAACAGTCAGACATTCAAAAGATTGATCAGGCAGCTTAGGGATGCTAGGAAGGAGGTATATCATCTTAAAGTAGAAGATATGATTCACAGGGCTCAAATGAAAGAGCTCATGGATGGCTACAAACATACCCTTGACCAGGGATGATTTTAAGGATGGAAATTTATTTTAAAATGTAGAAACCTTGGTGAATCTTACTAATACTTCATATGTCAACTATAAATGTTTGCCGATATTTTTGTAAAAATATTCAAATTTCTATGTATTTTATATAGTTTTTATAATTTTTTGGCAATTTTTAAGGTAAAATAATTTTATCCTATAGAATTTGGGCGAATAATTTTGAAAATAGCGAATCTTGTTTTTGGAAAAACCATGGAAAATTAGCCCATGAGCGAAATTTAGCCCCTAAAATCATCCATGAGGTCCCTTGACCTAGCAAGGTTTACAGCAAGGAAGGCCCAGCCCCTTGATAGGAAGCTCCAAAACCTTTATAGGCAAAATAGAGGTTTTCAATCTCAGAACAGAAAACTCAAGGCAGAGTTGCAGCATTTTCAGGATGAAGTAACTCAAAGAAACTTGCAGGTATTGGTTGAAGCTTCCATTGAGAAAGAGACACCAGTAGTCAAGGAGATCACACCCCCATTGAAAAATCCTATCATTGCTAAGAAGAAGAAGTCTGTTGTGCCAAATGAAGATCCTCCTTCTACCAGAAAGAGTGTAAGGTTAAGTGTCAAGGTAACAAAATAGTTGGTGAAAGGTGAGCCCCATTTTTTAGGATGGTTCCTTTTTTGTGAGGGTTAACTGATATTCAAATATTATCTCTGCCACCTATATAGGATTTTAAGCGTTGATTCTCAGAGTTTTGGGATTTTTGTGAAGTGTTAACTCCCTCAGCATTAAAATGCAGACATTCTGTAGCACCTTGGCGCTACGGAATAGTCTATTTTGGTATTAGACTGGTATGATACCTGCAATGCTGACAAGTTACCTAAGGATGATGGGTTTAAATACTATGCAATGTCACTACTTGCTCTGCACATGTTCAAGATTGGAGGTGTCGCGTTTTTTACAGCGCTACCTAAACTTTTCACACAGATGCACAGTGGCGCTACGTAAATTCGCTACCCAATATCTAGCAGAGAACAAAGTTTGCACACATACACAACACAGTGGCGCTACGCAATTTCTCTACCTAATATTTTACAGAGGGAAAATTATGCATAGATAATATGAGGGTACGGCGCTACCTTTTCTACTTGTCCAGTTTTGAAGTGCGCTACTCAAACTACTACCTAAAGAATCTACCAACAGACACTAGGGATTCAGGGGGGAGAAGCTAACAACTTTTTGGATAGCTAATGATGGAGAAGATTGTAGAAATAGTAGCTGGAATCATGAGGAAAACCACATGCTCCTGAAAGGAACATGGAAAACAAGGTGTTGTGCAGCAAAAGGAAATCAAATCAGTTTAAAGTTGGGTTGGATTAGTCACCAACATTTTCCTATTTTATAGCATAGGTTGTTAGCCAAGTTGTTAGATGAAATAAATTCTTAGAGATTTTCAAGGGAAGGAGGCCAGCTCGTACCTCCAGCTATTGCCTCCCTTTTGTTATAAATAGATAGATGAAATGCTTTAGTAGGGTCGGATGGCTGAGCAAGGCTCCCTTAGACTGTAATATTTTGATGAGGTGATTGTGATTTGGCTATGTACTGGACTTAAGACTTTTTGACTAATAGAAATCAACTTCTCTTTCATCTTATTTGCTTCTGATGCTAAATTTTCATGTTTTGAATGATTCACATGAATGATTGTGGTGATGTTATGGTGGATGTTTGATCATTATATTAGCATGATGTTTATTTAGATTCCTTAGTTTCTGAGTTCAAGAAGATCTTGTGTTAAGAAACTTTATTCCTTAGGCTTTTGTAGACCTAATGTTTACAACAACCCTTACATTCCTCTCATTCAAGTCTTCCCTCTATTCATACTTACTTCCAATTACTGATTGAAGTTAGCCAAGACCTTGATTGTTGGTGCATTCTAGCCCTGTTATCTGAGTTGGAACATTATCATTTTGAGTCCTTTTCCATTTGACCCTTTAAAACACCCTTACATTCACATATAACCTGATGGGTATTGGGCTTACCTTACATGCAATCTGAAGGTGATTCCTAGTGCTAACATGCAGGACATGAGAACCTGGGATCAGATTTCATCCTTTGGGAAACTGATAAAGCATTCATGGAAGAAAGAATCGGACATACCCCTATTTTGAAAGGCCAAATGCTCAAAAGAAGATATAAATTATTCCACTATGCCTGATTGTTTCAACTTTGTCTAATGATCAAGATAGTGGGTATCAATGTCAAAGCGTTCATAGAGCTCTGCAACAAACTAGGTTCAGGAAATATATCCCTGACGTGAATGTTTACGTTATTTCCACCATTGCCATCATTCAGAATCTAGATAGAGGACAGCATAGCGAAGTTTGGCCAACTCATCGGTAATACCATGCAGAGAAAAATAATTCTCCGTTTGAGTGACCCAACCCGTAGGATCGGAGCAATCAAATTTATTGACCTCGATGCACTGAAGATGGTCAGCAACATTGGGTTGGTCCAAGGAGGGGACCCGAAGGGCGGTTCAACAACTGGTTGACAGCAGACTGGAGGGTGTTAAATTGGTTCATGAAGTTGGCTTCCATGATGTCAATTTTTTTCTCGACTTGGGTCTCGAATTGTGCAAGGCGATAATTGGGAGATCCAATCTCAAATGTCACGTGATTTATGGAATATTGTAGGTCTTGGTTGTGAGTGGTGGCCATTTAGAGAGGGGAAGTGTGGGTAAGGAAACATGGGTGGGTGGGACCACAAAAAAAGACTTATAAGTTATAGGGACCACGATTATCACAGCGAGAAGGGAAATATAATGGAATAGGTGGAAAAATAGGGAAGCTGAGAAGGGTTCAAGTCCACTGAAAAAAAAAAAAGGATTAAAAATGAAAGGTATGACTATGATCAGGGAGAAAAGGGGAATCCAATGGGATAGGTCCCAAATAAGTGTGTCAATGGGACCACTATAATATTTTCACTCCTCTGGAGTTATACTCTGACCTGAATAATACTACAGTGAAGAAATGTCCAAATGCTTAATAGGAAGAAATGTGTAGTAATTTTGCAACCAGAATGCAGAAGGCACAGTTGCACGGTAATAGATCTTGTATGTTTTGTTTTTGTTTCCATCCCAAGGGTTAGCGTATTTAAGGTTTCTACAGACAAGGTTTTTCCCTATGCTATAGCTTTTTGATATACATGTGGGGTCCAACAGTAGTACTTGGCCCAATATCTCAGGGCACCAACTAAGGAGGCTAGATTGTTCCCTTAGTCGTACTACCCGACTACCCAGGTACTAGAGAGTATCTTCCTGAGTGTTGTTCTCAGTGGCACTATAGCAGTCAGGAGGCCAATTTTTTTATCTATAGAGGGCTTCAGGAGATCTAGGTTGATCTGTATACAGGTGTTGTCTAATGTGCTACCACTCGAAGGGGTACCAACATGGGTTACAAGGGTGGCCAATAGATGTGCACTTAAGTACCACTTGTATTTCCTGCATTTATGACTCCCCAACTATGGGTTTATGTGCATAATGACAGATCTCTATAGATTTAAGACGTCAGAATACATCTCTACCCTGAAAAAAAATTAACCCACAATTTTCTACCGAGGAAAGTGCTCTGATACCACTTGTAGTATTCAAGATATAAATAGTATGCAGAACAAAAATATTTTAGCTAGAAGTGGCAAAACAACAATGATATAACTAGAACAATACTAGAATAACACCAGAAAGAGCACCTTGATTAATGATAGCAATGTTCACTTGCCTCTTCAAGGGGAAAACCTCCAACAGAGAAGTGTTTTATTACAATAACATCCAAGACAAAACTTCTCATACCCTCTACTCTTATTTATACTAAATATATCTATACAAAAGAACAATCTAGAGGAATATCCTTCTAGAAGTGGAAGCTTCTATTAGGTATTCTTACAATTGACTTATTCCTCATTATTGCTAGGCCTTATTAATATTGACCTTTATTACATGGAAATATAGTTTTCTACCCACTTGAGGGGTTAGGTAGGTTAGGTCTCTAACAATTGGCCTCCTTTTCCACTCACTGGGTGGTCAAGTCTTCTATATCTATACCAGGTCTTCTTTTTTTTGTCCTTTTCCCTGATGGTGGCACTATTCATGTAAGCACCAAAGCGACTAGTCACAATCTATCCCACTACATCCAAAAAATGCCTACATATCGATCATATCTTCTTTTTTTTGTCTTTTTCCATGATGGTGATACTTTTCCTTTAAGAACCAGAGCAATTGGTCACAAGCTATCCCACTGCATCCCATGACCACATATATGTCGATCGTGCTCTACACTATTGTTGGGTTGCAACCTATCCTATAGCTGATTGTTTTTGGGATTTTGTGCTATTTTTTTTCTTAATATTTGCACCTGTGCTAGGACTTAGAGTCTATTAGTGACCTTTGTGTGTTGACTTGACCCCTACTTTAGCCTCTTCTTTGCTTTTATGATTTCAAAATACATTTGAGGTGGTTCAGTGTTTACTTTTATTTTATTGTTTGTCTAAGATTGCTTCCTGGCAAGCTGAGACTTAGGTAGCCCCTACAACAGATTGTTGCAGATCTGATAGTGTGTTTTAAACATATTATTGCAATTTGATTGTGTGATTGGAAATATAGCATTATTAGATTTTTTTGACCATTTTTTGGGTCTTGATTTTCTTGTTGTTTTACTGATTCAACTTGCATGTTTGGTTATCTTTTTGATCTAATTTGCATGTTTTTTTGTCATACTGATCTGACTTGCATATTTTGTTAATTTGTTGGTTGGTTTTGCATCTGCATTTTCTTTATCAAAATAAAAGAAAAACATCATTGTGTTTTATGAATGTTTCATTTGGAGATTACATTGGTATGATAAGCTTGTGAATATTTGTGTTCCTTTGCTTGGGTTTTTTGAGATTTTATTGAGAGCATGTGAGGTTGTTTATTTTTAGTTTAAAACAAAATATGAAAAGTGAAAAGAAATTCACATCCTTTAGATAGTATTTATTGAAAAGGAAAATTACATATTATGTGCATGCAAGCTTTGATATGTTTTGGATTTGAAAAGTGTCATTAAAAAAACCATTATACTTTTTATTTTACAACAAACCAACATAAACTAGGTTTTAGGGCATTGGTGTAGGTTTGGTGAGTAAATTCTCCAAGGCCACAAAACCAAAACTAGAGGTTACTAGTGAGTGTTAAATCCATTAGCATAACAAGTGTTTCTAGGAATATCCTCTAACATGAGTTAAGTAGTAGGTCACATTGGGGAAAGTGAAGTGATATCCCCTCTCTACTTGTCTTGGTGTTTATTGAACTACTTGGAATATTATGTGTATGGGGGTTCCAAAGTGCCATGCCTCCCTAATAGGTAACGCCTCTTGAAGCTTTGGGCTTAGTTTCCCTAACCATATGTTTGGTTTGACCTATGACTATTCTCTCGGTCACCCATTGTGAGGTGGTAACCTTAGTGGATTTTCCTAGGTATCTACATAGGTGACTACAAGTGGGAAGTGCTTTTGGTACCTGGGAAAAATGTCGAAACTTTGTTTCAGACCCCTAGAGGGTTCCTATATTGACGAATTTACTTGCACTGGTAAAGGTTGTTACGTTATGTTTATTGTAATTATTCCTCACACCTTCGCTAACCAAGATTTTGGGGACTTGATATCCCCCAGAGGGTTGGATTTTGAAAGGCTCTTTTATCCACTGGTTTCTTTATTGTTGGACGAGATTTATTAAGGGTGTGTTTTTTGGTTCTATTTCTATTTATCCATAGGTTGATTATTGTTTATTGTTAAAACATATTTATTCATCATGGTTGATCAACCACTTCGTCGATACAATTGACAATGTGAATTCTCCCCCATAGGGGAAGAGCAACCACATATTAAACAAATATCGATGTTCACCTCGAACAACATAGATTCTATAGAGTATAGAAGGGACTCTGAGGGGAGTGAGAGTATTCAAATTGAAGTGATCGACAAAATTCCTCCACCAAAATTTCACCCTCCTTTGACTGGTCCTTTTGACCCCGTACTCTTAAGAGTCAAAGAACATTTTAGTGAACCTTTTTTTCTCTTCAATAATCTTCACACAATGTCTGGTACAAGTGATTCATTAAGTATGGGGGTACCTACAACCTCATCATATAGTTTTATGGGAGGCACCTCAATGGTGTCTCCCTTTCCTTCTATTAGTGTTGTAGGCCCTACTTCATCTATGCCTAGTGCATCTGACTACTCAATATGGGGAATTTCTTTTGTAACCTCATTTGCATCCACAAGTATGTCTAGTGTGAGCACATCCATCCCATCATTGGTGATTACCACACCCATAGTTGTATTCAATGGAGGGGGCGGATTAGTTCTAATGATAGGGTTGATTTCCATCCTTTTCCAACATCCCTACAGGTATCTTGACAATGCCAAACATTAGCTCCCCTTTTGGTTGGAATTTCCATAGTGGGTTTGGGATTGCTCCTATTCATACTAGGGGAAGAAAAATTTATGGGGGACCTGACACCTCTTGGGGTAATACACTTAATCCTAGAGTTAGTAATCCTTTTGTATATCCTTATGTCCCCGAGGGAACTCCCCCAGAGGCAATTCTAGTCTGAGAGGTATTCATCATTTGGGGTACACCTCTTTTCCTAGGGGAAGTTATTCTCCATGAAGTAGTAATCTCTTTGCGAATGATTATGTTTATAGGGTGAATCCTCAAGGGACTATGTTTTCCCCTGGGGGAAGTCATGTTCTAGGCGCTAGTAGTCCTTTTGGGAACACCTATGTCCCTAGGAACTATCCTCAAGGAAATATGTTTGGTCCCAAAAGAAATATTTTTTTAGCAGCGCTTTTGTCCTTGGGGGAAATAATCCTTTCGGGAATTAGTATCCCACCGAAAAATATAATATGGGGGGACCTCAAGGTCCATCTGGAACACAAGCATCTTCATTCTTTTACTAGAACCCATTTTCCAACTCGTTTTTTCCTTTCTTGGCAACATTATATTTTCCATATTTATTGCAATTGACAAATGACCCCATTTTATACCACCCATCATGGTCGGTTATCCCTAAAAAATTTCCATTTGACATACTCAAGTTCAATGGAAAATACGGAGAATACCTTTCAACACACATTATGACTTATCATCTTTGGTGCTCATCCAACTTATTGATGGATGATAGTATTCTATCACATGTTTTCCAAAGAAACGTGACTAAAAGTGTTGTTAAATGGTATATCAAGCTTAAAGGAACTTACTACGATAGTTTTAATGCCTTGAATATGGCGTTCTTAACGCATTTCCCATTTTCAATTAGGTACGAGACCGGGACAAGGTTTTTTATATCTTTGTGTCAGGACACCTCCACCCACATTTTCAATCACATTCATGAGTAGAGGTTACGAGACAAGCTATTAAAGGCTAGATTTCCAACCAAATTCTTATGGATTGGTTCAAAAAGTATTTTATACCTCCCATATCCAAGGATGTCTCCATGGAAGAGGAAATCACTGAGGAAAAGGCTATTCTAAGTGAATAGAATTTAGACTTGATCTATTCTCAGTCTGGCACTTTATATGATCTTATCATACATCCTCTAGGTTTTGTACCTAGTATCTTTGTGGGGCAATTTCATAAACATTTGAGTCAACTAAGTGTCGCATAACACCCACCATTCATTGTGCCCACACCTCAAACGACTACGGCTCCCATTCAAATATTTGAGCTGAATTTGATCCAATCCATGCAATCAAAGAATCCTCAAAAACCTAGAGGGAAGAACAAACACAAAAAGAAAAATCTAAACATACTCAAAACCCAAAACAATGTTGGTGGAGATACTAAAGAGAAGAAAAATAATCGATTCCCCTACAATAATTTTATGGAGGACCATCCTACTCACCAGTGCCCAAAAATGGATGAGATTCATCAATATTTTTCCTAGCATCCAACTCCCCAAAATCTTGTTGTTTTAACTAATCCATTTCCTCCCCTCCAATAGAAAATTTTTGTCTCTTCTCTTGCACCTCTGTAAGGGGGCATGGCAGGTCTCCCTCTATAAGGAGGTTTATCCACAAATTCTCAAGTGTTCATGTGTGACCATACGGTCACCCTACAAACTCAATCTTGTAATTATGAGACTCGTGATCAGACTAGTCCTAAGACCTAGGATCCAGCATCCTCTTCGCAGCCTAACATGCCTCTCCAGCTAAAGAATCCACCAATTGATGCAATGCTTCACCCACTATAGGGTGTTCTTTGACAAATAGAAAAACACACTTTTGAATAGTTGTTTATGAACGAGCCTCCACTTGTATTATGTCCATCTCATGTTGGAAATGTATCAACTCTCCAAAGCTCGATTTGTCTAACACTATGCTAAAATTGTTTGATGGACACATGTTTTGGCCTCATGGGATGATAACTACATTTCCCATAGAGTTAGGTGGTAAGACTCTTTCCATTGATGTTAAAGTGGTTGATTCCCCTCTAGAGTAAAATTTTCTACTTGGGTACATTTGATTTTATGAGATGACAGTTGTAGATTCATCATTTTTTTTATTCCTTCACTTTCCTCATCAAGGGAAGACCATGACCATCAATCAAATTTTCTACTACACACTTGACCTTAGAACTGTATAAGTGTGGTGAAACCTGCACAGAGAATCTACCTAACAAAAATCCGTACAAAGCTTGCAAATTGAGAGAAGGAGAGAAGATATGAGAGAAAAGAATCAACAAAATTGTATTCACTATATTCCACACTCAAAAGGTGAATAATTTACAATATATATAGGCTACATGAGTAACTAATGTTCCATAATAGTGATCTAGAGATATCTAGATACTCACTGACAGACACTGGAGTGAACTACCACCCAGTCCTAGTTAACTAATCCATGCAATCATTAGTTAATTGATTCACGCGTATGGAAGTGAGAGAAACATGTGCAACTACCGGTGATAAAACCGATGTTTCCTTGAACGAGTGACTTACACTAGTCTAACTAATTATAACTGAGTGTAACTAAATCTAAACTGAAGAGGAGTGCCCTATTTTGTAGAGGAATATTTTGTAGAGGAATATTTTCTAGAGAAAATATTCTCATATAATGAAGTGTTCTCAACATTGGACTATCAACCTTATGAAAATAATTACCTAGATGGGTGTGTAGTATCTCCAACACCCCCCTGAAAATTACTAGGGTGTACATGATGAATGGATCCCAACAACCAAGGCCATGTTAGGTACCCATTGTAAAATGCATCTAAGGATGAAACACTAAACAAATAGAGAAAAGAGGGAAAACCTCATGGGAAAACCCCCCCTCAAAGTACAATGCATCAAAAAATAAGAAGGAAAGAAAAACATTTACTAAACAAATATGTCCTTCACTCCAAGGAGACCTTGCAAATGTGAAAGTTTAAGCTCGGTGAATATTTTGTTGAATATGTAGATGTTTGTATGGATTTCATGAAGTAGATGCACCAGTGAGATGCCTGCACATATCCATTTTCTCTTATTGTAAAGAGGAATATCCAAATGAAGTTTGGATGAAACTTTGTAAATCGCATGGCCGTTTCCGGAAAAAATGTTGAAATTTTGTTGATTTTAAAATGCTCATAACTTCACTTCTCGGACTCCGTTTCAGACGATTTGTTTTTTAAATTGGGTATTTTTCCAAGAGAAATTCAAATATCAAATTTGTTTCTACAAATTCTACTCAAAAAGTGTCAAAATTGAATCTGAAGTGCACAACCCCCTTTTTTACTCCTGAGATGCATGCATGGTGCATACATATGGCTCCTAAGATGCATGCATGTGGCTCTTAAGATGCATGCATGGAGCATGAAAAAGTGTCTGCATGTGACTCTTGAGATGCATGCATGATATATTCCACATGAGATTTGGAAAATAGATCCGAAATGGAGTATACATCATCTCCAATGAATAGAACAAAAAGATGTGCAGATACTTGTGTAGAAGGCTCTTCAGAATAAGAGGCTTGATCTTCTGATGTCTTTTCTTTTGTTTCTATCTCTTCAATATCTTGCACGAAATCTTCACAATATTCTTTATTCATAAATAGAACCTCCAATATGGTCTATAGCTCATTTGGATTTGAGAGTGATTCCTCCTCTACATGATATTATAGTTCAGGAGAAATAGATATGCAGATAAATCTGAGAGCTATGTCTTGTTTGTTGAGAAAAACATTTCTCTCGTCGATGGAATCGGGATCTACTTCTTTTTCCACCTTTATTTTGTATAAGCCTCTACTTTTGAGAAGAAGTAGAATCTTTGGCTTCCACTCCAAATAGTTATAAGGAGTGAAAAGTATTGTCGACGAATAATCCATATTTTCTAAATGTATCTCCCTTATGGACCTTCAAATAAGATACATGTGTTCCTTTCTCCTAGAAACTTGTGGGCTCTGATACCATGTATAATTTTGGTGAAATATGCACATATAATATAGCTAACAAGAATTCGTACAAAGCTTGCAAATTGAGAGAATGAGAGAAGTGATGAGAAAAAAGAATCAATAGAATTGTATTCATTGTAGTCCACACTCAAAAGGTGAATAATTTACAATAGATATAGGCTACATGAGTAACTAATGCACCATAGTAGTGATCTAGAGAGATATAGACACTCACTAACAGACACTAGAGTAAACTACCACCTAGTCCTAGTTAACTAATCCATGCAATCATCAGTTAACTGAGTCACATGTGCGGAAGTGAGAGAAACACATGCAACTGGTGGTGATAAAACTGAGGTTTTCATGCATGAGTGACTTCCACTAGTCTAACTAAGTGTAACTGAGTCTAACTAACTCTAAACTAAAGAGGAGTGCCCTATTTTGTAGGGGAATATTCTCTAGAGAGAATATTCTCATCTAAGGAAGCGTTCTCAACATTGGACTATCGACCTTATGAAAATAATTACCTAGGTGGGTGTGTAATATCTCCAACAAGAACCAATGCAAGCTCCAATTTTCCTTTTGTTAGTGATTCTAGAGCGTATATATGAGCGTTGGCATAGGTATGTTCAAAGATTCATCCTTTCTGGGTACATTTACCCTTCCCCTGCCACCTCTTACCCAAATTGTGGCTCATATTAACATGATCTCTTATATTACCAATGGATCCCTAAAATGTGTTGATCCTTGGGTGGTAAAAACCCCTTTCAAAATAGAGTCTTACGAAGCCCAAATGTTTCTCACAATGGTTGATATTATGTAACAATTAATGCAATCAACATCTCTTGACCCTGACTCAAATCTCCAACATGATGTGGACTTTTATCAGTATTTCAAGACTATATGGGTTGTCATATTATGAGAACCAAAGAAACCCTATATAAGGTTACGATACCAAAAACATGATCTCTATAAACACTGAATAATAGTATTATTAAATAGTACAATTATTACAATGAGGGTATTGACTCTTATAAAGATCTTGAGAGACCAAAAACTAACCCTAGGAGATGAAAACCCTAATCTTTTAACCTAAAGTCACTAAGGTGAATTTATTACATGGGTAAGTTTTATATCTCTAACATGTCACTCCTTTTCCCACATCACATGACTTCCTTGATTATGAAATGCCTTTGGATGAGGCCATCATGGAAGCCATGACTGCACTTGACAATTTGTGGGATAATATGCACCATCGTGCATCATTTCTTCCTGATTTGGAATGCTTAGAGGTCAACATTAAAAATCATGATCTTACTGATAATGTTCAATGGTACCAATATCCCATTATGATACATGATGTATATGCATAAGGCAACTTAGAAAACATCTCGAAGACCATACCCATTGACATTTCAGTGAAGCAAGGTGTCATGGAAAACATCCTGATAGGTGTAGATTGTTCCCCTTAAGAAATTGAACTTTATGTTGACCTATTTAAATAATTTAAAAAAACAAATTGCTTGGTCATACAAAGAAATTCATGGTATTGACCCCCATATCATAGATCATGAAATCAAAATGTATTTCGCAGTTAAGCTTGTTTGATAGAAACTCCAACCCGTAAACCCGAAAAAAAAGATATTGCCATTAAAGCGGAGGTTTAAAATTGTCTTCGTGTTGGTTTTCTCAATATGGATCCCATGACTGAAGGGGTATCCAATCTCGTTATAGTCACTAAGAAACAGTGAACCATTAGAGTTTGTGTTGATTATAGGGATTTGAACAAGGCTTGTCCCAAAGACAATTATCCTACAACATTCATTGATTAGATTATCAATGAATATGTCAGCAGTGGAATATTATCCTTTATGGATGGTTTTTCTAGATATAATCAAATAGAGATCAAACCAGAAGATCAACCCAATATTTCCTTCAATTTTCATTAGGGTACATTTGTGTATCATAAGTTTCCATTTGGTCTGAAAAATATCAGGGCCTCATTCAAAGGCCCATGTCATATGTTTTTCATGACATCAAACATATTGTAGAGGCCCACTTGGATTATTTAGTTTCTCAATCTTAGCAGAGTGATACTCATTCTAGTCACTTGCAGGCCATCTTCACCTAATTTCATTACTATAATATACGTTTGAACCCACATAAGTGCATACTTTGCATGGTAACTAGGCACTTTCTCGGCTTCACCGTATCCAAGTATAGTATCATAGTTGATCCCTTGAAGGTAGAGGAAATTGTTCAATTTCCCCCTCCTCATACCATCAACTAACTTCAAAGTTTGCAAGGGAAGGAAAACTTCCTACATAGGTTCATTGTTGATCTCGCCAAGATAACAAAATGCTTTATATTCTTATTGAAAAAATTTGTGTCTTTTGTATGGGATGAACAAGGCCAACGATCATTTAATGCCTTGAATAAGGCCTTGATGTTGACCCCATTGTTCATCCCTCCTTACTACAGTCATGAATTATTTCTCTATCTCGCAGCTTTTGAATCCACCATTGTAATAGTACTCATCCAAGAGGATAGCATGAAAAAAGAACATGTGATCTATTATCTTAGAAAAGGTCTCATTGGTCCTAAGCTTCGATATTCGCATGTCAAAAAGTTGTCCTTAGAAATAGTTCACATTGTCCAATATTTACGGCCTTACATACTCTTGTAGAAGACCATTGTCATATCATACTCCAACCTAATGTAACACATCCTAATCCATTAGATCATTGGAGGAAAATACTCAAATTGGATTGTCATTTTACAAGAGTTTGACATGGACTTTGTTTCTGCAAAGTTCAAGAAATATTTTTCTTTCACTGAGTTGATGTCCAAAATTCCCCAAGTTGATGATGAACCCATGGTTAATGAATCATTTCCTAATGAGTCATTGTTTTTCATTGACTCGTCTAAACCCTGGTATGGAAATGTCCTATCATATCTCCAGACCCATTGTTTTTCATCCTCAGTTATCTCATGATGAGCGATGATGCATACACCATCAAGCTAAACAATACCTTGTCATCGATGACACTCTTTATCTTCATGAGGTAGATTTGATTTTACATAAATTTCTTGTCCATGAGGAAGTTGAGTGAGTCGTGAGTGATTTCCATGTAGGAGCATGTGAAGGTCATCTTTATGGTCTTTCCACTGCCCAGAAAATTTTGCACGTATGATACTTTTGGCCCACGATCTTCATAGATATGTATGAATTTGGTGAAAAATCGTCACCCTTATCAAATGTTCACTCGTAAAATGCACTCCCATCCTACTTCGCTACATCATATGATTTTCATTGGTCCCTTTGTAAAATAGGGGATTGATTTCATGACATGTAAGCCTACCTTGACTAATGGCCATGGTTACATCATTGTGTTGATTGACTACTTCATAAAGTGGGTTGAGGCATTGCCTACCTTTTATAGAAATGGCATCACAATCATCTTATTCATATTCAATCGCATCGTCGCACGGTTCAGTTTACCTATCACTATTGCGATAGACCATGGGTCCCACTTTTGCAACAAAATGATGATTGAACTAGCCGATAGGTTGGGTTTTCAACATGAGAACTTGAAACCTTATTATCCTCAGTTAAATAGTCAAGTTGAATCCATTAATAGCGTATTAAAAACCATGATTAGGAGGATGGTGGGAAAACAGAAGTCCACATGGCATATTATCTTATTTTTTACATTATAGGCTTACTGAAACTCAGCCAATACTACCACCGGGTTTACATCGTTTCAACTCGTTATGGAGTGGAGGCAGTCCTATCGATTGAATGTGAAATCCCATCATTGAAACTAGCCATAGAAATATTACTCGATACTTCTGTTGAGGAAGAGAATCTCTTGTATTTGGCCTAGCTTGATGAACATCGTCATGATGATGCCTTGGCCAATGAGACTCATAAGAAGCACGTTAAATTCCAATATGACAAATCAATTCGACCTTAAGTGTTTACGGAGGGTGACTTGGTTTTTTTCCATGATCAAGACCATGACACGTTAGGTGATGATAAGTTTGAGCCCCTTTGGCATGGTCCTTACATCATTAAACATTTTTTTCACAAAAGGGCCTATGATTTGGTTGATCATGATGGGAATCCACTCTTGGAGCCTCACAATGGGCTCCACCTGAAAAGGTACTATGCATAGGCCCCAAGCCCACATGATACTTTGTACATTATGTATTTTTAGTTTTTTGTGTGGTGTACATTTTTATTTTATGTGTGTCATTTGTCTTAGTTCAATGATTATCCTACTTTTTTCTTGATTTACATATGTCAACATCCACTTCAATCTATGTAGGCTTCACGAATGGTAACGGTCGTATTACTCAGAAGATTGCTTCCACTACCTGGGTGATTTTATTTTCTGCAGACAAACTAGTGAGTTTAGTGGGAACCTTCCTTGGTTTTACAACCAACAACATCATGGAATATAGTGGGGTCATTGAACTCATGTTCAAGGATCTTACTCTCTGCATTCATAGGTTAGTTTTCAAGTTGGATTCTTATCCTATGGTATCATAGTTGAATCATGCCTATATTGTCATAAGTCATCTTCTACTTTGCAGATATTTGAAGGTTCATCAACTTGAAAGGTACTTTGACTATATTGATTACCAACATATCCCAAGAGGTTCTAATACATTGGTTGATTCATTAGCTAATTATATGTTATATTGGCATCTGTCACATTAAATTAAGCATCCCAGTAAAAATAAAAAAGCATGCATGTTCACATTAACATCGGTCTCATTTACATCCTTTGAACACCATAAGTATAATCCAAGATAAACATATATAGATAGATAGATAGATAGATATAAGAGTCTTTCATTACATCATCCCAAAATTGGTGCAGTTTACAAAAATTGGGCTACATGTCCCACCATGACACAATAAATGTCATTAGTTTATTAATTTATGCCACAGTACAAAAATGGGAGATTGTCATCTAGTCATCCCAAGACACCTAGGTCTCATGATAGAAAAAAAATATGTGGGCTACACACTTGAGAAGATGTAGGAATGGGTGGGACACACCCATTATGTGGCATTGTAGTCTTGATGGAATCTCCACCATGCACATTGGAGGAACTCCCATGGTCAAGCCCTCAAGGTTCATCTGCACCTCATGGAGGTCATCAACATCATTCCCCTCCTCCTATGACTTCTCGTCGCTACTCCTATAATGGGCTAGATCCCACCCTTCTAGACGTGTCAGTCCCACATATGTGTCATAACAACAATATTGATTAGTTATCCTACACTAACAAAATACAAAAATACAAAGCCCAAAAATACAAAAATAGTATAAAAACATGAAAAACTTTTAAAAGAATTTTTACACAAGTCTTGCATTCTTACCAAGAGGGCCCCATTGTTCCCTAGGGGGTAGAGAGAGCTTGGGATCTTGAAAAAATTCAATTCCCTCATATGGAAAGTCCCTGATGGCCACGATCTTCCCATTCCACTAGTTAACTTAGACAAGTCCATATCAACTCTTCAACATGATTTGTGTCATGTAATCAATCCATCTAAAAATTTTGGATCCTTAGGCCCTACATATGGTGCAATAACTTGGGGCCACATCATGGGGATCCTCTCTAGGAAAAACGAAACCAAAATGGAGCCATACCCAAATTATTTTTTTCGACATGTCCTACATCTTGTTAGTTGATCCTAAAGACTAGTCAACACACCCAAGAACCAGTCAAAAAATGTAGGTTTGAGGCATTACAATGCATACTAGATATGCCCTTTTGAGGCTAAACATGGCACAACAGAGACTGCCACATGGGTAATCGTGAAAAATATCTTCCATAATGGAAGATCCATGACATATCTGATAGGGAGCTTGTTACTTATCTTCCTTGTCTCCGGACAACAGTACTATGGCGCGTAGTCACTAACAAATAGGTCAAACCACTTAGACCACCTAATAGACTCATTGGCACCATCTACCATAAAAAATCAATTATAAAATAGATATATTCTAATTCTATATTCAATTGATTCCTGCCCACTTTGAAGCATTGTTGGTCAAGGCTCCAAAACCTCACCAACATCTCCAATAGTTGAGGTTGAAATCTCATGTTTTGACACCAAACAAACTTCAAAAACCCACATTCCAATAGATATGATAATGTGTGTTGGTCTCCCATTGCACCTAAGTCATCTTCCTCATTCTCTTGCTTCTTCAACTCGATCATGATGGAAGCTTATCCTACAACATCCAACAGCCATTTTCCATCAAGCCAAATCCAAAAATTTTGACAAAACAAAGCTAGATATGAATTTTTGGGGGATGGTCACACCTACATAGGTGAAATATGTCACTGTCCATGGGTTTCCTTACTAGAAACATGCAACCGGTCATGACCTTTCCATAGCCAAACCGTAATCGCATAGCCCAAGTTCTTTTGAGGCCTCCCAATTTTTTTCTAACTACTCAAATTTGTTAAAGAAACACTTAAACGAATAACAAGGAGCTAAGGATTCATCTAGAATTGATAATGTCCAATTATACCAGTTGAATCATGAGAAATCTGCTCCATAAATACTGAAAACTTGGAGGGTTTTCACCAAACTTTCCACTAGTTTCACCATAAAAATGCCTTTTTGGTCCATAAAAAACCCTTTTCACACTATTACCTTCTAGTTATTTCCATTTTGGAACATTTATGTC
>JZKD02S1863646.1:27673-44603 GCA_000966675.3 Picea glauca | reverse complement strand
AAAACTGTAGCAACCACAACTTTCATAGTATAAGTCCAACTTCATCCTAACAAGAGGTTATAGTCGAGGGGAGCATCGAATACCTCTACTTCGACACACATGGTCTTCCCTCCTAATTGCATGGAGAAAGAGGGAACGATGCCATGTGGTCAGAACGAACGACCATCGAAAGCAGTGAGGAGAGTAGGCGATGGAGACAAAACAGGTTGGCCAATGGCCTTCCAACATGCCAACGACATAACACATGTCGAGGCACCCTCATCAACCACCGTGCGGAATATATTCCGAGTAAAATTTTTCTTGGGATAAGCCACTACTATCTGAAACACTACGTGGTAAGGCATACGAGGTTTTAAATCAGTTGTATCCAACATGATGGTACCCGGATTACAAGTCTCTGTAGAGCCTAAAGCGGTTAATAAGGCTTTCCTATGAGAAGGGCAGCTTTGGAGGACCTCCAAAGTAGATATCGCACAAGGGGTTTGTGATAAATCCTCCACCACAGAGTAGTTTTGGGCGGCCCTTGCGGTTGGGTTATGAGAAGCGTTTTTAAATGCACCTTTTGGAATGCGTGTAATTGTTTCTCCCAACGTCTTCTCAATCTGTAGAGGAAGAGATGGGAGGTCATCTTCTTTACCCTTCTCAGAAGCACCTGGTTTACTATAGTCATGTGCTCTAGTCGATATAAAAGCATCACTCCTAACCATATATACATTCGCGGATGCGGGGTTGTTCGGAGGCAAACATGGTTCTTGAATGCCCCCTTATGTGCTTACAGAGGCTTGAGTTAGATTTTTCCCATGTTGAAATGGATTAGTCAACACCGTCTATTGTTGCTGCGTGACAAATTTTTGGGCCTCTGCAAGTCGAGGACATAGATGGGTCGGGTGGTCTTCTGCGCATAAGTTGCATGGATACCTCACCTTCAGTTTTTCAGTGTTGTCCCCGCCAGCATTATCGGTGGGTTTTTTATCCCCCTTACCCTTCTTTCGTTGTTTTTTCTTCCCTTTAGGCTGTTGGGTGGCCTTTGGGTTAGTTGACTGCACTGTGTGTACCTCTGACCTTTTGGTAGGGGGAGCAGCCAAAGCAGTAGTTTGGCTGGCCGCTGTGTGTTGTATAGATAACTGCTGCGACTATTTTGTCAATTGCTCAGCAGGATTTGTTTGTGTTGAACCGACAATACCATCAGCATGCAGTCCAACTCTCTGTCTAGTTTTATCCAGTATTGAATGTGGTACATACAGAAAGATGTTGTATAATAAACCGGACTGAGAATAGATGAGCTCAAACTATTGAGCCCTCATGATGGCGTCTTCTTCGGAGAAAACTCCTAACGTCGCAACGTCTTTGGATAACTGCGGGACCAAAGACTTAAGGAGCCACTCAAGCAAGAATGCTGGTGGGACTGGTACCTTGATTAAACTCTTCCGGCATCTCCATTCTCGGATGTGATCAGAGATATGGTCCGTTGTTGTCTGTTCAAAATTGGCGAGCAACTCTGTGCCAACGTTGTATCTCACAGGTAACTAGAAATGGTTCAGGAAAGCCATCGCGAGTTCACCAAAAGAAGAATATATTGAGTGATCAAGCTCAATGTACCATTTCACGGCACTCCCAATGAGAGTATGTTAAAACAATCGCAACTGTACGGAGTCATATTTCAATGAGTTAGATGAGCACCAAAGATGGAAGGTAGTCACATGATCTCCTGGATCTTCGATAGGCTTGGCTTCGAACTTTGGAATGTATGAAGGAAACTTCGTCAACATAGGAGGCCAACATGGATCGTGACATATAGGGTCATTCAAAAACCTTGTCAAATCTGGAAAGTGTAAAGTCGCAAGGAAAGGTAATTTGGGTTGTTGGTGATAACCTGGGAAAAAGGGGCCTGGAGTTTGACTAGCAACAGGTTTCCAGGAAAGGTTTGGTTGCTGGCCCGGATTCTGGTAGAAACCATGGCCCTAGCCAGCGTATGGATTTTACATATGTGGAGACATCATCGATTGATTTACCAAATAGGACATAGACTGTTGGGCATGCATTATATTCGAAGGACTTTGGGAAGGATTACCCCATGCCGGTCCCGTGGGGATAGGCATAGTAGTTTTTCCAGGGTTCCATTGATTGTGGAAAGAATTACCCCAAATCGGCATTCCGGACGAGGGAACGGATCCCTGCTCTGAATTCCAAGGTCCTGCTAGGTTTTCCCTCTATGCAGGAATAGTACCCTACATAGGAGTAGAATGTCCAAAAATGGGGTTTCCCCCAGTTGGGAAAGCAGCTGACGAGAAGGTGTTGTTACCAAACATTTCGTTCAAAGAAAACGGTGTCAAATCTACTGGCATACTAAGCGAAGGTGGTCCTTGACTCCCCGCTCCAAATAAACTATTGTGTGTAGGTTTCCCAGCGGATGGCTGATGCGAGCCGCTTAGTGAAGGGGATGAAGGAGGGATATGACCTCCTCTGTAAGGGAAAGCGTTAAAAGGAGCAGGAGTGCCCCCCATGTGACCTTGTAGAGGAGCGATAGAGCTCCCCGCCTCTAGACCTAAAGTCTGTAAAGTGGAGTAAGAAAGTACAGGACTTGTACCCGAACTAGGCATCCCGTATGAGAACGGAGGGTCTACGACACTTGGTGTGAAAGGGGTTGTGGCTGCCACCAAAGACGAGATCGGACCACTGTGCGAAGTAGTTGCGGTCGAGACCATGGTGGCTCGGACTGACGACGGTGGGTTAGGAGGTGAAAGCTCTCCTGTGGTGACAAGCATGGTGGGAATTGAAGAATTCCTAGAAGGGGTAACAACATTTGTTTCCATTGCTGTGTGTAACACTGTCTCGCGCTCGTAAAATTGAATTGGTACGATGAAAGGTGCCAAGAAATCAGTGGTTGGGGTTTCAACCAGGCTAAAAGATTTAAGGTCCAAAACAGTCGATTCCTCCGGGGGTTGGTTGGGCACAATGGCTTGTAACCTGGTCGCTTCAAAATACCTTTGTTCGTCTATCTTTCTCCTTAATGGTGGCGGGGGTGGCTCTAGTGTAAACGACGGAATCCCAAAAAAATCCCTCTATATGTGTTCTCCACTACGATTGGTCCAGCTTTGGAGGGGTTATCTCCGCTACCTTTCCGCACGCGACCTCGTGTTTATCCCTTGGGTTAGAGGGGGTTCCCAGATAACTTTCACGACATTGGACTTAGAAACTCCCTATCCCAGACTCCAATGTTTGATTTTAACTGGCCTTGAAGAGTTTCCTCTCCAACCTAATTCAAGGCCCTAATCCTGAACTAGTTGGTGAACCTTACAAACATAAAAGTCTAGTAGATTTTAAATTTAGCATTAATTTTATGGCTTTTTCTTACGTCAAGGGGTATGAAAGTGAAATTGATGATGTGTAAAAGACGAAAGCAAAAAAAAATGAATAAAAAAGCTGGAAACAAAATTTTTACTTAATGCAAAATTTCAACAACTTTTCAATTTTATTTTTTTTAATTTTCTAAGATTTTGGACAACAAACTCAAAAGAAATTCCACTTGACTACAAACTACTTATGATCTAAGTGAACTGCAAAAAACTTATGAAACAAACGACTTTTCCCTGGCTAATAATGCAGAAACACACTTTTCAACCAAACAAGAAAATGAAAAGAGATTTTTTTTTTTTTTAAATGCTTAAAGCAAGAAAGGAAAAATACCAACAAGCAAAAACCAAGAAAAACAATTCTGGCCTAATCACAAATCGCAAAGAATCAAGTCAAAAATCACACACTAGCAATTTAAAAAAAATGACTCTCACACTTGTCTAAAAACCTTAAAAATTCTTTTATTTTTATGAAAACTTTTTTTAAATGAGAAAAAGCAAGCTAAGGGTAAGATTAATCCTAAGCTATTGGCTGCTCAGATAGAGATTCAAACACCTGAGAGGAATAATTCTTATCGAGGGAAATGATGACTGCCTTACCCTCAACAAAAAGTATCATGTACAAGCACGTGACTGTTAATCTAACAGCACGTGTGCGAACGTGCGCTGGATAGATACAGAGGGCGTGTACATGCGAGCTGACCTTGTACAGGTCGTGTGTATATCTAAACTCTGAGAAAAAATGAAAACAGACAGACCAAACCAGGAAGAGACCACTGATATTGATAATCAAGATCCCTTGAAAGGCTTGGACACTCTTTTTAACAGAAAAACAAATAATGTAAGGAAAAAATGATAAAGCAAAGACAATTTGAGATATGACTGCAAACAACCAAGACTCAGAGATAATTCCAGAAAACCCCCTAAGAATGTGTGATTCTGACAGGGAAGAGGTTGACTGCCTCTGAAGTTCTCTGAACACTACATGCTACTGCTACTTCTTCAGCTAGCGTTCGCACGCAGGCTGTAAGAGAGTAGGGCACGGGTACACAAGTGCAGACCTTATGCAAGCCGCGTGTACCTCTGTGGGTCCCGACAAACACAGTCAAGCAAATTAGAGAAAGCTGGTATGGAAAACCAGACTCTCTGCTAGCTCAGACCTTACAGAAACTAAAAGAAAAAACAAGCAAGAAAAACTAGTCTTTAAAACTACCCAAAAACTAAATAAAATTCCAGGAATGCTAGAGAGTCTCCCCAGTATGGTCGCCAATTCTGTTGTGAGGGGAATCTCTCTACGGACTAGCAAATAGAGTTCAGACTTTGCATGTAGATATGACCGAAGAAAAACTACTTTCTACCTTCATCCCTAGATTTAAATCCCCTTTTCTTGGTAAATGCATGGAAAGATCAACCTACCTCGTTCCCGACGTTTGATGTCGATCCTCCGTTGTACTTGATTACTTGTTCGCAATACTCCTTCCAAAGCTGACCTTCATACAAGACAAGCAACAACTACGCACACATCCTACTTGTATACTAACGGGTTAGAAATCCAAACATATACTAATCAAACTACAAAAAGTTCATGAATTGGGATGAGAAAAGCATTTTCTTTATTACTTTGAATGAGTCAACTTACAAAAGTTGAGACTGGCCACCGCTCCGCGAACCTGATCCCGGGCTCCTCTTCTTCTGTCCTCCAACTACTTTGCTTTGTATCTCCTTTGGCACAAGGAAAGGCTAAAGGGTTGGGACAATGGGAATACACAAATTGGTAGAGTTTCTTTGCTATATTTTTCCTCTTCCAAATGGGACCCCTACCCCTTCTTTTATAGGATAGAAGGAGCTAGGTATTTGGACGAACCCTTGGCCATGCATGGCCAGGATTTTTAGTTAACTCACCCATAGGTTTTGTGTTCCATCAGCAACTTTCCTTTTTTTGTGCTTTTGTCGGTCCACACAGGCTATTTTGGGTCAGCCAGCGTGTACACGCGTGCAGTAATGGAGTAGGGCATGTGGGCCTTTATAAAAGAGGATTTTCAAAGATTTGTTCAGCAGTGCTTTGGCAAAGAAGGGATATGAGATGGCCTGATGCCAGGTAAGCATGTATGGTGCAATTTAGGGTTATAACAGTGCATCCCAGAAATTTCGCGCACACTGATTTAGTGTGTGATCTTTGTGTTTTTAAGGCTGGTGATCCTGGATGCAAAAAGACCAATAATTATGTATTGGGAATGTAAATGTAATCACATGCAAATATAATGAAAACACATCACTTCGACATACCAACCATGTAAAATAGTATGGGGGGCTATAACTCCACTAGTTGAGGTTAAGGGGCTAAGTTAAGGGGGCTTAAACCCAAAGGAATATTATATTAATATTCCTTAAAGTATAAAATAGGGATATTATTTTATCCTAAGTTCGAAGGTGGGGGACATGTGGACTGAAGACAGTTCTCAACGTGACAAGTGTCAAGTTGGGAACATGCAACCAAAGAGTTTTGACTTAGTTCTTTTTCTTGTCATTGGATGAGGGAGGAAAGGTGGGAATTGTGATCGAACCCGACTGTTACTTTGATCAATACTCTCTTGTTACTTTGATCAGTACTCTATTGTTACTATCGCAAATATTTGTACAGTAATTAGCTTGGAGAGCTAGACTGAAGAGGCAAGTTTTCAAGCCCGTAGGACATTGAATTCTCTCAAGGTGAGAGAATTGCAGGGAATTATTTCCCGAGGTGCCAAAATGCAGCGACAGGGCTCTGAAAATTCATGTTTGGCCTGTTGTTGAAGCCTTGTAAGGGAAGTGGGGCATCCGAAGGACTGTTGAGAAGAGAAGGGGCACACTTCTTGTGGTGCGACAGGCATGTGGGGAATGAGGGACTGTAGGTTGTCAATATGAATTGGCACCTATGACGAAGTTTCTTGTGATCGAGTCACCTGTGATGGAGTTTCTTGTGATCGATTCACCTGTGACAGAGTTTTCCATTGTATGAGATACTTTAGCTTGGCTAGGAAACCTTACCCAAGTGTATTTTATCCCCAGCTAAGGAGAAACCCTCTGCTGAGAGTTATGAGTGGGGTGGTCTAAGGATGGGTGGAACGTGGAAGGTCTGCACACAGTTGGTGTCATTTAATAAAATATAAGTGTCAATTGTGTGTAAATCATGTGTTGTTGTAATAAATATGCATTTTTTTTCATGAGTTTATCTTGTTTATGCTACATGTATATTTATGTTATGATTATGTATATAATTGTACCTTGCATAGTACTTATATGTTTTCAATTAGTAACGTAGCAATATTGTTGGATTGTTGATAATGGGGACATTACGAATATGGTATCAAAGTTCAAGAAATTTTTTAAGTGGCATAGCCCAGTAGGTGGTTGGGGATGTTATAGTAGGGTTGAATCATACAAGGTATCATTGAGTGGAACTATGTCAATGGAGACACCCTAGGATGAATCAACAAGTCTTTAAGGTTGGAGAAAAGCTAGTCACAAGACGTTCCTATAGAGGTTCTAGAGATGACATGTGCAAGTAGCCAAAGAGAATAGATGAGGTGGGAGACAGATTAAATCAATATGTGTTGTTAATTCCAGTGTGTACCTACAAAATAATGAGAGAGAGAAAAGAAGAATAAAAGAGAATTTAAAAAGAGAAATAAAAAGGTGTAAATGTGCAAAGGAATGATCTCAAGATATATGAGTACATTGACTTATTCGTCAGAGGGTCCAAGTCATACGTGAAGGTCATGATGCATGTGTCGAATCCCTACCGTGAGTTCTACAACACCATAACACATGTTTTTAGGTCCAAATAGCCCCTATATTTCATGTGTGCTAAAACATAGGGATAATACCCTCTTTATGAACTAGTGGTACAATCTTCACTAAGAGATTAGGAAGGATTAAGGAGCTTTGAATCATTTGATCCCATAAATATCAACCCAAAATAGATTTGGCCTATCGTGTATGTGTATTGAAGCATCATAAGTGATTATGGACCCAATTATGGGATTTCACCTAAAATAAATTCCTTAGATTTAAAAAAATACCCCAAACAAGTGCCCTAAGGGTCAAAGTGAACCAAGTCAATGACTATGGGTTAGAGACCAAGAGAGAGAAGGAAGCCAAGGATCCTATGAAAGTGCTAGACATTCCTAAGAAGTTATGCAATTAGGTTAAGGTAGGGAGAACTCAAGGAAGGTTCACCACAAAAGGACAGTCTAGAGAGATATTGTTTCATCATTGAATGTGTCACACATAGACACAGTTCAAAAGAGGGTCACAACATGACCTCCTTGGTGGATAGGCATATGTGAGTCAAAAGTGTGAAATCCACAAAATACACGCTTAATCATCAACCATATTCATTAACCCTTATCCTCAAACCCTTTTCCCTTGATGCCAAACCCTTAATCCGTAACTCATAAGCTCAAGCCGTAAACTTTATTCTTTAAAAATCATACCACTAAACCCCTAATGAACCCTTATTCTTAAAGTGTTAAAACCTTAACTGTAATCTTCTATATCTAATAAATTCATCCATTTAATGGAAGAGAATACGTTGTAATATATGACCCTCACAATGTCGAATAATATTCAAGTAATGACCTCTCATGGTCGAGGGAAAATAGCTTGAATGTTTGGGAGGTAGATCTTGCACATTCTCCACTAGGGGTTCAAATCCATGATGGGACATGGACCATTGTGATAAGGATGGAAATGTAAACACGCCCAAGAAGTGGGACGCCCCCCCCTCCCCGCCCCCTCCGTGGGTGTTTCTTTGGGCATCTCAGTCCTTGCTAAGACATAAGTTTCCTACTAGGTGTTGGCTTGCGGGGTGCTAGCACTAGCCTAAATTTTATAGTAATAGCTTATTGAATTTGAACCTAGACATTGCCTAAAACATCCTAGTTATTTATCGACTCCGTTAAATCTATAAAATTGACTTTTCATGTTTCAAAATAATAAAAATAAAACATAAAAACTTCTTTTTTATTTTTAAAATCTTCCTTTAAAATATTAAAGATCAATATGAAATAAAAACATACCCATAAACAAAATAACATTAAAAAAATAAATCAATATCAAATAACAAAATGTCCATAAACAAAATATTGGTTCTACTGATAAATGATAATTAGAGCGACATTTCCACTTAAACATCAAAATAACATCATTATAAATGCTTTTATTTTTTCAAATGTGGTAGTGGTTAAATTGAATTATTATCGTTCAAAGTTCAAATAATTATTGGTTTATCATAAATCTTTTATGTAAATTTTCATTTTTAAGAGGATTTGAATTATTTTTATGATTATTGTCCTAACTTATTTCTTTCAAAAGATCAGTAAAGAGTTGATAAAAGTAGAGTTTGATTAAATAATTATTGGTTTACCATGGATTTGTTAAAAGATAAAGGTTTTTTAACATATAGTTTAAGACCATTACAACTCAATATGTTATTTGTAAGAATTTAAATTAAGTGAAGAGGATAGTAATCATTCTTCACAACCATTCAAGCTAATCAAATGAACACATTCTTAGTGAACATATCAATGTAAATTAGTCCACTTAATTTAAAGGGTATTATAATTAAGCAAATGTTGACATTGAGCTAACCAAATACCTAACAATACTACACACAACCATTAAAACTAACCTATCAAGTTAAATGCCTATAACAAAATTAATTATAATTCATTATATTGAAACATCGTCTAAATCAAATTTGAATTTCACAAATATAAATTATAAAAACATATCCCTTACCTACATTTCCAAATAAATTTAAAAACCTTGAAATCTTTATAACAAAATCAAATTAAATCAATTATGTTAAAGCATTATCCAAATTAAATTTAAATTTTACAATTATAAAATATACCTCTTATATTGACCTTACATAAATTTCTAAATAAACTTTAATTAAACCCTACACTTTTTTGTTCAAATAATTTTCAACATAAGTTTATATTCACCTTACATAAATTTCTAAATAAATTTAATTAAACCCTACACTTTTTTTTCAAACAATTTCCAACAAAGTTTGAATCAAATAGAACAAAGAAAAATCCTCTTATTTTTTCATAACACTACATATTTATATACTCTTTCTTTTAATATAAGTGGGTAGAGGTGCATTCTACAACCCAGTATTAGGTTGATGTGTGATTATGTGCCTAAATTCAACATAGAACTAACACATGTTACTCTTAAATAATAATAATAATAATAAATTAAGTAAATGAAAATTGTATATGTATGTTCTAACCTTAATCTGTTTCATAGTGCAAAAGGAAAGATTTGCACCTAGAGAGATTTGATTCCTCTCTACTCTTGGTAGAACCAAAGTTAAAATAAATCTATACTAGTTATAAAACAAATACATTAATTAATATTTCTTTAATGTAATTAAAACACTTGTATTCGTTCTTTTTTTTTCCAACTGGAAAATTTCTCTATTATATAAATATATAATATGTTCTCAGATCTGAAAAGATACAAAAACACAACTGAAGAGGGATTGAAAAAAGTGTAAGAACTTTCGCCTATAGCGGTCTCTCGACCAACAGAGAGGGAAAATTCTCAAGATAAGATAAATCAAGAGACAAATAAGAACTGCTAGAAGACTAGTATTACTAGCTTACAAAGTGTAATGATAGACCGAAAAAACAAAAGCATGTAGTAAAACATCAACTTTTCAAAAACAGAAAAGTCCACTAAGGGAGATGGAAGTTGCTCTTAGAAGAGAGTAAAAAAGAGAGGAGGCCCCTCATGACCATCTATCCAAAGACTGTAYGATAAAATGCCCTCTTTTTTTTGTAGAGCTTCCTTTGATAAYTGATCTRCTGATTTGTTATGCTCACAATATATGTGTTTGTAGCTGAGATTTTTAAATGAGAGTTGTAGTGTTCTTATTYGGTCCTTCCAAGCTAAGAGAGAGATAGCTTGTAGGTCGCCCTTGTTKCTCAACCACTCGATAATAATTATGGAGTCTCCTAGAATCTGGAGGTTTTCAATGTGAAGTCTAGAGGCCAAAAAGAGCGTGGCCCAGGTGCCCAATAATTMTGCCCTGGTGTTGGTGCCCGGGCCACAGTTGAAGGTCCATTTATAGTAAGTATTTTTCAAGATTCTAATCAACCCACCAGCTCCACTTTGAGTGACATTAGTTTTAGCTGCTCCATCAAACCATCCAGTAGGAGTGGTGTCTATGCCAGGTGYCTTCTTTATGTGCTGCARTATTGGCTTTCTAAGATATAAATCATTCCAAGTTTTATAGATTCCCATCATTTTGTATGCAACAGAGCTCGAGGAAGGGGTCCCATTTTCAAAGATAGTTTTATTTTTTTCTAGCCATATAGACCAACATGCCAAGGATGGTAGATGCATGTGACAATGTTCCTTATGGGACTAAAGATCGAAACAATTCGAGAGAGTGGGTCCATCCCAAAATGTTTTGAGGTTTAATACCGAGGCAAGTATAACCTAGAATTGTCTGGAAAAAGGGCACTTGATAAAGAGGTGATTTGTAGATTCTGAGTCCTTGTGGCACAAATGACAGATACTTGGCCCAGTCTAGCCCTTCCTTTGTAATAAATCCCAGGTGTTAAGCTTGTGTGCAGTCAAAAGGTAGGTAAAAAATTTGATTTTAGGTGGAAGATGCCATTTCCATATATGTTTTCTCCATCCAAAGATATTAGTATGCCAACATGAATGTTAAATGGTTGTGTATACATTTTGGACAATCAATAAACTAGAATGATCACCCTCGAACCAAAGAAGTCGGTCCTCCATATCTAAGAGATTGATACATGAATGTGTAAGGGCCGCACAGTAAGAGTTCCAGATACAACAATGCTCTGCGTTAAGTTCAAGTGATTCACTTGTGCGCCATCGGTAAGGCAAAGACTCCAATCTGGAGCAGTCCTTTGCTTGGTAGAGGAACCAAAGATTTTTAGAGTGTAAATGTTCCAGTAGTTGATGAGGAAAGATGGAGATGACATCCATGCTCAGAATGCGATCTCTTCCAAGTGTGATGGAGTGGCCCAAGCCAGGGAGCCAATAAAGCCAACAAGTGGGCAAATGTTTAGATTTGGATAAGTTTCTCCAAATGAAAGAAGCTGACTTGGAGGAAGCAGTTTCCAAGTGCAACCAATTGTTAATAGAGTGATGGATGAGATATTTGTCCTTTATTATAGAATGCCAAATGCTATGTAGAGTCAGTACGCGCTAGCAGGAACTGGCAGCAAGAGCTTGGCTAAAAATAAATATGTTTCGAAACCCCCAACCTCCTTTTTGTTTTGGTTTTGCCAAATCTTGCCAATTGCATAGATGCTGTCGGGAGTGATCAGATCAACCCGACCACAAAAAGTTAAAAAATATTTTGTGGAGTTTTGTGAGGACTGCAGCAGGGATAACTGCAAGGGCCATCCAATATATAGGTTGTCCTTCGAGGACAAATTTAATAAGAGTGTACCGACCTCCAAGGGAAATCCATCTTGTACACTAGTGGCCAATTCTTTTTTCGATTTTAGCAAGTAACCAATTCCAATCCACCAACTTGTAGGAGTTTGCTCTTAAAGAATAGCCCAGGTAGTTGAGACCGGAGGAGAGATGAGAGAAAGAAAAGGGGAAGATACCTTTGAGCTGTTCCAAATATTGTTGATGTAGATTTGCAAAATGGAAAGATGATTTCTCCCAATTGATCGAAAGACTTGTGGCGCTGCAAAAGATTTTTAAGATCTCATTAATATCCTTCCATTCATGTATAGAATCATTTGTCATGATGAGGACATTATCGACGAAAAGTAGGTGTAATACCTTGATGGTCCTCGACACCTTTATACCTGAAATCTTTCCCACTGCTTGGCCTGATTTGAGAAGCAGGCTCAAGGCTTCCGTAACCAAAATAAATAGTAGTGGTGAGAGGGGGTAGCCCTGTCGCAATCCTCTGACAATGCGAAAGAAGGAAGAGGATTCACCATTGACCAAGATGGCAAGTTTTGCACTGACCAGACAACTCATGATCCACTTGATCAATGAGTGGTTGAACCCTATGTGTGTTAAGATCAATCTGAGAAAAACCCATTCAATGCATTCGAAATCCTTTTTGAAATCCAATTTAAAAATAAGCGCCTCTGAATTTTTTGATTTAATGCTATGTAAGCACTTTTGGATAGTGCCAATAGCATCAAGAATCTGCCGAGCTTTTAAAAACCCCAGCTGTTCTTTCAAAAGGATCCGAGAGAAGACGGGCTTCATCCTGGTATTCGTTCTTATGTTCACATAAAAGTGGCTTATTCATAAATGTGGTGGTATTTTCAAATATTTATGATGATGCAAAAGAATGTAACGCCTTTCGAGAGCACTATCAAATCATATGTCAAGAAAATCTCTCATGTATCTCAATGTGTAAGATGGGTGTATTTTATAATCATTGATTTATGAAATACCTTTAACTTCAAATCATGGTGGTCACCTTTTTTTTTTAAATAAAATAATTGAAGAATGAATTAACTTCGATTGCCACTTATATAATTTCATCCTTATCATCAGTGTAAAATTACTTATACGTAATAAGTAATTAAAAAGTCTCTATCATTTCTCCATAATCATGTTCAATATTATAATAAAAAGTGATAATCATGTTCAATATTAGAATAAAAAGTGATAATAGAAATTATCACTCTTTCATTAGTAACACTCGCTTTTTACATGTGGAGCGGATGAGTAACACTTGCTATCTTCATGTTAAATATGATTATAAATAAAATAATGTATTTTTTATATTTATATTTTGATTAACCTATTTTTAAAATTAAAATGGAAATTTGTAATTAAGAGAATCTTATTTGATTTAAAGATTATATATATATATATATATATATATATATATATATATATATATGGGAATGGACAATTCACGGTTCTAGTATTTGTTTACTACCATTATAACTTTAGGGCACAACCCACAAGTATGGAGTGGATTAAATCAAGATGAGAATCAAATTAGAGACTTTTTTTACATATTTCCTTCCATTTACACGACAATTACCGATTGATCCACACCCCTACAGACCTATGAGATTTAAAGATAATATTAATACATAATTAAATTATATATATATTTTTAATTATTAATTTAATTTAATTTTTAAATATAATTAAAAATATTATTGATAAAAAATACATTATATAATTTTTTTATTGTTTTTAAATTATTATTTTTATTTAAAAAAAAACATAATTAAAAAAAATCTTCATAATTGTGATCATCATCACTCAAATCAATGTTATTTCTCTTCCAATCATATTTATATAAAAATAAAAATATAATTTCATTTTTTACCATTTCATTAATAATATTTATTACTTTATTGTTAAATATAAGTTAAAAAAATTATTTATTATTTTAATGTTAAATATCACTGAAAAAATTAATATAGATTTTTGAAGGAAATATGTAATTCTTATTAATATAGATTTTTGAAGGAAATATGCAATTCTTTCAGTACTAAATATGGATTGGAAAATTTCAATGTCCACTTTAAACAAAATAATTTTTATATCAACTTTATATAGAGATAAAGATTTCTACTTGACTAATGACATTAAAAAAATATATTAATAACAAAAAAATGTATTTCAATTTCCACATTAAATTATATATATATATATCTTGAAAGGGGCTTTCTACAATCCATAATGACGGAGATGTGTAATTCTTTGTGTGCTAAACATGGATTTGACACCTTGGTGTTTTAAAAAAATATTTATAAAAAGAAATATTTCAATGTTTATATTAAGTAAAATAAAAAGGGTGGTTGGGAGAAATGATTTTTTTTTGTAAGCTAATATGATACAAAAAGGTACATACTTCTATGTCTATAGCATGCCAAAAATGAAAGTGGGCATGAAACCTATATCACATTTTAGTCTTCTAGTGCTTACATAATGGCTACAGATAGAAAAACCAGAAACTAACAGTCTATATGGCATATTCATAACAACTATTCTAACACAAGACTGACCGAGAATCTCCTAAGAGTAGTCCATAGAAACATAGACTAAACTAGGCTTCTGGGGCCATTATCAGTCATATTAGCCTTTCCTTTGGTATCCTTGGCCATGTCGTCTTGAGTATGATCGGATTCACATTGGTTCTCGTGGATCCCTCATACCTAGTAACCTCCACATACTCCTCGTCATCCTCCTCTCCCTAGTTGGTCACCTTGAATTTGATATTGAAGGCCACCCTGCAAAAGACATTGAACCTGGCCTCCACCATATGAATTTGATTTAGAGCCTCCTCTCGCTTGGTCTGTGTGTCCTGCAGGGATAACGTTGTAATGGTTTTCACCATCTAATAGAATTTCATTGCACAGAAGACTTTGGTATCCCTTGATCTAGAGAATTCGATGTCTACAATCCACTCTTGAAACTCCTGTCTAATTTGTTGGTTTGAGGTGTGGGTCCTTAGAATCCTAGCCTCATCCATGACCGCCTCTAATTTCCTTTGTTGCTCTGGAGAAGTGTTTGAGTGATAGAGCTCCCTGGCATGCACTGCATCATTTTTTGCACATGAGACCCGAGAACCTATAGTGGCTCGATGTTGTGGAAGCAACTTGGTTGTATCCCTTTTCTAATCCCCATGCATACGAGGAAAAACACCCTTGTTAGCCATGAGGATATAGGTAACACACAAGAAAGGGGAACATAGCTGACCCAAACCACCAACATGGAACAAAGAGTAAACAATGTAGGATGAAGGGTCTTGCCCAACTAGCTGGGAGAGGACTTCCTTGGGATTAGAGGGAAATGGTCAACACCTAGATTCCCCAAAGTCCTCAGAAGGATACAGAGAGAATCTTGGAAGATGCAAGTTGTGTCCTTCTAACCCAAACCTCAGCATAGACAGAGACAACACCCGCCCCAGGAAGTCGATAGGTAAATGACACAAAGAAAGAACGCCAACAAAATTTCAATCGGTGTCAAACCAAAGGGAAACCATCATAGAAGTCATAGCCACCCAACCAAGGAGATAAGTGGTGCATCCTTTCCAACAGAGCTAGGTAGGTTGAGAAGGCCTCATGGTATAAATTCCTTGGCAACAATTTCCACCATAATTTCCCATGAAATATTCATGAAGGTTATTTTATTAATGAAACAACACACCAGAGTACTTACCATGATTACCGTGTGATAATGATTAAGCCAAGATCTTCCACCCATGCCTTTTGCCATAATATTTGTCCTTGGTATGAGCTTACATGCTCTGTGATGAGATCTGTTGCTACACCATTAACGCCACCTTCCACTCCCACACAAATACATTAATGACTTGGTACCATCTTGCTCCCTAATTGTCAAGTGTGTAGGTTCGATATGACACTCATTCGCCGCCTCTTATAGCATATGTATTATGCTATAATGTGAGATCAACCACCCCATATAGGGGATTGACATCCGCAATGTTTAACTTTATGAATTTTGCACACAATCCTCTTAGTTCATAGAGAGCCATGTTTAGGAGAGGTTGTGCCCTAGTGAGGAAAACCCCGGGTTGGATAAATAATCAGCTAGACTATTTACTTTTCTATGAACATGTGAAGTGTGAACTATCTGTATTTGACTAAGTAGATCATCTATCTGAGACAAGCATGAAGTTAGTCTCCAGTTGACTAAGATTTTTTTAGATGCAAGACACATAGAAGTTTGGTGAGGGATCAGATGATAATGGAGAGTCTCCTTCAACTATCAATATATGGTAGTTTAAATGTATGTCTAAAGAGAGTCCCTTCATTAGGTCATCTACCATTGTTGTGTTGTTTTTGTTTCTGCCAAGGTAGTAAGCATATTATACAAACAATATGTCACCCTTGTCATCTATGAATCCATCAAAGTTTAAATTGATGAATGTTGATGGGGGTTTTCCCATTTCTCCAAAGAGGGAATTCCTTTTCAGGATATGTTAGTGCTACATATTGGTTCCACATTGAATTGCTAGGTTGAGAAGATAGTGTGTTCTCTTTCCACCACCATTTTTGCTTCCTTCGGCTAAGGTTTGGATTGAATGGATTATGTGATTTATGTATGTATGCTTCACCATATGTCTACATCTATTCTTCTCTCATGCTTAAAAAATTGTTTGTTCGTTTCCTTCCAAATTGACTAGAGATGGTGGCCAGGAAAGATCTACCAAGATTCGTTGAGAATGATATTTTCAAATGGTTTTTGTTGCCAATTTTCTATGGTAGGTCTAATATTAGCTCTATTTATGACTGATAGTCTAAACATAGATGCCCCTTTGTCCCATAGTTGGTTGGATTCAATAAAATTGTTGAAAAGGTGTTCCATCATTTCCCCCTTCTATCGACATATGTAGTAGATTGATGGACCTTCAAATCCCCTACTTATGAGGCTATCCGTGGTGATGTTTTCTTCTCTTATTTCTATTTTTGTTCTTCTTCGTTAACATGTAATTTGCAGTAAGATTGATATAATTTGGAGATAGGGATTTGGTACGACCACCACCGTTGTCTAGTATGTTTCATTGATTTGATGAT
>JZKD02S1863635.1:29804-60081 GCA_000966675.3 Picea glauca | reverse complement strand
CACATTCATGCACCAGATAGGAAACCGATCAAGAGGTGCATGGAGGACTACCGACACTATGGGAAGAGCTCAGGCTACAGAAACAATCCCATGGCAACCCCGACATGATGCAGAGAAAGATTAGGGTGGAAAGGTAGTAGATGGACATCATGTTCAACTTCCATTGGGATGGATGAATGGTCGTACTTGGTACCAGTTGGCTGCATTGCTTAGTCGGTCATACTGTATGGTTTCGTGTCATGTTTCGAGGATGAAACATGTGAAGGGGGATGGAATTTAGTATACCTAGGGAAGTAATATGGGGTACCTAGGGAGGTACCCAATGGGAATGTGGTTGTGTATTATTAGTGGAATTCATTTAATATATGAGAATGTGGTCATTCAATGTAAGGTGGACTAGGTCCACTATATTAATAAAGGCCCACTATGGTAGTTAAATGTAATAAATGTGAGAAGGCTCTCCAGAAGGTTCTTAGGAGATAGAGAGAGATATATAAACAAGTGTAAGCAATGTAATGAAACATAGTGAAGAATATTGTGAATGTATCAAGCATTGTTTGAGGAGTGTTATCCTTCCTTAAAGATTAATATATGGTGTTACCCTACCTCAAGGGTTTTATCTAGTTCTTGTGTTCAGTATTTGGTGAATGCTTTGGTGTTTATTATTGGTTTATTGTTTAAGTATATATGTAGGCTATTCAGGTACTAAACAGATGCGGATGATGCTCACGCTGGTCCAAAACTGCTTGTGGTTGCAAACAGATGGATCCTTCTTCATCCAACTCGGGAAGGTTGATTTGATTTTGTCATTTAGTTCCAATCACCTTCTTTAAGAGGGAGACATGAAAAATGGAATGGAGCTTAAAATGACTAGGCAAAGCTAACTGATAAGCCACCTATCCCACACGCTTGAGAACGGTAAAAGGACCATAAAATTTGGGCGCTAGTTTCTAACAATGGTCAGCCTTGAGAGAAGATTTCTTATAAGGTTGTAGTCGAAGAAACACATGGTCTCCTTCAGAAAATTGACGTTCATAGCGACCTTGATCTGCATGTTGCTTCATGTGATTCTGGGCCATGACCAAATTCTCTTTAAGGGTACGGAGAATAGCTTCTCGAACTGTAAGCATTTGGTCAATCGTCTGGACCTTTGAGACACCTAACAGGTATGAGAGAATTGAAGGTGTATTTTGTCCATATATTGCTTCAAAAGGAGTCATGCGAGTAGTTGTATGGTAAGAAGTGTTATACTACCATTTATCTAGTGGTAACCATTGAGCCCACTGATTTTTCCTTTCCGATGTAAAACACCTCAAATATGTTTCCAAACACTTGTTGAGAAATCCAGTTTGACCATCAATCTGGGGATGATAAGTTGTGTTGAGATGCAATTGGGTGCCCTGTAGCCTGAATAGTTCTTGCTAAAAATTGTTGGTGAAAGTGGGGTCTCGATCAGAAACAATAGAATGAGGCATTCCATGAATCTTGAAGAACTGATCCATGAAAAGTTGAGCCACAGTGGAGGTGGTAAATGGGTGTTGAAGAGCACAAAAATGAGCATACTTGGAAAGATGATCAACGACCACCATGATGACTAATTTATTCTTGATTTAGGTAATCCCACAATAAAATCCATAGAGATATCCCTCCAAAGAGCAGGTGGAATTGGAAGCGATTGTAGTGTTTCAAGGGCTTTGATTGTTTCGCCCTTATTGCGTTGAAAAACATCACATTCTACCCCAAAATTGTGAATGTCTTGTTTCATACCATCCTAGAAAAAAGAGTGTTTGACCCGGTCATAGGTTTTGGTAAACCCTGAGTTCCCAGCTGTGGGTGTAGCATGAAACTCAGAAAGTACTATGGATTTAAGTTTTGATTGTTTACTTAAATACAAATGGACTTTGTAGTGAAGCTCATCATTGTGCCAAGAGTACCCTAGGGAAACTAGAGAATTGGTCTGCAATTGTTGGATCAGATGCGAAATTTTGGGATCTTGTAGCCATTCTTGATGAACAGCTTGGAGCCAATCTGGTATAATGAAGGAGAGGGAAAAAATGGACCCTTCATCTTCATATTTTCTTGAAAGTGCATCAGCAACCACATTGGCTTTTCCTTTCTTGTAAATGATCTCATAATCATATCCAAAGAGCTTAGTCACCCATTTTTGTTTCTCCGGGGAGGAAGGGCATTGTTCTAGAAAATACTTGGGGCTTTGATGATTTGTCTTAATTTGGAAGTGTTGTCCCAATAGATAAGGGCACCAAATATCCATTGCATATAGAATAGCCAACATTTCATTTTCATACATTAATTGGCCCAAATGTCACTCTAACAGTTGTTTTTTGGTAAAGGCCAAAGGTCGACGATATTACATAAAGACTACTCCAATTCCTCTCCCTGAAGCATCACATTCCAGGACAAAGGTCTTTGGAAATCAGGAAGGGTCGGGACTGGAGTGGTGCACATGGTCACCTTCAAGGTTTGAAAGGCCTGATCAGCTATGGGATTCCAAGTGAAAGAATTATTTTTAAGGAGAGCAGTGAGAGGTGTCGCAATCTTTCCATAATTCTTAAAAAACTTGCAATAATAGCATGTTAAACCTAGAAATCCACACAAGCTTTTGAGAGTCTTTGGGAAAGACCAATCCTGCATAGCTTCAATCTTTTTAGGATCCACTCTAACACCTGCCTTGCCAACAATATGACCCAAGTACTCGACTTCTGAGGTGCCAAAATCACATTTATATTGTTTGAGAAAAGTTGTTGCTGAGAGAGTAGATGTAGAACTTGATCCACATGAGCAAGATGGGTTGTCCAAGTTTTACTATAGATGAGAATATCATCAAAGAAAACTAAGACAAAATGATGGAGAAAAGGATGGAAGACATGACTTATGAGGCTTTGGAAAGTGGAGGGAGCATTACATAAGCCAAAGGGCATGACCAAAAACTCATAGTGGCCCTCATGAGTTTGAAATGCAGTCTTAGGAATGTTTGCCTCGTTCATACATATCTCGTGGTACCTAGAACAAAGATCAAGTTTAGTAAAGAACTGGGCACCACTCAATTCATCCAAGAGGTCATCAATGACAAGAATGGGAAATTTGTCTTTGATGGTGATTTTTTTTAGGGCATGGAAGTCAGGGAACATGTGCCAAGAGCCTTCTTTCTTAAGGACCATGACCACAGGAGAAGAGTAGGGGCTCGTACTAGGACGGATAACACATGCGGTGAGCAATTCTTGAACAATTTTATCAATTTCATTTTTTTGGGAAAAGGGATGACAATAAGGACGAACATTTGGAGGAAGGTTGTCGGTTACAAGGGGAATGGAATAATCATGAACACCACAGGAAAGAGGAATTCCCTAGGGAGTGGAAAAAACAACTTGATGTTTGGACAGGATGGATTGGAGGTCCTATGACACAGAGGGTGTCTTGGTGGCTTGAATGGCATGGAGTTGTGCAATAATGCCAGAATGACCTTTTTTGAGGAGTGTTTCCATGTGATGGGAACTGATGATCTCCGAGGAACCGGTGGTGATGCCTTGGAACTTATATTATTGGCCCTCCTGGTTGAATTGCATGGTTAATTCCTTAAAATCCATGAGAATGGGACCTAGAGTCCTTAGCCATTCTACACCCAACATAATGTCACAACCGCCCATGTCGATAGAAAACATATGAGATTTCATGTGGTACTGACTAGTTTGGAGATGCACATTTTCGCAATGCCCCCCACATTTCATGGACCCACCATTGGCAATCATGATTTGAAAATTATTGATGGCACGGATATAGCAATTAGTTTCTTGGGCAATGCGACGATGAATAAAATTATGGTTTCTTCCACTGTCAACAAGATGATGACCTTCATATGCTTAATGTAATCAATTATCTTGAGGTTTTGGGGAGCAGAGAACCCAGCGAGAGAATTCAGGGAAATGACCGGTTCAACTTAGGGAGGGTCAAAGGGTGGGGTCATGTCAGTGGATTCAAGTGACTCGGCCACAGGGGGCACCTCGACATCATCTTCCAAAACATCCTCAAAGATGGCCATAAAAATCTTTTGTTCCTTACACTTGTGCCCAGGAAAATATTTTTCATAACAATTATAACAAAGGCCTTTGAGTTGGCATTCATCCATTTTTTCCCTGGTCAATTTATGGATCTTTAGTGGAGTGGAAGGACGAGTGGGAGTGACTAGTTTAGGGCGAGGAATAAAGGAGGGTTTTTGGGTTTGAGAAGAGACGACTTATTGTGCTTCCTTAGCTCTTTTAGTAGCTTCCACCCAACTCTAAGGCTGATCCATGAGGACATGGGAATGAATCTCATCCTTGAGGCCACTGATAAAACATTCTCAAAAAAAAGCATCAAAAATTCCCTATATACGGAAATCTAATAACTCAAAAGGGGCTATAAAGTATTCCACTATGCCAGATTGTTTCAACTTTGTCAAATGGCCTAAATGGTTGGTGTCAATGTCGAAGCGTTCATAAAGATTTGCCACAAATTGTGTCCAAGCCACATACCCTTGGCGGGCATTTTTTCTCCATTACCACCATTGCCAACGTTCTTGATATAGATGGAGAACACCATACTGGAGTTTGGACAACTCATATGTAATGTCATACAAAGAGAAATAATGTTCCATTTGAGTTACCCAACCAGTGGGATCCAAGCCATAAAATTTGTTCACATCCACATGCGGAAGGCGTAGGTCAAGCTGAAAGTGATGGGGCTGAAAAGTCAGGGAATTAGAGGAAGTTTCACATTCAGAGTGAAAAGGTGGGTCAAATGAGGGAAGATCTACAGGGATATTCAGCTTGGCACAAATTGTGCTAATGAAGGATGCAAGCTAGGTAGCGAGGTCCTATTTGATGGTTTCCATTTTGGCGTCTATGGAGGAATGCATGTTTTTGTTGATGGTGGAAAAATTGGCATCTATGGAGGAATGCTTGTTTTTATTGATGGTGGAAAAATTGGCACTGATTTTCCTCACTTCTTGTTGGGTCGTTGTGAAATTAGAGGACAAGGAATTGAAGCGAGCTTCCAAGTCTTGGCTACGGGTGTGGGCCATGATGAAGAGGGGAAAAAAAAGGGATGGGTGGGACCACACAGAAAATGATTTATGGGTGAATTGTATCATGACGATCAGGGCGACGAGGGGAATCCAATGGGGTAAGGCCCAAATAAGGGTGTTGGAAGAGGGTCGAGTCCACAAAAAAAATTTGTTGAAAAATGATAGGCATGATTGCGATAAGGGCGAAGAGAGGAATCCAACTGGATAGGGCTCAAATAATGGTGCCAATAGGATCTAGAGTCTATTTTTTTACTCCTGCGAAGTTATACTCCGATATGAAGAATATTGCAGTGCTGAAATGCCCAAATTCTTAAAAGGAAGAAATGTGTAGTAATTTTGCAACCCAAATGTAGGAGGCACATTTGCACGACAATAGATCTTATATGCTCTGTTTTTGTTTCTGTCCCAAGGGTTAAGGTATGTAGGGTGTCTACAGACAAGGGTTTTCCCTGTGATATATGTGTGGGGTCCAACAGTAATACTCAGCCCAATATCTCACGGCACCAACTAAGGAGGCTAGATTGTGCCCTTAGTCGTACTACCCGACTACCCAGGGATTAGAGAGTATCTTCTCGAGTGTTTTTCTCGGTGGCACTATAGCAGTCAGACAGTCAATCGGATTATCTATGGAGGGATTCAGGAGATCTAGGTTGATCTGTATACAAGTGTTGTTTGATGCGCTACCACTCGAAGGGGTACCAACATTGGTTACAAGGGTGGCCAACAAATGTGCGCTTGAGTATCACTTGTATTTCTTGCATGTGTGAATATATCTCTACCCTAGAAAAAAAATTAACCCACAATTTTCTGCCAAGGAAAGTGCTCTGATACCACTTGTAGTATTCCGGATATAAAATAGTATGCAGATCATAAATATTTTAGCTAGAAATGGCAGAACACAATGATATAACCAGAACAATACCAGAATAATGCCAGAATAACACCAGAAAGAGCACCTTGATTAATGATAGCAATGTTGCCTCTTCGAGGGGGCAACCTCCAGCAAAGCAGAGCTCTATTACAATAATATCCAAGACAAAACTTCTCATACCCTCTACTCCTATTTATACTAAATATGTCTATCCAAAAGAACAATCTAGAGGAAGATCCTTCTGGAAGCAGAAGTTTCTATTAGGTCTTCTTACATTTGACTTATTCTTCCTTATTGATAGTCCTTATTAATATTGGTCTTTATTACATGGAAATATATTATTCTACTTATGTGAGGGGTTAGGGAGGTTAGGTCCCTAACATACTTTTTTAGCCATGATTCTAAAGGTTGATAATCTAGGTACCTTGGAAGACTTCAGACCAATTTCTCTTTGTAATAGCATTTATAAGATAATCTTAAAAATAATTAGTAGAAGAATCAAGGCATTGTTGTCCAAAATAATTTCATCAGAACAATTTGGGTTTCTAGAAGGCAGACAAGTTCATGAAGCCATAGGAGTTGCATAGGAGACACTTCATAACATCAAAACCAGGAAATTGAAGGGGGTGGTAATAAAAATTTCCCTCTCAAAGACCTATGACAGAGTGAGATGGGTATATTTGAGGCTACTACTAAATCACCTTGGCTTTGAGTTCTCCTTCATCAATTGGGTGATGGGATGTTCATCTACTGCATCGTTTGCAGCCCTCATTAACAAGGTTGCTTCCCCTTTCTTCAGAGCAGGGAGGGGCCTCAAACAAGTTTTCCCTCTCTCGCCTCTATTATTTATGTTGATAGCAGAAGGAATAAGTTGATCCATTCAAGAGGCAAAGAACAGAGGTTATTTTCAAGGAATTTGCATTTCGGGGGGCTTAAGTATTACACATATGCTTTATGTAGACAATGTGTTGATTTTTTGTAATGGATAGCCTGGAGATGCAAATAATCTTACAGATATTATGGACTAGTTTAGAAAATCCACTGGGATGCAAATAAATGAGTAGAAATCCACAATTTTGACAAATGCTATGACAGACCAAGAAGTGGAACGCTATAAATCCACCTTTTCATATGAGCAGAAACCCTCAAACCGAACAACTATATAAAGGAAGACAAGGCATGGTTAATAAAAAATTTGGAGAAAAGATTAAACGTATGGAGATTTCATTGGTTGTCAATCGAAGGAAGGCTAGTGCTAGTAAAATCAGTATTGGAAGCCATTTTGGTCTATTGGATGTCGTTGGCCTAGATTCCTAGAGGAATTCTTGAAAATCTTAAACGAGTCTGTTCAAAGTTTTTGTGGGCAGGATCAAAAGAGAAGTTTGTCTTGCCATGGGTAAAATGGAGTGTGTTGGCAGCCCCAAAGCAGTTAATAGGGTGGGGCCTTAAAAATATCCATTGTTTCTCTAAAGCCCTAGCAGCAAAGGTTGGTTGGAGACTCATCACTACTACAAGCATGTGGACAAGATTAATTACCCAAAAATTCAGTAATCCAACCACATTATAAGATTGGGTCAGAACTCAAATTAAAGAGGCAAGGAATTGCTCAATCATTTGGAAATCCACTCAAAAATATTTCCAAGTAATACAGGAAGGTTTGGCATGGAAAATTGGGAAGGGAAACAAAGTCAGGATTGGAATGGACCCATGGCCAGGAAGAAATGGAAAACATATGCTCCCTTGGGTTATGATAGAAAGATTACACTTGCAAGGAGTTTATTATCTCTCTCAAATTTTGGATCCAGCCTAAGCAACCATTTGGATCCAAGGATGGTTGATTGTTGACCATTTTGGGTTAGAAGGAGATCTGGCTAAGTCTTGGAGAGCTTACATCAATGGCCTAAAGACAGATTACGATCAGAGAAGATGAACTCATCTGGAAACACTCCCCCTTTGGGATTTATACTCTGAAAGCATGTTATACCCTGATTAATGTAGATCAAATGCAAATGTAACCAAACTGGCGGTTGAAGGAGGTATGGAAGATCAAATGTCCCCTCAAGGCTAGAATATTTCTATGGTGCCTTTTAAATAAGAAAGTGACCACTTGGGACAGAATGAAAATCATAAACTTGGAGGGACCAGGATGGCGTATGTTGTGCAAAAATGCAGAGGAATCCTCCTTCCACATGTTTATGGAATGTCCTTTTACTATACAGGTCTGGAAGGAATTTTCAGCCAGGTTAGAACATGGATGTATTTGGCAGGGTCCCTCTATAGAGGATGCCTGGAAGGATTGGCCAGCCTCCAGATCAAATGCAAACATAAAAGCAATACTCATCATGTGGGGAGTTTGTCTAGCCATAAATGCGACAATCTTCAAAGACACTATATCCAGTCTTGACCATATTGTTATTCATTTCCTTGATATCCTATCTCATTTCCCCCAGAGGAAAAAATTACCCCCTCGAAAGGTGGTACGCACAGAAGAAGTGGAAAAAACAAGGTCGTGGGCTTTCTTTGATGGAGCATCCCTCCTAGATAACCAAAGGAGTGGAGGAGGGGAAATATTGTTGTACTCAAACACACATTTCTTTACTTTAAAAATAGGACTATGCCCCGAGACAAACAATTTTGTAGAACTGATGGCCATAAAGTTTTTTATCACTTTCACATAAGAGAGAAGGTTACTTCTTTACAGATTTTTAGTGACTCCCAATTGATAATAAATTGGTTGAACAAAATTCAAAAATGTCACAACACTAGACTCAGTCCTATTGTGGAAGAAGTTCTCAGTATAATAGACTCTTTTGCCTTTTTTTCTCTTCATCATGTCTACAAGGAAAGGAACGAAAGGGTCGATAAACTCTCTAAGGAGAATCTTCAACTGGATATCGGGCAGTGGTCAGTAGAAGAAACATTAAATGGCTCCCTAGAATGAGCCCATCATAGATATTTCTTGGTTACTCGGGATTAAAGTTTCCAGTCCACAGTTTGGATACAGGGGACAATTTTTGTTTGGCTTGATTTGGCTGTGACAACATTGTATTTTGAATCGACAGTTGTTGGGATCGACCGCCTTTTTTATTTGCATGGTCTATATTGTATTGCGAGACTTACAAGAAAAAACGGTCTAATATATTTTTATGATTTCATGTACAGAGTCGGGTTGCAAGCCCTCTCTTTTGGACATAGGAGATTTCATACATTTTGTAAACTCTTATACTAATGGTAATAAAATTTTCTGGTTTTTTTCCCAAAGGAAAAAAATATATATAAATAAATAAAAAGTGAAATAATAATTTAATTTTCAAATTTTAAAATGTGACTCAAATTTCTCATTTTGAATTTATAAATCATTGCAAACCATGTTTAATGGTATTTACTCTATCAAATATAGATCATTGGCCATTGGTCACAAATCATTATTGCTAACAATTGGGTCTTCTTCATTGTCTTTATCCTTTAGATCCTTAATAAAGACGCTCTACAAGTACGCATTGCTTTAAAGTTGTGTTTCATCACCCAAACTTGTTATTGTAAGCATCTCCACAAGGCCAGTTAGTTGGATCACATTGTGCACATAAATGCCATCATTTGGAAATTGGTCTCATTCCTTAGGAGTTCTCCTATACATTGTAAATCAAGTTTTCTTCCTTCTTAGATCCAAAAACGATTATCTTCATAGAATGAATGAAATGTGAGTACTCATATTTCTCTCATCGTCATTGAATGAATAAAATAGTGAGTACTCCCATTTCTCTTAGTCTCTAAGGCACTAGCTATTGGTGAGAGAAACTAGATAGCAAATGCTCATAGCCCTTGGGCATGTGCATCATGAATTTTCCACTTGTCTATTGAATCTTTTCCATGATGCCTAAAGCAACCTCAATTGTGCCAAACTCACCTCATGCGTGTGAAATTTGGGCACACTAAGTTTGTGTGATGGATGCTTCCATTGAATCAACTTCCATAAATTGCATTTACTTCTATCATAAATCCTTCCATGACCTTGTATCACTAGAAAGTCGTCTCTTCTTTGTTTTTCAATGTCATTACCATTTTAGATTCAAAGCATAAGATGCCATATGGAGAGGTCCCCTTATTGTGTTCAATTGATCAGGTATAAATTGTTCCAACTGAGGATTTCCGTTGATATTTTATTTTATTTGTGATGGTTTTAACCTTTTTACATAATGTCAATGTTAGCAAATATTTCACCAAAACTTGGGCTATATGTATCCACATTGCAAAACATTATCAAATATTGGCTCAATGAAATCATTCTGACCATGCAAATCAACCATGTAACATCCTCTTACAAGATTACCCCTTTGTGCTATGTAGTAAAACTCAAATCTATTTATTATTATAGACTATGGATGTTCTTGTCATAAAGAATGCACCCCAAGCTCCATGAAGAAATGAAAATTGCATCCCCTAGAAAGTTGGGGTCTGTACATGGAATGTACACCAAATACCCAAGGAGTGGGTTGGGTGCACCTAAGCACTTAAATATTAATTATCAAATAAATGATTAATAGGTCGTGTATAGATTTTTAGTAACATATGAAAAAAATTAAACTTTTATTTATTATTTTTTAATTCATGCAATTTATTTTTAGGGAGAGGGGTGACTACTTGGGCACCCTATGTAACTTTTAATGGAGCCACTTCAAATTTCCAAATTTCTCCCACATACATTGCAGTTTTCCTTACCTCCATATTTTGTCGTTTCCTTACCTCCATATTTTATCTTAATATGTGGTATATTCAAAATAACTTATTCTCAAAGCTATGAAAAAAATTATTTTTTTCTTTTTAAATTCATGTAATTTATTTTAAAGGAGGGGTGATTATTTGGACACCCTCTATAACTCTTTATGTAACTTTTAATAAAGCCACTTTAAATTTCCAAGTTTCTCCCACATATACATTGTCCTTTTCCTTACCTCCATATTTTGTTTTTTCCTTACCTCCATATTTATCTTAAGATATGAAATGTTCAAAATAATTGTTCTTATCCTTACCTCCATATTTTGTCTTTTCCTTACCTCCATATTTATCTTAAGATATGAAATGTTCAAAATAACTTTTACTCATCGTTTTCCTTACTTTCATATTTTGTCTTTTCCTTACCTCCATATTTTAAGATGTGACATGTTCATAATAACTTATACTCATCTTTTTCCTTACCTCCATATTTTACTCTGTATTTTGTCTTTTTATTACCTCCATATTTTATACAATAATGGTTAAGATGTGACATTTTCAAAATAATTCATTTTGAATCCCACATAAATGGTTGACAATTTAAATATACCAATGGTTGAGATAGGAAGTATTCAAAATAGTTCATTTTGAACTCCTATCCAATGTCATTGACAATTGAATACACTGGTGAATGGTAACTTATACTCATCTTTTTCCTTACCTCCATATTTTACTCCATATTTTGTCTTTTTGTTACCTCCATATTTTATACAATAGTGATTAAGATGTGACATTTTCAAAATAATTCATTTTGAATCCCACATAAATGGTTGACAATTAAATATACCAATGGTTGAGATATGAAGTATTCAAAATAGTTTATTTTGAACTCCTATCCAATGTCATTGACAATTGAATACACTGGTAGATGGTTGACAATTAAATATACCAATGATTGAGATATGAAATATTCAAAATAGTTCATTTTGAACTCCTATTCAATGTCATTGACAATTAAACACATTGGTAGTTGGTTGAGAAGTGACATATTTAAAATAAATTTGTTTGTAACTTCTATCTATCCAATAATGACACTTAAATACACTAATAACTGATTGTTATATTTCTAATAAAATAATTAACTTTATTTATAATTATTGAAAAAAATTATAATAAATATTTTTAAACATTAATATTATTTTAATATTTAATATTAATATTAAAAATTTATATTATTTTTTTTAAACACAAACTTACACTAACATGCTATAACACTAACATGCAATTTATTATAATTTACGTTTAAAAAATAATTTTAAATTCATTGAAGGTTATCCACTTCACAATTTCCATCCACTATTAAAACCCCTCATGTTCCATCTCCAGAAATGTAGGGACCGACCTAAATGAACAGCACTATTAATGTCCACATTAGTATACGCATGCATACATTTATGACACCCTTTCGACATCACATATTAACAAGAATGATAACACCTACCACCTCCCCTACCAGCCTTCCAATAACCTGCCTTTCTCAACTGCATTCCTTCCAACTTTGCATACTTTCCACTGTCCACCTAACTAACTCCTCTAGATCGGTCGAGCAGGCTGACAAAATATTGCCAACAAATCCTTTCATAGATTATATCCACTGGCAGGTAGAGACTTCAAAACAACATGTTGCATCCCCTGTCTGTGATCTCTAAACACTCATTATCCACAAATTTGACATCCAGCCTGGTGAGCGATGGCTTCAATGATGATCGACTCTGCATACTGATAAAGCCACTCTCAGATATCCAAATGGCCCACCACAACTTTTACAGTGAAACAGGCATCTTCACGTTCTCCAAGGTACACCTTTTCCAAGGTACACCTTTGACAAGATTGGTTACTGGTTTGGTTTTTATTTGTTAACCCGCAACTTTAAAATGAAAGACTTAACATTAACACTGATGATTCACTACCTGGTACATCTTGTCGGTTTGATACACATTATTCACTAAAAAAAATTGATAGAATGCATTAAGCAGTGAGAGTAAGTTAATTAAGGAGTAATTTTCCCTTTTTCTGGTAAAAATATAAGTTTGAATCTGGTCAGATTTTCAGGAGTACTCTGAGTTTGGCATGGATAAAAGTTTCATGCATTTCAAAACCTTACTTTAGGAGTTTTGCCCCATTTAAAACCAACCCAGATGTTCAGAAAATCAATGAGACTTCTAGATCGGCCAAAAATTCAAAACTGCATCATCAAAAATCCTTACCAAAAAAATAACTCGGGAGAGAAGATTGCTCCCAAGTTAACTCACTCCTTAGGCAGTGAGCCAACCATCACTGTCATGATGATTCACTATATGGTACATTATGTTGGTTAGATATATACGATTCACCATTAAAAAACTGATAGGATGTATCATGCAGTGAGCCAACCATCACTGCCTAGTATATCCATTTTGTTCATTCAATACTATAAAAAAAAATGAATAGAATTATCAGATAGTGAAAATTAATAATTGACTCAATACATACATGGTGTTTAAGTTTCAATACACCTTATTCACCATTAAAAAAATGAATAAGATATATCAGATAATGAAAATTAATAATTTAATCAATGCATGGTGCTTAAGTTAACCTGAACAAAAGCATACACTACAGTTACTAACAATTTCTGAGATAAATAGTTAGAAGATATTATTTTTGTTGATAAAATAAAAATTAATTAACAGAATGAATCTTTGTATCGATTGAGATGAAATAAAGACGCAAGTTCAGGGAAGATATGAAATGAAAGCCACCCTTTGTAGTGAATACCAAAAACAATTCAGTGGAACTTAGCTTAAGATTAAAAATTAAAAATAAGCGACCAAAATGTCCCCAAGGATCAAGCTTACGCTAATTCAATTCAATGCTCATTGCTGGTCACCAAGGATACTCATTGCTGGGTAATACACAATAAATGTTCATTGCTGGTCATCAAGGTTACTTGGTCGACACCAATATCGATGTCAAGAGATTAAATTGAGGGAAACAAACGCCACGGCATTATAGATTATACTAACTTGTTCAACCAAGATGACAGGAGTCGAATAACAATGATCGAAAAAACTGTTTGATGCAAAACTAATTCAAACATAGAATATCGAACCTAAGCAGTTATTGTGCGCTGAATGCCATGTTGACCAAAAAACAGCAAGGGGCATGAGCCTGTGGTCTGAGTGTCAGAACCATAAAAGTAAAAACAGATTTAACCAAAGGAACTTTACTGCTTAAAGCTTGAAAGCGTTTGACAAATATATCAAGACCCCGAGAAACATTAAGATGTAACCATTTTCTGTTTTGAAATCATGTCTGTTACGATCATGCTTTTTTTCAGGTATTGGTAGCTTGAATATATTTCATGTTACAATCATGCATGCTGTTAAATAATGTTCTTTTCTGTAATCCAACAAATTTATTTGCTTCCTCTACTCCTTCCCTCGTTGCAGCGTAAAAGAGGTGGTTGAGAATCCACATAAATGCTTCGCAATAAATATTAATAACAGTACCTTTAATAATATTTTCTGCACTAATCTACCAATCTGCATCAAATAGATTCATCATAAATCATGGTAGTGAAAACAAAGTTCTCAAATTTGCCCAAGTTATATCACGAGTACATGCTTACACACTACATCATTGTACCATTAGGATATAAAAAAGCTAGTTTCAGTGCCTCTGAAGTCAAACCCATATTATTATACATCATAAAATCGAACAGACATCAGCTCAAAGCATACATAATATCTAAACCCTTCTGAAAACATTTTGAACCTAAAAAAATCTTCAATCAGACAGTTTACAGTCAATGAATCAGCTGTCCCATGTGAACCCATAAAAATGCACGCTGGCAGTCACGTCATGAATATGCAACGTGGTATATTCTTTGTATATACAGCATAATTTGGTGCGCCTTAGAGCTCACAAGACATTTAGAGTGAATATCAAGTCCAGCACACTTAATCTAAACTCTTACTATATAAAAGGTCTCTCCAGAGATCATTACTAACTGAGAAGACACTCCAAATGCACAAAATATCAAGAGAAGCTCAAATACCCATCACCTTCGCCAATCAACCTGAACAGGGATTGCCTTTTCTGAAATAAAAAAGACAAGATGTTAGCATTTAAAGAAATTGCTCCAAAGAAAGATGAACAAAGATAAATCTCCAAATCATAAGAGGGTTGACTTCCTACCAGTGCCAAGAGATCGATCACTTTTCATGTGCCCCCTGGTTGATTGAACTTGTGGCAACAATCTCTGAGTCCTTGGTGATACAGAATTTGGTTTCCCATTAGGAGCTGCTGGAAGAGAATGTCGCCTTATTATAGGAGTACCTTTCTCCTGAACATCTGGACTTGACCTTGGAGAATGACCACGAAGCTTTGCTTTTGCCGACTCAGTAGCAGCCATGTAACTTGGAATCGATGGACTGCCTTGTGAAGCATGTTCAGTATGCTCAGTTTTAACAGATCCAAATGAGCTACGTCTTCTGGTAGACTTATGCTCTACCACAGGAGTCTCAGACTCATTTTTGGAGGTCAGGTCTACACTGTCTTGCTTGGTGGGTGTAAAGTCTCCATTTAAAACAGAAGTTGTCCTTTGTTGCAATGAGGCATCTTCTCGTGCAATGCTTTCAGTTGGACTTGTTGATTGCTGAACTGGAGATATCTCCTGAACAACTGAAACTGTCTCATCCACAACTACATGCTGAACTGGTTCATCATTTCCAGTCATATTCATAGAGTTTCCTGTTGTAGACTGCATGCCGAGTTGATCAGAAATAGTATCCAAAGTTGGCTTTGAAACCTTTCTCAAGTTGCGCTTGGGCATCTCAGTTTCCACCTCCAGATGATCTGATACTGAATCCACTGTTGAATTTGATACCTTTCTAATGCTGCGCTTAACTTTCTCAGCCTCGACCTCGGGTGGATCCGATACAGAATCCACCCCTGAAGCTGATATTCTTCTCAAGCTGCGTTTAACCTTCTCCATTTCTACCTCTGGCTGCTCTGACACATACTCCACCATTGGATGTGATACCTTTCTCAAGTTACGCTTAACCTTCTCAGCTTCAACTTCATGTTGATCTGTAACAGAATCTGGTGCTGAGTTTAACCCCTTTCTAAAATTCCGTTTAGGTTTCTCAGCTTCAACCTCAGGTTGATCAGAAACAGAATCTACTGCTGATTTCAACACCTTTCTCAAGCCACGCTTTGGCTTCTCAGATTCCATATCAAGCTGATTTGAAATATGCTCCTGTGTTGAACTGGGTACCTTTCTCATGCTGCGCTTTGGCCTTCCTACTTCAAGCTCAGTTGAGGGTACATTCTCACTTATCTTCTGCGACCTCAGATTTGAACTAGTACTTGTCTGCCCAGATGAACTCCAAGGTTGWGCAGACATCYRAYGTTCCAACCAGACCCATCCCRAATYRGAATCATCAGGACCACAATGAATTCGTAGAGACTTGGTCATGGGTGCAGAYTCTAGAATMTTTATCATAGAAGTGTCYAAATTAATATTAATATCATTGCAACGTAATTGAATAGTATAAGAGCAATGCAAGCAAATGATAGTAGAGCGAGTGACTTGTCCTGAACTACTAATGCAAATTTAAGGTTCACCTGACGAGCAAATGCATTTGTTAACAGCTTCTCAGACCGGGAAGCACTATTGACCACAAAGATCGAGGAGCTTTTTCTCTCCTGGAACATTACAAACAATTTATGCAAAATCCAACAGCAGGGATGATCAGTATGCTAACCAATTTGAAATTTACATAAAGGGTGATATGCAACAAGTTCCCCAAGATACAATTATTCAAAATGAGAAAAAAAACTTACCAATTCATTTCCTCTTGATGGATTCTGTCTTCGCCTATATTCAAGCCTCTCCTGTACAGCCAATCCTTGTTCCGACATTCTAACTTGGTGAGCACGGACTAGAGCTTGCAATCTGATAATTGCTTGTAAACAGCGTAAACTTCCCGCAGCCTGTCTCCTAACCATGTGCCCACGGACGAGGGCTTGAAGTCTTATAAGGCCTCTAAGGGCTCGAAATGCTCGCCTAGCCTGCACAGCTCAGACGTCCAGCTTGCTCATACTAAAAAGCCTTAGATTGTAGAGACAAAACCAAAGTAAAATAGAAACGGCTGCTTTCAATTGAGAAAATTAACCAAAAGGAGAAAATGTGGATGAACATGAAAACCAAAGAAAACAGCCGGTGATAACATTAATACCAGATAGCCCCTGAAAGCTGTTTGTGCTTTAATGGCTGCAGATTCTTCCCTTATTCTCTCGAGATCATGAACAGTGTCAGCAGCTTCTGAAACAGAAGCATCTGATGGTTTTTCTTTAATTTCAATTGTAGGAAGAGTTACCGCTTTATCAGTCGATGTAGACAAATTTTTCTCTGTGCCAGCAAACACTGCCTGCTTGCTCCGATCTCGGAGAGGAATATGCTGTTCTATCTCTCTGCCCATGGATGATGGATCTGATCCCAGAATGGCGTTTGGAACCTGGTCTTGCATTGATTCATTCTCCAAAATTTGTGTGTCTTTATCCTTTGATGCTTTCTTCTACAAGAACAAAACAACCAAATATTTTTGAGCTTACTGAACAGAACAACAGGTAAAACTAGGAAGCTTTAATGCATTCAAAAAGAAATTCCATCTAAAGACCAGAAAGTATGATTTCTTGGAATGCAGAAAAAAAAGTTGTTAGTAACAATTCCATTCAAAACATTTATCAAGCCATACTTAAAAGGTGCCACTATTGAAGCATGGATGGTATCCTGGAGGTAAGTATACACAATTCTATTGTTTTAACTTTTACAGCTAAAACTTAAAAGGGTGAGATAATGATTCACTGCCACTTAAAACAAATACAGATGAAATATCTCTTTTTGTAGAATATGATGCAAAGCAGCCCTCAATATCATGCTTCATGGACAAAAAGAACAAAAGAAGAATTGATTTAAGTTTTCCTAAATTTTAGTCTTCACAAAACTCCTTTCAATGAGAATCACACGTGTTTCCTCTGAGCTCTCGAATCTCCTATCTTGCAGTTGCATAAACATGCAAGGAAACCAAATGCAGAGTAGAAGTGCACTCAAGATTCACCTTATTAGGCCTGCCTTCAGGTTGAGAAAAGCAACTTTATCACTGATGTTGCATGAGAACTTGTCCCTGAAAAAGGTATCATCGATGGTTCCAACTTGAAGAATCTGAGAGGAAGACATGCGTTGTGTTTCAGAGTTCACTGCGTAGTAAGGAGGAGCACATTTGGGCACTTCAATTCATGACGAATTACTATTATGTAAGGCTTATAGCATCTTCATATGCAAATTTTTATGAATGCATCTCCTGCCAACCCAAGAACATGGAACTAACAGACACAAATGTATTCTCATTTAGTATTCTTGCTAGGCTGGAAGCCCTTGGAATCAAAATCTATTAAACAGTTTTCTTTCAGTTTGTCATTGTTGACATTATTTTGTTTACCAGGTTAATAGGTATGTGTAAAAACAAAATGGCCTCTGATAGGATCAGATCTTTTAATGTATATTTTCAGGTATTGTAGTGTATGAAGATAGCTTTAGCTAGGTAACTAAAGATTGGCATTTGACTGGTCCCTAGCTAGGCTAAAGATAACATTTTATATTTGAGCTTCTCATTAACAAGAATCCAATTGAAATCAAACCCCCACCCCTTCAACTCTCCCAACTGAGAACTGCAATTCCCACAATTTCCAAGCCTAGAAACAAAAAAGTATTTGGAATAAGTAACTCGACATCCATGGTAACGGTTATCTTGACATTTTTGGATAACTAGAAAAAAGCTAAGTGGAATCACTTTTACACAATTAACTTATTAAGGCACATCGCAGGAAACCATGGGGAATCAAACATTACCACCACTCCTTAAAAGAACAATAGATGCCAAATGTAACTTCAGAAGGATGTGATCTTTTGCATTTGAGACATGCAGCTTGAATAGAAAGAGGCCATTTGACCATTGCTTCAGAAGGATGTGATTTTTTGCATTTGAGACATGCAGCTTGAATAGAAAGAGGCAAATGGTCATCACCACTTTGACCATTGCTTCTCATTTTTACAGGGTGTATATAGATTCACCTAGCCAGTTTAGACTCAGAGATATAGGGGACAATGAGGAAGAAAAATCAATAGACAGAGAGTAATTGTCACTAGCTTCCTGTGTACCAAGACTTCTTTTCTTGGAAAATGCATCTTCTATTTTACATAACTCCACAAAAGAGAATATTAGACTATACATCATAGCATACACATCACTAGGCTAGTTTGTGATTATCATTACACAGACGACACCTCACTGCATAGGCAAGGAGTGCCAACATATCCACCTTAGCCCCAACATCAAGGGAATCTAACATTCTTTCTTAAAAAAATAACTGGCTGAAATCTGAACCGCTAACTCTGCTTTAAAAACTGCCATCTCCCCCAAGCACAAAGAAGAGGAATTCTTGTTGAATGTGCTTCTGCAGCTCTAATTCCATAAAAGGGAAATCCCTTATCCATCTTCTGATTTTGACTCCCTTTCTTCTGTGGAGCCCAAAAGGTTTATAAAGATGGTTTTACTCTAGGCCAAAGCAGTCTCTGCAGGAAGGAAAAAAATCCCAAAGTTTTGCATCTTCTTCCTCGGCCTGTACAACATCCATTTTTTCTGTTCTCTTCTTTTCGCCCTCAATCTCTGTGTGGACTTCTGCTTCACTTTTCTTTCTCCAGACATGATGTTGATGCACTGCAGGATGCTTTCCATCTAGGGACTATGTGAGGCACGTGGGCTGCACAAAAGTGAAACCAGCAAAAATACGGCAAGGAGGAATGGAACATGTTTGTGGCTGCAGCCTTCTGCATAACATGTGAACTAGAAAAATTGCAGTGCCAGCAAGCGTGCAGGATTCCTATTGTTCCCTCAAGCATGTGTCATGGAGTGCATAGAGACTCTAAACAAAGTGGTAGCTATGAATTCACATCCCTTGATACCTACATTCTTGTTCTGATACTAACTGATAATGATAGAAATAAGAAACTGAGGAACAAGTTTGAGAAATTTATGAAGAGTGAAACTGGGGATGATCAGATGAAATTAACTCTCTCGGTTTTGATTGGCTATGCAATTTGATTTATACTATATCGTAAGCTATAATTTAATAACTTACTAACAACCTATGAACAGGATCCCTCCCATGAAGCTACTTAATTAAACATTTAAGAAATCTGAAATATTTACAACCATGGTCCTTTTGGACCTTACTATTTATAATATAATTCCCTCTCAGATTTGCAGACATTCAATACTACATTTGCAGGGACTATAACTATGTAAAAAAATCTCAGATAACCAAGTTTACTACTCTACGAGATTCAATGTTGATAATAAACTTCATGAACAGGGTACAGAACTTGGACAATTGGAAACTGTAAACCGCTCCACAAATCTAGAGAGTCTTTATACCTTTCCTTGTGAAAAGTCAACAAAAAATGAGTGTCGATAAGTTGCAATGCAAGCGGACAAATGAGAGGGTAAAGGTTGTCCCCTTGAAAGCCAATGCAGTCCCTTAACAGAAATCAACTAAGGACCCTAACTGCTCTAGCACCATTAAAGGATAATGTTGGAGAGGAGCAGAACGATACGACGGACGTCACTTCAAAAGTTAAAATGACATGTTTGCATGACTGGTACAATTATTAGAAGAGGAGACAGGATGTTTGGCAACTGAAAAAGCTTATATAGGATTGAGAATCGGATTGTTTAAGTGAGGGATGGAAAGCATTGATTCGAGTTATGGTCAGAAATGAAAAGGAAAACAGAGATGAAGGATGGTGTGGTGATAGGGACAGAGAGTATTCTCAGGGGGTGGAGTGTATCCTGCACTATGGGAATGAAGCTTTCACAGATCCTGTTAATGGAAATGGGGGTGGCAAAAGTGGAGACTTTTGCAAAAGGTTGGCAAACAGAAAAGTTGTCGTTTATGTTTTTAGCATCTGCATGATTTTGGAATGCTGAATGAAATAGGGGAATGGGCTGAGGGTTAGAGTTCAATCTGATGAATGATAGTTTGAGGGGTAGCAGTTTCGAAGTCTTATTTCTGGAGTCAAAATCTACTAGTTGACAGTTTAAAAGTTCACACTTATAGCCTGCCATCCGGATATATCAGTTTCATATATAGAGAGAGAGAAAATTATTTTTTATATGAAAAAAAGGAAGCGAACTAATATAGTAGAAAGGGCACTTTTGATCCAATTGACGCTTCCTAATTTTCACAGACAGAAACATTTCCTTTCAGAAAATACTCTGAACCTTGAATCATGAACCATGGCAACAAAAATACAAAAAGCTTGGACGATAGTGATGAAGAATGCTTACAAGTACTTAGAAGCTTAGCCTAATGGTTCCAATAAACTAAATGTTTAGGATATGTTTAACATAGGCAACTTCTTAGATATTACAATTGGCAAATTCTTAGATCTTTAAATTTTTTATGAATCTAACCTAAAATAAATCTATCGAAAATAAATTATAAATCCTGATATGACGAGCATTATAAATAACCTAATACTAAAAAACAGTTAAAGATAGACAAAACACACTTCAGTGTTAATCAAGCCTTATTCTAACCAATTGCAGTTCATGCAGATTGCATATTTTATGCATCAAGATTGCATGAGCCAGATTTATTCAACTAATTTCCTAAATTTTAGCTTCAGCATATAGATATTTGATGGGTGGGGTTGGGGAGGGGAGTTAATGTTCAAAACATAATAGATGATGACATAGTACTGTTTACATGGCAACATATAAAATATTTCCCATGATCCAGGTAACATTGTTAGCTGAATTAATATTGCATATAAATTTCAGCAAACTCAATTAATTTGCAATTCACCGGTTTTATGCTGTCCTAATTTTGAATCTAGGTCATTAAGATCATTGATATGATGATGCCATGTCTCAACCACTAGACCATAACCTTTTAGAAACATTTTGGAAACGTTACTTTTAAAAACTGAAGCTTCAGGTAGGGCACTGTTTACCAGGATCGACTTCTAAACTATCTATTATCCAGGACTCGATTTAGGAGCTGTTTCTGTTGACAGCGTGTGAAAACCAAAATCATTTATCGATACAAATTGTGGACAACACAAACCAGTACTGGTTAATGTGCCGCGCTAATAAAAGTAGAGAAACATAGAATCAATATCTATTGATCCTATGAATGCAAGGTCCATAACCGACTTAAGAAAATTATCAGCTGATTGAAGTAATAGCTGATCTGTCTCCACGTATTTCATCGAGCAGTGAAAGCAGACTATTAAGTTCGGAGTAGCAGGATCATGTTTGCATTAATTTCACAAAACTTAAAGAGATTGACCAAGCACTGAAAGATGAAATTCTCACAGATCAACCGGATAAATGGTAGTGAATGTTCAACACTAGCAAAGCCAAGACATTTTAAGGCTTGATCCAGATACAAGGCATAAAGGAGACCATCACCACAGAAATGCAGCAATCCTGGGAGACGAGTTTTCAATATTACGGCTAGATTTAGCTAATCTGCTTCCACATGCCCGAGTAAATACTGAAACTAGAAGATTTCCATTGTTTTACCAGATTCAAGCCATTTGGAAAGGCACTTGTACAGAATTTCCACAATGCTTGTAGATAGAAACCCTGCATTATGTGCTTCACAGAGCAGTGAAGAACTACATAAAGCCAGCTATCACTGGGAGTCAAATCATTCGCGAAACTGTAGGCATGTGAAGCAATGCCTGTAGGTGGCCAATGGATATGATCTGCCTCCAAGTGCTAGAATGGCAGACTCAATGAGAAGACTTTCACTCCTCGTCCAAGATTCAAGAACCCTTGGCACAAAAATGAAGCAACGCTAGCAGGTTGCAACGAGATCTTGAAGTGTGTTAATCACCGAAACTAGGGGGCTGGGAAGGAAGGAACTGATGCTTCTGCTCTAAACAGTATTGAAGCCTGACAGTTTTCTCTAAAATTCGAAGGGACAAGTCAGTCCCCAAAAGCCAAAAACACCAGAAAACATTAAAAAAAGGTTGATCTGCAATTCAAACCATGGCATACTATGCAAAAGCTAAAAGTGGGTATCTTGAATCCAAAAGACTATCCATTTCTAACAGTTTCAAACTAAAATAAAGTTTAAACACAGCCCAATAGTTTTTCTGCAATTTGAAGTATACCACTGTCTCTAAAAACATGAAGTCCACAAGCCCACTCCAGCTAGCTGCTAACAAAATATAAAAAATAGTATATGATCTGCAAAAGTACTGACCGCATTTTCTCTGCCACTATCCCTCTTCGTCAGTTTCTCGGAAGGCTGAGATCTGGAGGACTTTTTGCCAAATAAGATAGTTTTCAGCCATTTCCCAGGATGCTTCCCCATGGCTGCAAGGATCTGTATGAGTTTTCCGCAACTACAAACTACAAGTAAAACAGATTATAGTACAAGGCTTGTGAAGACTCAAAAGAACAAGTAGGTATAGATTTTTGCACAGTTCAAGGCAAAAGACATTTTCTTAGTCATCCCAACTGCAAAGCTGAAGCATCGAGGGGCAAAAATTAATGGGAGAAGGAGATCTGTAACGTACCAGTGATTATTCTGAGCCTTTGTTCTCAGGCAATGCGGCTCAGCAATACCATATACCTTGTACCATCCACTGCTACTCTGAGCATTCCCCCATWAATAACTCTACTCTGATCTCGGCATATCTACCATTCAATGCCGTGAAATTCTCACAAAACTCGAATACCCACTGCAGCTAAACCAGAGAAAACTCGCAATGCTCATACAAATATGATGACGGGGAGCACTTAGACCTTAACAGAGCCTCAGAAGCTACTCAACTACTCTGTCAGTCTATTTTTTAGTACTGAAAAGGAGCCACCCCACCTTCTTAAACCGCGAGATTTGCTCCTCCGGCGTATTGCGTTCGGGCAAAGAGGCCCATTTGGTCCGATTCAGCGGAAATTGCACGAATATGGATAAAAACTACGCCAACGTAGGGGGAAACGGATTAGCGCCTCTAAATTTCGCCAAAATATTTAAACAAAGTGAATTCGTTTTCGCGTCCGCACCCAACCACTAAGCGTCGGATCGCCCCTCGGTACTCGTCAGACAACTTGGATGTTTTTAAAACGACGCTGTATAGCTAGCCAACGAATTTGCCCTATGTCAAATTCAACTCAAAATATATCAAAATGTTTTTTAAATTACAATGAAAAATATAAAAAAATAATTTATCCCACTTCTTTTAACAGATTCCATTTATATCTTTTAAAAGGGTCTCCACTCGATTATCATTATTTTTATTTTTTAATAAAATTATATAAAATTTGACTAACACATTAATTTTAAAAGATTTATTAACAACTTATTTATTTATAAGAGTAGATTCGAGTTAATATAAAAGTTTCATCATAAATGAAAGTGGGACAATTATAAAAAGTTTTTAGTCTAAATATTTTATGAAATGATTTTTTTTTGAGATATTTGTTTGAAATTGGGTAAAAAATTATTAGATCTAGATTTTAAATAATAAAAATTAGTGATTTCATATAGATTTATGTGATCGAGATTTAACAAAAAAAAAATCATTTCATAAAACAACGCCATAAAAAAGTGATTTTAAATAATAAAAAAGACAAGATTCAACCAAAAAAATCATTTCATAGAACAATCCCATAAAAAAAAGTAATGTCTTTTATTAATATAATAATTAATTAGTTTTAGTATTTATACTTGTTTGTTTGTATGTTTTCCCTTTTTATAGAATATATGATATATGATGTAATTAGTTAGATATTTATACTTATCTGTATGGCTTTCCCTTTTTATGGAATATATGGTGTGAAAGTATGTATTTGAAATAAACTAAACATTGTGAAGTGTTTATTACTATCGGTTTCTAAACCCTCTTTCTTTGTAAACTCTAAATCTTCTTTAAAATCACTTAAATCAAAGATATTCTCTTATTTAACCATTTTTTTTTTTTACCCCCACACATTTAAAATAAATGTGGCTAAATGGCCCTGGGTTCCTTCTTTTTAAATTTTTGTTTTTATGGTTTTTAATCCCACACATTTTTTTAAAAAGAATGTAGCTAAGGCCATATGTCCATGGGTTCTTTTGAAAATTTTGTTTTTATGGTTTTCACTCTCTTACTTGGTTTATTTTAAGAACCTTTACTATGTTCCCTGAGTTCAGTTATTATGTCAATGCTTTGATTATGCTAAATGCTAATTCTTTCTTTGGAAAAGAGATTGCTCCACCCAACCCCACTCACTTGTTTATTAGGTACATGTCCTTGTTAGGCATGTCGTTCCTTCTAAGGGAACTATGATGAGTTAGTTGATGTTTATAAGTTTTGTTTCTTTGCTATGGTAGTTACTTTTTCTTATCGTGAGTAAGAATGTCTTTCCTAATTTAGAAATAATTATAATATTTGAAAAAGGTCTTTGAAGGAGTAGATGGAGTTCCACCAACTTAAAATTCATATATTATTTAACCATTAAAAATATATAAAATAATTCAATTTTTATAAAATAATATTAATATTGTAATTAACATCATATCAAATCTTATTAATTATATTTATAATTTTGTTTTAAGTGATATTGTGTCTCATCATCTATAATATTAATATTTTAATTAACATTATATCAAAATCTGATTAATTGTATTTATAATTTTGTTTTAAGTGATATTGTGTCTCATCATCTAGATACTTCTATTTCACTTTTAAAATATTATGGGGGATAATTTTGCAATTATTTGATTAATAAAAATAATTATCATGTGTAATTGTAAATTATTTTATTAATTTTTATTTTATTTAATATTAATATTTATTAATTTAATTTAATTATTAAAAATTTAATTGATAAATTATATAAAATATTAATATTTTCTTATGTCTTGTCTTATTATGTTTGGAAATTTTGTTGATCACAAATGTCAAACTTTCCAGGGGTTTATAAATCTTTCTTAATGTGCTACACAAAGTTTCAATATCTTTTATGATTTTTCTCAGTTTTTATTTTTACTCACAATCGAGTTTGAGCATGTCACAAAAACAAAGAAATCTTCGACTTTCTTTGATGGAGTCTCACAAGGTACTCTTTCTAGAGGTGCAACTAAGGGAATTATATTCATATCCCCTAGTCATACCATCTCCTTGAATGTTGGAATCGATTATGCAACAAACAATTTATGTGAACTTATGGCTCTCAAACTAGTTCTTATAATGGCTTGGGAAAGATGAGTTACACAGATTCAAGTTTTGGGAGACACACTTCTACTCATTCAATGGATGAAAGGAGACTTCACCATGAGAAATTTCACTTGGTAGCTATTATTTCTTGATATCAATAATATGCAATGAGTCTTCACTCATCAATCTTTTGCTCATGTCTACAGGGACAAAATCACAGATGTAGACATGCTTTCCAAAGAAGGATTGGAGCTACAGAAGGGCACTTGGGAAATCCTTGAATTCTCTCAAGGACAATCTTCTTATTTTCACGAACCCTAGTTCTAACTTTTTCACTTTATCTGAGATTATGGAATAATGATCGATGAAACTTGCAATTTTCTTAATCTTATTGGGAAGACTCTATGTATATTTTTTAGGGATACTAGAGCTAAAAAGTTTTGGGAAAGTATATATCTAAAGATTACAAGCTAGTGCTAGGAAAAACAAAAAGTTTTGAACTATATGTAGATAAGCAAGTTTTATTTCTTGTCGATAAAAAGTTTTGAACTATATGTAGATAAGCAAGGTTTTTTTTTAATTGTTTTATTTCAAACAATGCAAAATTTTGATGAAGATTGATTAAGTCTCTTTGTATTTGGTTTTATGAGGCAAACTAGAATACTCCACAGTATTTATTGTTGTAATTTGGTTATTATAATAAAATTATTTGATTTTTTTCTTTGAAAAAAAAATAATATTTCTTTCATAAAAATTTTAATTCTTCAAATATTATTAATTATGACAACAAAAAATTGTTCAATTAAAAAGTTTATTATTGTTTTAATTAATATGATAATTTTTCAGATTGTAATGTCATCAGTTCAATTGAGGTTCATTACATGCGGAATACTCACAAGAATAAAAAAATTCTGCTAAATAATTTGTTGTAGCTTACCAGCTACTTAATCATAGAGATTTAACCATTATCTAAATGCATCTACAACATGTTGAAATGACACATGAATGTAGCATATAAATCAATCACATACACATAGTTCATGCACGACAATTAAAACTCATAATGCAAGACAAAAAACTAATAAAACACTTATATTTTCAAAATAGTTGTGCACCCAACTACTTCGGACGGACATTCCACCCAACCATAGACTTGTTGTTCTAAATCTCAATAGGAAGACACCCTCAAACTGGGGCTAGCAGTCCACAAAAGAGGGTGGTCTCTCATTGTCCACTCACAGCTCAGAAAAATCCCACAACCCACTGGCATTCTCTTACAACTATCCTGATTTCCACCAACTCTCTTCCTCTCGACCTGTCCAACCTAAGGAATGTACCCCTTCAGTGTTGTTAATCCATCAGGTGTCCCATTTGTTTATCAAAGTCTCTCTAGCACAGGTAACTAGGAATCTCACTACTCGGAAACTCAAGGGAGCTCACTACTAGGAAAACTACCAAGAACACAACAACAATAACTTGTTGCTCTAGTGCAACTCTCATGGGAGTTCACTCTTTAGGCCTGACAATCCAATTCTTCTGCAAGCCTGACAACTTGCTTCTTGAGTCTTCAACTCCACAAATGCTCCAGAATTCACCCTCCATTATTGCTCTAGCTCCAATGTTCTTCTTCCCTGTTTCTGCTTGTTATTCATGGAAAAACATGATTGTCCAATTTTGCCCCCTTGGCCATATGAATTTCCTACCTTTGCTTGTTGGTTTTACTTACACTCTTCCCATGTTGATTGTACTCAGGCCCATGCTCCCAATAACTATAGATTGTGACTTCTCACACCCACCTTGTTACATGTATTCAATGATTGGCTTTGGAAACACTCAATAACAAAAAGAATGTTCACTCAAAACATTAAAATCAGGAAAAAGATTTGGGAACTAAACCTATGGGTAAAACTCCCCTTTCTAGACCCCTTCTTTCTTGTGGATTAATCAACGCCCATCTCTATCCATGTCCCCTAAACAACCGACATCACCTTTTATTTATTAAAATTCAAAAATACAATTTGCATATACATTACTTAACCACAACCATACATTATATCTACATTAAACATTAATTAAACTAAAAATTATAACAAAGATGTTACACCCATCCTTTTAATTATAACAGTAAAAAATATTTAATTATATTTTAATTAATATTCCAAAAAAACCTTATAATTTTTTTTGGAACACTTCATTCAACATCTATATATTATAGTGCAAAGAGGAGGGGAAAAGACAATCCAATAAAACCAAAAAACAATGCAATCGAAAAAGGTTATCATGGAAACACTAACGAACAAAAATCCTAATGCTTTATATTATAATATTATAAGCTACGCTTAAAGTTAAATAAAAAAAACAAAAACATAAGATAATTTAAAAAAAAAAAAAAATCTATCTTAATCCATAATAATAATTTAAAATTATAAATTATACACCCAATCCATGTAAAAAAGTTAATACAGTATGTAACAATCGCTTGGTTAACACTCCCTCCATCTTCACACCAATCTAATTGTATGGAAAAAAACATTACAATAACGATGCAGCAGCAGAAAGATGTGTCCGTGGTTAAAACCCTGAATAAAAAGCTTTAAAGGAATTTACTTTTTCAACGTGGTCAATAATATTATAAAATTAAAATAAAAAAAAATAATTTACTTTTACAACTCAATCAATAACCTAAAATTAAATTAAAGAAATGATGAGTTGTCCACCCACACCCAATTCCACCCAATCCAGATGAATGCACATATCTAATGATTGCCTGGTTATGTGGCTATCATAGAGTGGCCTAAAGACCTTTTTGTGAGAGGACAATTTGGAATAAATTATGGATGCAATCAAAGAATAAAGGCATTAAAGAACTAAATTATAAAAATACCAAAGTGCACGGTCAATAGATGTTTTTAAGGACTAAAATATAAAAATACCAAAGTGCATGGTCAATAGATGTGGAGTTTAATGTTAATAATAATAATATATATAAGATTATTTAAATTAAATTAAGATTTGAAAATAGTTTAGTGAAAGTTTGCAAATTTAAAAGTTAATTTTGGAATACAAGTTTTTATGTTGATGTGACAATATTCTTTCTCACTTCAATATTAACATTATAGACAATATGAATATTGTATTTTGTAAGCATTCTCTAACGTACAATTGATATAATGTATTATAAGTTATTGCAACAACAACAATAAGTTGGTATTTCATTTCACATCAATAATATTGAAATAATATGATGCATTCTTAATTACAAGTTCTCTAAAAATTAAAGTACAAAAAGTAAGAATACATCTCGTCATGTTGATGCACTTAAAATCTTACTTATTAATAAAACCAAATTCCAAGCATTGTGAAGGACAAATGGATATGGATTAAGTGCCTTCTCTTTCTTTGCAAATTATCACATTTGGAAATCCATCTAATAGGATGAGAGGCATCATACTATTCATATCTAGAAAAAGGAAAAAGGTTTATGCTTGGTTCAAATGTAACTAATGGATATAAGAATACATATGATCATGTTGGTGCACTCAATACCTCACTTACTAATAAAACCAAATTCCAAGCATCGCGAAGGACAAATGGATATGGATTAAGTGCCTTCCCTTTCTTTGCAAATTATCACATTTGGAAATCCATCTAATAGGATGAGAGACATCATGCATCATACTATTCATATCTAGAAAAAGGAAAAGGGTTTATGCTTGGTTCAAATGTAACTAATGGATATGGATTAAGTGCTTTCCCTTTCTTTGCAAATTGTCATATTTGGAAATCCATCTAATAGAATGAGAGACATCATGCATCATACTATTCATATCTAGAAAAAGGAAAAGAGTTTTGCTTGGTTTAAATGTAACTAGATATTTAGATATTTAGAGTGCACTACTCCTCCATTAATTGTAGACCTTTCCATTTAATGGGAAGATTATTCAAAGGAAGAGATAAAAGGTAAAACAAATAAATTTCATTAAGTTTGTAAGTATGCAACCAATTACTTCAAAAACCCAATGGATATTTCTAGAAGTTGTAAACATAGGTAAGTAAATTGTTGACCTTGAGGAAGTCACTTGTAATGTTCATTAAAACAAAGGATTGTGAAAAATAATATCAAACCTAGGAACATATTTCTAGAAGTTGTAAACATAGGTTAGGCAAGTAAATTGTTACCCTTGGGTAAGTTACATGTAATGTTCCTTAAAACAAAGGGTTGCAAAAAATAATATTAAACCTTGGTTATAAGTAGTAGGGGCAAATTGGTTTTTCATATTATTTTGGTAGC
>JZKD02S1863624.1:38586-83403 GCA_000966675.3 Picea glauca | reverse complement strand
TACTGGGAGCAATGGTTGTATTACGAGCATTATTACTATCACTATGACTATCATTCTTCTTATTATTTGGAAGAAAATTGATACTTATATTCCTGGAAGAAAAACAAATGTCTTCCATTCATAGAGAAGCACTTCTAATTTGTTATTGCCAAAACAATATTTCGAGAATTGGCTATATGAATCACATTAATTAGTTTTAATCCCTAGAACAATGCCTTTCACTCTCTCTGCACTGAAAATATTATGCATATAATTCCCAGTTTCTCTTCACAATTGGATTCCATGACATTTGAGTCTTATTCCTCACATCTTCAACATGGGGAGAGTTTCCTTTATAGTAAGTAAAACAGGATCTCCTGTTAACAAAAGTTACAGATAGTACAAAATTTGGGGAGCCCAGGTTGGCTTGGCTCCCTCCCTATAAAGTTACAAAAATTTCCCAGAGAGAAATAAGACATTGGAAGCAACCATTACTGACAAGGAAAACTTATTGGACCAAGCTTGATGAAGCCTACAATTAAAACAAAAATTCAATGTGGGGAGAGCCATGTTTGTTGATACCATTTTTTCCTATCATTGGCCCATGCCTTGTCGTTGAACACTTAGAATAAGTTATATAGATTAACTTATTATCTTAACTCTATAAGAGAAGCCGACTACAACTTTCAGTGTAGATAGTGGTTCTGGTAAGTCAAATAATGGGTCACATTTGAACTACAACTTGGTCAAGTATACAGTCAATAAATGTCTTTATATGAATCTGGCAGCTTAGCAGCCCATGTGCAGTTTTGTCATTGCTGAGCTATATGTTGTATAATTAAGATATTCAATGTCTTTTGCAGTAAGAAGAGAAATGATTATGCAGAAAACCTTTTAAGAGGACATGATAGCTCAATGATCGATGGGGATCGAATAACAACTCGTCAAGGAGGATTCTGTATTAACCTCATTTGGACACATTTGGAGCAGCTTCATTCTCGGGTAATCTGGAGCTATGCAGGCTTCCGCTTCAGAGGAACTGTGTCGAACATGCTTTAGAGGCGGGCAATGACGGCACACAGACTGTAGATTGGTGGGAATCGTGGAAAGATGGAATAAGATTTGGATGTGGAATTGGGTTTGGAATTGCGGGCAATGACGACACGCAGACTATATATTGGTGGGAATCGTGGAAAGCTGGAATAGGATTTGGATGTGGAATTGGGTTTGGAAGTGTGATGGACTATTAGCTCTGAGCATGCGATTGAGGACGAAATATTTTCAAACAACTGACAGGTTTATGAACTCTTTTGTAAGCATTCCATCCGGCTCACCTAGCGATCCAACAATCCTAGAGATCCCAGCCATACTAGAAAGCAAGACCCTCCTTACCACACCCTTCAATCTGAAAGGTTTATGAACTCTCTTGTAAGCATTGGGTTATCTGACACTGCTAAAGTCGTGTAGTAGCGTATGGGTGAAGGTAGGAATCGACATTGAGGCGGTGGACGGCAATCACACGTGGCAGATTAACAAAACACGTGTATCGTTGCAAATGGCTATGGACAGATGACGAAAAGTCGAGAAGACCTGTCGCTTATAGCAAGGCCTTTTGTAAGCATTGGGTTATCTGATACTGCTAAAGTCATGCAGTAGCATATGGGTGAAGGCAGGAATCAGCATTGAAGCGGTGGACGGTAATCACACGTGGCAGATTAACAAAACACGTGTACCGTTGCAAATGGCTATGGACAGACTACGAAAAGTCGAATAGAACTGTCCCTTATAACAACGCCTTCTGCTTAAAAAGAGAGTGGGGGAATTAATGTCTGTGAGGAGTAGAAGCGTGGTGACTCCAACTGACGCTTGGCCTCTTTTTCTTCTATTTAGTGATGAAAATAAAAAGACAGTGGAGGAATTAATTTCTGTGAGGAGTAGACGCGTGGTGACTCCAACTGTTTCGTGGCATGAGGGCGTTAACGTTCGTTCAAAATTTCATCTTCCTATGTTCGACATTGAAATCTGCGTGGTGACTCCAATTTTCTTTTCTTGAACTTAATCCTATGGGCAATGAAATTGTGTATGCTTGAACGACGGCGCTCTGTGAATCTATGGTGGAGCATGCCATTTCATTAAAATATTTGTCTTTCATTTCATAGATTTTGAGATCCTACTTATCAAATAAGTAAAATATTAACCACTGGTTGCATCTCTTACAGATTCAGGCAGTCATTTTGTAGCCCTCAGTTGACAGTGCGTACGCTAAATTTGCAGATGCAAGCAGAGAGCGTGATGCCACGACGTTACCTCTATAGACTAACCACCACCTCATTGCATCGTGATCCTGTATAGACTGCATCGCCTCACTGCATCCTGATCCCGTCTTGCTTGCAATATTGTCATACGCTTCCACTTCAACTTTTAGTCTTACCCAATGCAGTTACGAAGCAGCGCTGGTGAAGCACGTTGTTGAAGACGAAGCCAAACATTGCAGGAGACGAACTACTTGCTTTCAATTTAGTGACTAGTGGCCCACCATTGCCATGGTTGTGCTCATAGTGAATGTCCATGGGTTTTGGAGAACGTTTAGGGCAAACAGAATCTGCAACATGCAGTGACAGTGCTGGGAAGACTCGAACCTTAACATTTCAAGACAATTTGCTCATTACGATCGTGTAATTTGATGTATTTTTTCCCAAAAGTTGTAAAAAGTCTCTTATAGTCGGTGCTGGACAGATTGGGATATTTCAATTTTCAACTTGCACATAACTGTCGTGTAAATTCATGGTTTTTTTCCCCGAGAGTATTAAAAAGGCTCTTCTACTCATTTAGCAGCATCCTCCGATTCCATGTGTCATATATCTCATATATATATATATATATAGAATGATGATGAGGAACCTTGATATTTCAAGTTTCGACTTGTTTATGTAATTTCTTTTTAATTTTTTCACCTTTCTGCTTTTCATTTTTTTAACTCCATAAGTTATTATGTTGAATTTTCTTTTTTCTTGTATTGGAAGAATTATAGGCCAAGTCAGAGCCCAGTCCTCTAGTCCCTGCAATGAATTTGACTGCAAGTGGCTCATCTCCCTTAGCTGGAAGTCCAGCACAAGATTTGAACTTACTGGCTCATGGCCTGTGGAAGGAAATTTTAGACCCCACGGACCTCCACAAGATTGGTATTTTATGTTCTGCTTTGTTCTCTCCATCCTTGGAATTTTCTACCGAATCTATTAAGTTTTGTAATGAATTAGCTCCTGCAGCAAATAGAGTATCTCTAGTGGTATATAGAATAAGAAGTATATACGAGCATCACACTTTTGTTGTCTCTCTGGGCTCCTTTGTATGTAGACTTTCGTGTCTTGGCCTCCCACCTTTTTGCTAATATAAAATCTCCCATTTACTGTGAAAAAAAAAAAAAAAACTAATGCCTCAATTATTAATTACAAGGACGTCTCATCCTTTCATTCCGGAAAGAACAGGACATATATTCCTATATTGATGAATTATCTTCACACTTTGAAGATCTCTCATTAAAAGGAGGGTATACTAGCGCAACCACATAACCTGTGGTTGAGTAATTCCGATAGGCCATTAGAAATCTTATCATAGATGCACAAACCATTGCTATTGTACATGTTGGATCAATTGTTTTTCAAAGAAACATAAAGATCCTAAGAAGTAAGCTAGTTTCTCAATTGATATATTTTGGGTGGAAGTCAATAGCAAAGCTAAGGGTATCTTCGTAAATAGAGGAAATTGATATTTCATAATTTCATTTCGACAAGAATGAACATAGTCCAACAAGCAAGCACAAGCATTTGTCAAAATGGAGCATATCATTTACCATTATTTTTAACTAGCCCTGTTACTAGATCTTAACAGGTGATGCTTCACTGGTGCTATTACTCATGTTAACTACCTCAACGCCTCCTCACCACCCTGCACTTGGCTTGTTACTTCATTTGTACATTGTATTTGTAACACAACTTATTGCAGGTTGATTTGTTATCCACAAAAGTTGGCCTTCAATTCCCTGTCGCAAGAATCAGAAGGTATCTCAAGAAGGGAAGATATGCCCATCAAATCGACATAGGAGCTCATGTGTATCTAGCATTTGTTATAGAGTATATTGTAGCTGAGGTATATATTCATTGGTTTTGTTATATTCTTCAACTTTCTTGTGCAATATTTGTTCCTTGAAAATTGAAGTGTTAGGGTTTGTGTCCTAGGGTTCCAATCGCAAGATCTCATTTTAATTTTTTGTTGTTGATTTTTCGTGCAGGTTCTTGAATTGGATGGAAATGTCACAAAGGATAACAACAAGAACATGATTATTCCAAGGCATATTCTTTTGGCTGTAAGGAACGATGATGAGCTCAGAAATATGTTGATGGGTGTGACTATCGCCCATGGAGGAGTGTTGTCGAACATTCACCAGGTTCTTTTGCCCAAGAAGCCTGCAGAGAATTTACTAATTCGAGCAGAAAGTGATATGGTTGTGTCTTTATGGCAGGGGTAGAGCCATGGCTGAGAGAACAACAATTGGCACTCGAGCAATTGATAAAGAAGATTATATGTGGACACATATCTTCTTCTTCTCAATGGAAAGAAGAGGTCAATACCAATAATCATACAGACATGATTGTTGAGCTAGACTTTAATAGGGATGGACAAGAGTGGAAAATGTTCACAGAGGAAGCAAAAGAAATAGGGGTTAACATAGAGCTAGCAATATTTTTGGAGTTTCATACTATAGGTAGATAAGGTATAAATGGTCGATAGATAGATATTTAGAGTATCAATCACTCTTTGCTACTTCTGATAAGAATTAAAAATTTTAATAATAGAAAGGTGGCACCATCTCGTGCTTCTGAGAGAGAACTTTTGAAAAATCTATACCAGAGATGGCCATATCTTGTGTACCAAGAAAGCGTCTCTACGATCTAGATGACAACATGTTTCTTCTTCTGTTTTTTACCCTACTTTTATTAGATAATACAATCATACATTAAGCACTTCAGGTTTCTTATGTGCTATTTGTGTTTCAAAATTGTAAGAGAATACAATATTGTGGGAAAGTCGAGTTATAGATAGGGTGATGTGTATTAGGAGGTGTCAGAATGTTGTTTGAGTCCTCTATTTTAGAAGATAATGAATGCATCTCGTCATCAATGGGATATAGTGGGTGGTTATATATCCTGATTGTGTGATTGAGCAGTAGATGTATGATTTTATAGATTATTTCTGGTATCCGATTGGAGATACTTAGTCCCACTCATTTCATGTTTTTCTCATTTCATGTTTTTCTTATCAGTGGTCTGATAACTCTTACAAACATATATACACTCAGACTGCTAAAAGAAACAATAAATCAGAGATATGTCAGGAAATTGATTTGATGTCTTCACACATGAATCACTTTCCCACTATTTGTCTGATCTATTTTCAAAGTGGCCTCTGCTTTCATAGTAAATCTGACAATTGCAGAAAGTGTACATATATTTTCACTTATTTTTTCTTTCACTTTCATTGTTCTATTTTGTATTCGACATTTATTTTGGGCATTGGTCACTTTAACTGTAGCCACTGTAAAATAGTGTTTAACAATATTTTTCGAAATTTTATTAAAATAATTTTTTATGTAAACATGCAAAGATATTCTCCTCATTGGCTATAGAAAGAAGTAGGATAATAGGTCAATATTTTCATCTTTTTTCGGATTTGTCCTCACATCAAGACCCTATAAACTCTATCCTCTACTAGCAGTCCATGAAATTCCTACATAAAATGCATTATTGAGAATTTGGGAATTATGTTAGTGTAGTAATATACAGGTCGGAGTACAACTCCACTAGGAGTTAAAAAACGAGTCTAGGTCCTACTCACACCCTTATTTGATACCTATCTTAATAAAATCCTTATGTTTATATGATAGTTGTGATCCCACTCTATAGTAAGTCTTTTTGGTGGACCCACTTGCCCCACTACCAGACAACAATCTCAACAAACCAAAAATGTAGTATTGATCACCCTCGTACCACTCTAGTAACATTTTTCTTTAGGACCCAAATCTCTATGGATACCACTTGAGGCATAGAGTTATCCACAAAGTCTCCTCTCTAGAAACTTTGTGTGATGAGTTTCAACACAATATAGATCTTTTTGAAAACCCTTGTTACATTTGGACAATTGCAACAGTGATGGGAGTGATTGCAGTGTTTGTTATAGATTATACAATTTAGTTTTATTATTATTTTAAATCATTACATTTGTATATTTCCAAATCTACGTGGCAAGGACTAAGTTGCCATGTAACCCTTGTTTAAGTGAAATTTTCATATGAAGGGTCGAGATTTTCTAAAGGGAATTCATACATTTCTTTCTGGGGAACTCGCTCCCACGAGGCTTTGTTATTTCACTTTGAATCATATGTTCACGGTACTCGACATTAAGAAACTTATTATCGATTCACCACTTGTCTTAAATAGTTTGTTTTGTGTTGTTCAATTTTAATTTAATCTTTTTCTTTTATATATTGTGTTCTTTTCTTTTTTGGTATCTGAACGTGTTTAAAGAATGTTGTGTTTGAAGAGTTAAGGGCATGATCTTTATCTTGAAATGTTTCAAGTGATTTATTATATGTCCAGTTGATATACATTATTAACATGGAATGTGTTATGGATTATTTAAGAAAATGTTTTGTAAGTTGAAATGCTTTAACATAACCTTTTTATAATGTTTAGTATTTAATGTTGATTTTGTGTTATGGATTATTTAAGAAAATGTTTTGTAAGTTGAAATGTTTTACATAACCTTTTTATAATCTCTAGTATTTAATGTTGATTTTCTTGAAGTTGAATATTTTTTCATTAAGACTCTTTGAATGTTATTGTTAAATGGTTTAATCTGATGTTATTTATTTTATGTTATGTTCACTATCTATCGAGGAAACATGTTTTACATGGATTGTAGATAGCAACCCTCTAGCTTTATATTACACGATAATATTTGAAGTTAAGCATGTTGTGCTATTTTTTTAGATCATTTCTAATGTTTGTTTAGAATATGATAAAGGTGTTAATTTTCAAGTTGATTAGTGATATTTGATGTGTCTTCATCATTTTTGAAGTTATATTTGTTTATAAGAAAATGTCTTTCCATTTTAATCATTTTTCATCAATGAGGGATACCCCCTCTAGCTATTGAATAATTTAATATTAGTCTAAAGTGGGGAGGTTTAAAAGCCTCCATAAGATGCCTTGGCCCTATTCCCTTACCAAAAACAGCCTGAGGAACAATAGTAATTATTCTTGTTGATTGCAAAACAAACTGATTGGCATTATCTCTCTTCAACCTCTCTTTTGTGAGCTTGTTATTATTGATATGTATTATTGTATTACTAAGTGGATATCTATATATCACATAGTGTTAAGCCAACACTACCTCAATACTACAATAGGACTAAGAGAAATGTAATAGAGTACCCATCCATTGGCATTTATAGAATTTGTTTCGAAGATTTATCCATAAGGATGTCTCTTATACATTGTTGGAGAATTCCATTGAAAGGGGAGATTGTCCCTATTCTTCATATGTTGATGGATTGGGAAGATCCAAATCCACCACTTTCTGACATAACAACTTGTAAAAATTTCTATTTGGGTTTGAGAGAATTTATGTTTGAAAAATAAAGGCTCCAAAAATTTTGGGATCACATAGTTGATAGGCATACCTCATCTAAAGTTATGATTCTTTCATTATATGTTAGATGTATGTTTGTTCATTCTATGAAAATATCTAGAAGCAGGCATCAATCGTGAAGAAAGTTCATTAGGAAATGTACATGAGAAGTTTTTATTAAAATTTATTACTTCCTCAACCAAAAGGTAATATGTTATGTTAAATTTTATTAATGTCTTCTTTCAATTTCATTTTATATACTTTTTTTTTAAATAATTGTTTTTTAATCCCTATATTTAGCTAAAATTATAGATGACAATGAATCACAAGAATCTTCTAATAAGAATGGAAAAATTGATTATGATGATGAGGGTTTTGGTGTTGTAAATATAGTTGTCATTGATGTCAAAGACAGGGGGAGACTACAGATGTCCAAGATGGAGATTGTTGGAAACATTTTTTTTAGATTTTTTATGTTCAATTTGGATACCTTATCTTTGAAGGAATTTTTACTTTGAATACCTAGCTCAAATGGGAGAATAAGATATATGGTTGAAAATCTTATTCCGACACCTTTCCAATGGTATATAGAACTCCTTCTAACTCCATTAGAATGAGGAGATATGAAATATTTTGTTAGGTCAACCCAGCCATAAAGTACAGGTCGACCCAACCAATTTTACAAGTCGGTCCCATAAGTGAACGTAGAAACACTATAAATACATAATAGATGTGCGCATTTGAAGAGAATCCAAGAAAGAAGAGAAAGCACAAGTGCACAGAAGATATCTAAGGTGCGCAAGAGGAGTCGACAAGTATTATTGGGGTCTAAAGGTGCGCAAGAGGAGTTTTCTTAGAGTTTTAAAGGTGTGATATGAATGAATAAGGTCTATGATGTTGCAAGGTGCGTTGTTTTGAGGTTGTGATGCTACAATTTGGAATTATATTCTGAGAATGATTCTATGATGTTCACTAGGGCATGGAGGCTAGATCTAACTAGGGTTTGTAGCTATGTTTGAAGTATGAAGCATGTAGGTGAAGTCATAAGTACCTTGTGTATGAAGATATTAGATTGGTACCTATACAGGTCTTACTAAGTTGGTGATCAACTAAGGATATTGGTGTCTCTAGTGGGTTGGTGCATACACAATATCTTGATGAGTTGGTGCTTAGCTAAAGAGATTGGTGTCTCTAGTAGGTTGGTGCCTATACAATATCTTGTTGAGTTGGTGCTCAACTGAAGAGATTGGTGCCTCTAGTAAGATGGTGCCTACAATCTTTGTAACAGTAGGTTGGTGCCCACAAACATTTATAAAGATAATATTATTTGGTTTTCTCCCACAAGGGTTTCCAAATTAAACTATGTGTACTGTGATTTGATTTTACATGCATTTATTGTTTTAAATTTAATGAATGATTAATGAATGCCCATTTAAAATAAAAAGTGTCCCATACTGATTAACTGCCCCTCTCTCAGTATAATCATAAGTACAATGATTAGTATAAGAGCAAGTTCTTTCAGAAATAGTCTAACCACTGGAAGATAGATATTGGGAGCACACATGGTCGGTCAAGAAGGTTTCTCCACAAACAATAGCTCGTCTAAAGAAAGTGATGGATATGTTTATGATATTAACAAAAAACAACTCCTCTGCATGGCCATGGATAAAAAGCCTACTAATGCAGAAAATGAAGACAATCAGAAAGAAAAATCATATTCCGAAGAACAACACATTGATGGGGAAGTGAATCTTGAAGAAGAACTCATAAGTACCTTAAAAGAAATAGATAGAATCAAGGGAAATAATAAAAAGCAGAAAGATCAATTGCAGAAATATGAAAATAAGGATCGTGATTTTAATGAAACACAAAAAACAATTATCATCCTGAAGACTCAACTAGAAGAGGCAAAAATGATAGATGAAGTGGTGAGAATCCAACTGAAAGAAAAGAAAGAAAATTGTGAGAAGCCAGAGGATAGAATCATTTCCTTAAGAAAAGAACTAGAGAAAGCAATTGATCAGTTGAGTAGAAGCTTAAAATTTGGAAAAAGTACTAAAATATTAGATAATATTATCATTCACCAAAGGTCACCATTCATCAAGACAGGTCTTGGCTACAATGAAAAAAAAATACCCCTGAGGGAGATGCAAGCAATAAGGTCACAAAGCCATCATAAAAGGAAAATGAAGAAAATACTAAAAACTATGCTAATATTCTCAAAGGCTCCCTCAACAATGAAAGTGGCCACAGGAAAGGAAATGATGACCAACAAAAACCTTATTATTCTCACAAGAACAACAAGAATGATTTCAGAAGAGTTGTTCCACCAAGAAGGCCTTTCACAACCCGATACCAAAATATATTTCTTGTCTATTGTGTTTCTTGCAATAATTTTGGTCACAGAGCACTAGATTGTAGAGATTATGCAAGAAGTGATCACGTGAGAGATATAAATAGAGGTTCTTATTGTTAGGAAATGAAAGAAAAACATAGCATAAATAGAACAATAAACCAAGAACCATAAGACAACAACAATCACACAATTGACACAATGATTTATGTGGAAACCCAATGCAGGAAAAAACCATTGGGGCAATCATAGCCAGTATTCTTATTATTCAAGGGATAATTACATTATCCATCACAAGCATAAAACCATCATCTCCTCACAGACACATTGTACTCCACAGTATTGTGTCTTTCTGCAAGCCAAGAGAAGCCAAAAACCATCAAAAATCCACAACTTCTCTAACAGTACAATTATGTTAACATGTCTGCATGATTCTCTCTAGTATGGACCATTCTACCTCCATTAGTAACCTGTCTAATAAACTGATGCACTTGTCCCATTTTGATACGTTGGACCTTTAGTCAAATGCACAACACTTTGACCACCACAAAACACCACATCTTGTACCTGTCCAAACTTACCCAATAGATCCTTGCATTCTTGCAAGACATAAACTGAGGTAGGTCTCCTCTTGTCCAAATCTCATGAATCATAACCATAGACTAAATCACTGCAACCATTGTAGGTGATAATTGTGCTTATGTGTTTGAAGCACCCATCTCCATGCTCTTCACCTGGTTTTTTCATGTGTCTACTGACAACACCAACTACATGTGAAATGCTTACCATTCCCCATCACAATCATCAAACTTCCTACTAGCATATAATACTTGAGACATATAACCATTTTCTTCTTCATCAGTTAGGACATAAACATGAAAAGAACTTGCAATGGAAATCCAAAGGGATTTTACCAATTTCACATTATTCGCACTGAATTTCCTGAGTATCTTCACCACATACTTCTATTGTGATAACCAAGCTTACCATATTTCCTGTCTCTATGTATTTCCATGCCAAAGATTTATTTTGTTGCTCCCAAATCCTTCATATCAAATGTCCTAACCAACTAAGCCAACCTGTTGATTTCATACATTCTTGTGCTTGCAACAAGCATAACCTTTAACGCAAAGATAATAAATATACCATAAACACAATGGTTATACTCACTTCTTGTAAAATCTGGCTCACCATGAAGGAATCAAACATCTTGTACCATTTTCCTAGCATGCTTCAGGCCATATAGTGATTCTTGAGTTTGCAAACAAATATTAGGTTGTGATTATGAACTAACTTTTCTGGTTGTTCCAAACACATCCCCTCATCCAAAAAACTCCATGTAAAATAGTTTTAACATCTAGTTGTACTAACACAACTAGTGCTAACACAATGTGAATAGAAATAATCTTTTAACAACTGATGAGAAACTTTCATGGAAATCAATACCTTCCGAATATCCTTCTACTAACAGTCATGCTTTGAACCTTTCGTCTTTTATAAAAGGAGATTCATCAAACACTACATATTTTTCCATGATGATTCTGTGGGTAGTAGGATCCCATAGTCCCCATCCCTTAACATCATCACCATATCAAAGATCTACCTGTTTGATATGGGTCTTACATAAAATGTTGATAAAAACATAAGCATCACAACCAAATAATTTTATATTTGAGTAATCACCAAATGACATGTTCATACCTCTTCCAGAATCTTCTTGTCTTTTGCAACCGATGGTGATCGAGTTACCAGATAGCACAACTTCTTCTTCCCACAACTATTGTTGCAAATTGGCATTACTAAACATGCATATTCGATCTGATCTTCCTTGCAATACTTTCCAAGTTCCATGGATATGAACCTCCCTTCATCATATATTCTCAAACACTTGATTGACCTGCCGACAAATCAGTCTTTCTATATACCCACCTTTCTAACCTGGACAGACTTCTCCACCTCGAAATTTTCATTCGAACAACTTTGACTAAATCTGGTCGAACCAACCCAAGTGAACCTTTGTCAATCACCTCTAGGGACTTTACACTGGAGTCTCAATGCTCCACCTTAACACGAACATTCCCTTGCCCAAATATGGCCAAGTAAGCCTTCACCACTTACCTCCAGGCCCATTTACAATGGAGTTCACCAATCCTTTTATATGCTTCATTACATGAAATCCATGGACACAATACCATGAGATACCCAAAAACATGGACCCGAAAAACCATGTGCTTTGATCTAAAAACTAGATTTAACTCATTAACTATTTCACTGAGTCAAGGTTAACCCAACATACATTCCCCCTGACATATTCAATCTACCTAAATCTATGTCTAGAATTTTCATAGATAGCCTGATAAACCAAGGGTACGCATGCCTATCCAGGTCTTACAAATGTATGCCCATTTACATGAAATCAATAATTTTTACAACTCCAAGGTAAATACATATTTTTTTCTTTCACGGTGACTCAACCATCACCACTCTTGCTCTTTCCTTTCTTTACGAAAATATCCCACATCTTGAGGTTCCATAAATCAAAGTTATTCTTGTCGTTGAATTTCTCCACCTCAAAATTTGAACTCTGCACTTTTTCCATTAGCACAAAACAGCCCAAAACTACAGCTTATAAATATTAAGCTTCTTATTATGAAGGAACTATCTTATATTGTTCAAGGTTGAACCCTAAAACATTAGCTAAAAGATTTTAAAAAAATATTTAATATTCAAAAACTTTTACCAAAACAAAGAAGCTCCACCTCTAAACAAATAAGTTATTAAAACATCCTCCACCCACTTTAGTTTACCAAAGTGATCCCCCCATGTGCATAATAAAAAGGATTCTTCATGTGCATAATGATACTATCCTTTAATAAAGTCGACCCTTTAAAAAATATGTCTTGAGCTTAATGAAACGAAGAATTTGCTTTCATACCTCATGTGAATAACATAACCCTGAACCGTTTTCATACCAAGAATCACCATGAGTATCACTCCCTCCATAAAACGTTGTCAACGATGATCTGAGAATTATCCACGCATATCACGTCTTCCTTGGGCTATAAAGAGAAATGATCCACCTGTATCGCGCCTCCCATATACCTCAAAGAGCGATGAGCTTTGAATTAGGGATATCATGCCTCCTGGAATTTGTAGGGTGCAATGTTCTTGGCAATTCGACTCCATGAGAAGTTTATGAGTGAATTATTGCCCCCCTTGACAGGGTGGTCTGCGATAGAAAAGAAACTATCACCCTCCTTCACTCGGCACAAAGATATCCTCGCCCCAGTTTCTTTAGAAACTCGCCCTCACAACATGAAATTGGATTCTCTTTCTTTCTTACAGAAGATCTTGTCCAATGGCTCTCTTGAAATCACACAAATATGCTCGACTAAGTTAACCTACTTTGATATCCGGCGACTGGATTCTCTTCTCCTTCACTATCAAATCCTTCAACTCTGCGCTCTGATACCACTTGTTAGGCAACGGAAAAAAAACATAGCATAAATAGAGAAATAAACCAAGAACTACAAGACAACAACAATCACACAATTGAAACAATGATTTATGTGGAAACCCAATGCGGGAAAAAACACGGGGAAATGATAGTCGGTATTCTTATTATTCAAGGGAGAATTACAATAGTCATCATAGGCATACAACCATCATCTCCTCATAGACACATTGTACTCCACAATATTGTGTCTTGCTCACACACTCTATTACACATTTCCCACTCACCTCTATGGGTATTCTCATATATATAGCATCTCTCAAACAATTAGACTAACTAATTATAATTAGATCCATCGGTTACACAATCTGTTCACAAAAGAGTGCATGCATGCACATTCCTAATATAGTTGCATGCATGTGCATGTGACCGCATGGGAAATTTGTTGGCATGTTTCCAACACTTATAAGACCTCAAATAATGATTATGTGAGCAACAAAACCAAAAGTTCTCATGGGTTTTTTGATAGAAACTACAATTCATTTTCTCCCCTACTTGATTACAATATTGAATGTTATAAGTGCAATAACTATGGGAACATAGCAGGTGACTATAGAAGCAACACAATAAAGTCTCCTAAATAAGACAAGGAAGAATATGTTCTTACCAAGCATAGAGAAGGATACAAAAAGGTGTGGAAAAGGAAGCAATAAGAACTAAAGAAGGAAGAATGTGGACTTGCAATGTATTCTCAAGACAAAGGAAGTCAATGGTACATTGACAATGGATGTTCAAAACACATGACAGGGGATCAGAACAAATTTATCATCCTAAAGGAAGAAATTGGCGGTAGTGTTACCTTTGGGGATAATGCTTTTGCAAGGATAGATGGAAAAGGTACCATTAGTATTGATAATGGAAAGACTAAAACACATAATGTATTGTATGTTGAAGTGTTAAAACACAACCTTATAAGTGTCAGTCAAATGTGTGATCAAGGTTACAACCTCACATTTCATTCTAAAGGATGTGAGATAAGGAAACCAGGTTCATGAAGATTAGTGGAAAATGAAAACAGAACCATGAGCAATGTATACATTCCCGATGAAGTCAAAAGGGAAATTTTTTGTATGGGACAAGTAAACAAATTTTGGTTATGGCATAGAAGGATGGGTCATATAAAATTTGACATTCTAGTAAAACTCAGCAAGACACAAGCAATAAGAGATATGCTAAGAATCTCAAAACCTACCGACATTATTTGCAAGCCATGTCAACATGGGCAGTAGATGAGAGTTAGTTTCAAAACAAAGGAGTACTCAACACCAAATCCATTGGAAATTGTACACATAAACCTTTGTAGGCCAACATGAAAACAAAATCTAAAGGGTGAGAGTTATTTTATGTTGCTTATGATGATTACACAAGAATGAAATGGGTTACATTTCTTAAAGAAAAATAGGAATAATTTGATAATTTTAAAGCTTTCAAAGCCCTAGTTGAAAATGACATTGATTTAAAAATCAAGTGCTTAAGATCAGTTAGAGGAGGTGAGTTAATCTCTTATTAATTTGATGAATTTTGTGAGAATCAATAAATCAAGAGACATTTTTCGGTACCAAGGGCTCCACAACAAAATAGAGTTGTAGAAAGGAAGAACAGAACTGTACAAGAAATGGCTAGAATAATGTTGAATGAAGCCAAACTACCAGACACATTTTGGAGAGAATCAATCAACACAACAATCTATATTTTGAATAGAGCACAAATTAGAGTGAACAACAACAAGACACCTTATGAATTATGGAAAGGTAGACCAACTACAGTCAAATATTTCAAAGTATTTGGGAGTAAGTGCTATATAAAGAGAAATGAAGATAATTTAGGAAATTTTGATTCTAGAACAGATGAAGGTATCTTTCTTGGCTATGTATCTGAAAGCAATACCTACAAATGCTACAACAAAATAATGCACAAGGTTGTAGATAGTATCAATTTTATGTAAGAGCGGATGGAGAAATACCTCAAAACGAAAAGTCACAAACAAATGAAGATACAGTGGAGACAATCTATAGAGAACGAGAAAATGAAGAAGAAGAGGAAGAAGAAAAGAAAGAACAACAAGTAATAGAATGCCAATATCCAAAGACACCATCCAAATTTGTTCAAAAGCATCATCCAAAAAATTAGATTCTTGGTGATATAGATACAAGAGTTCAAACTAGAAGAAGATTGAACTTTTCTTTTCTATTTAAAATAGATCCCAAGAACTTTGCACAAGCTAGTGAAGATGAGCATTGGGTCAATGCTATGAAAGAAGAGCTAAATCAGATTGAGAAGAATGAGACGTGGGAACTTGTGCCTAGACCAAAAGGCAAGAATGTGATTGGAACCAAATGGGTCTTTAGAAACAAATTGGATGAAGATGGACAAATAATAATAAATAAAGCAAGATTGGTTTGTAAAGGGTATGCTCAAGTTGAGGGTATTGACTTCGAAAAAACATTTTCCCCAGCTACAATTTTAGAAGCAATCAAAATGTTTTTGACATTTGTGTGTTTCAAGAACTTCAAAGTCTATCAAATGGATGTCAATTCAGCCTTTCTAAATGGAAATTTAGAAGAAGTATATATTGAACAATCAAAAGGATTTCAAATGATAAAAAACAAAGATCATGTATGCAAACTAAAGAAATCACTCTATGGACTAAAGCAAGATCTCAGAGCTTGGTATTCAAGACTTTACAAATACTTACAACAACAAGGTTTCAAAAGAGGAGATGCAAACAACAATCTTTACATCAAAACAGACAATGAAAATCTATTAATCATTGTGTTTTATGTGGATGATATCATATTTGTAAGTAATGATGATAGAATGAGCCAAAATTTTGCAAAAGAAAAGCAAAAAGAATTTGAGATGTCCATGCTTGGAAAATTATCATTCTTTCTAGGGTTGCATATTTTTCAATCCAGCAAAGGAATATTCATTTATCAGACCAATTATATCAAGGAAATGTTGAAGAAATTTGGAATGGAATATTTTGCACCTGTTAGTACACCCATGATCACAAGATGTAAGTTGAGAAAATATGATGAATATTCATAAGCAAATCAAACAATGTACATGTCAATGATTGGCATCCTACCACATGTGACAACATCAAGGCCAAACATCATGCAAGCAGTAGGATTGGTTGCAATATTTCAATTTGCACCAAAGGAGACACATGTACAAGAAATAAAAAATAATATTCAGATATTTGAAGGGCACAATGGACTTTGGCTTGTGGTATTCAAGAAGTAAGGACTTCAATCTAACAACATATACAAATGTATATTGGTAAGGAAGTATTGATGACAAGAAAAGTACAAGTGGAGGAGAATTCTTTATAGGAAACTGTCTAGTATCACGGTTGGGCAAGAGGCAAACTTCAATCTCTCTATCCACAACAAAAGTTGAATATATTGCAGTAACAATTACATGTTGCACACAATTTCTTTGGATGAAGCAGACACTGAAAGATATCAAGGTAGAATATGATCATCCAATCTCAATCATATTTGACAACACAAGTGCAATCAACATTTCAAATAATCATGTGATGTACTCAAAGACAAAGAATATTCCCATCAAGTACCACTTCTTAAGAGAACAAGTAATCGAGCAAAGTGTCAAGCTGGAATACATTGCCACCAAAGAACAAGTTGCAAATATTTTTACCAAACCCCTTCCTAGAGACACATTTGAATATATTAGATAGGATCTTGGAGTGATATTTCTCTCATCTCATCAATAAAGTGAAACACAAGCTCAAGGGGATCAACCCTTTTCCATAGATGTCAAAGGGGGAGAAGTTGCAAACAAAGGAAAAATTACAGATAGTGGGAGTATTACATAATTGACTAAGGTTTTCCATCAATGACAAAGGGAGAGATTTTTGGAAATATTTTTTTCATTGATGTCAAAGACAGGTGGAGACTACAAATGTCCAAGATAAAGATTGCAAGATGGATATTGTTGGAAATATTGTTTTTGGATTTTTAATGCTCAATTTGGATACCCTATATTTGAAGGAATTTTTACTCTGAAGACCTAGCTCAAATGGTAGCATAGTATATAAGGTTGAAAATATTATTTTGATACCTTTCCAATGGTATATGGAACTCCCTCAACTCCATAGGAATGGGGAGATATGAAATATTATGTCAAGTCAATCCAGCCAAAAAGTACAAGTCATCCCAGCTAGTCTTACAAGTCGTCCCCATAAGTGAACACAAAAACACTATAAATATAGGATAGATGTACACATTTGAAGAATATACAAGAAAGAAGAGAAAGCACAAGTTCATAGAAGAGATCTAAGGTGCACAAGAGGAATTTGGTAGTATTCTTGGGGTCTAAAGGTGCGCCAGAGGAGTTTTCTTGGAGTTTTAGGGGTGCGTTGTGAAGGAATAAGGTCTATGATGTTGCAAAGTGTGTTGTTTCTAGGTTTTGATGCTACAATCTGGAAATATTCTGGGAATGATGCTATGAGGTTTGTTAGGACATGAAGGCTAAATCTGACTAGGGTTTGAAGCTATGTTTGAAGTATGAAGCATGCAGGTGAAGTCAGAAGTATCTGTGTATGAATATATTAGATTGGTACCTATACATGTCTTACTAAGTTGGTGCTCAACTGAGGATATTGGTGTCTCCAGTAGGTTGGTGCCTACACAATGTCTTCATGAGTTGGTGCTTAGCTGAAGAGATTGAGGTCTCTACCAGGTTGATGCCTACACAATATCCTATTGAGTTGGCACTCAACAGAAAATATTGGTGTCTCTAGTAGGTTGGTGCCTACAATATTTGTAATAGTAGGTTGGTGCCTACAGACATTTATAAAGATAATTTTTTGTGGTTTTCTCCCACAAGGGTTTCCAAATTAAACTATGTGTACTATTATTTGAGTTTACATGCATTTATTGTTTTAAAGTTAATGAATGATTGATGAATGTTCATTTAAAGTAAAAAGTATATTATATTGATTCATCCCCCCTCTCAGTATAACCATAAGTACAACAGTTGGAAATCCTACTAAGAATTCCAATATAGATAAAAATGATCAAGATAAAAATGGTGAAGGACATAAAGAAGGTAATTTTATATGTTTGAATCAGTGGTCTTCAAAGTTTAAATATTGTAAATTGTTTTCAATGGGTATAAATAAAAAAAAGGATTAGTAAATATGGTAAGTTTCAACGCCTTTGGATACATTTGTGTAGTTAATTTAGAATGTTTTTTTGATTCCCTTGTGTTTTGTGAATATGGATTGGTGTGGGAATTTGTTTGGGGAAAAGTCAGTGAATTAGGATTTGGTAAAAAATTCTCTAAATTATGTTTGTGGTGGGGAATTAGTACTTATGTTCTCTACATTTTTGGTTTGGTGACGAATTTTGTATGTGCCATAGTGGGGTTTGCATGCATTGAAGAAGGAAGTCAAGGTTTCTATATTTTTGTTTCCCTCTTACAATGTGGTATATTATGGAAATGTAATTGAGAAATTGTGTGTCTAAAACAACTTAAGGAAATTTGGCTCTATATTTCTAGTCTCTTTGGAAAATGAGCAACTTGGGAAATCATTCCCACCTAGGCTTGTCCTTTCTGTGAAATTTATGACATCCAAAAGGTCTTGAGGAGGTAGGAGGATCTTATAGCAAATAATTGGGCATGTGTTTTCCCAATTATAGGTGTAGTACATGCACAAGAGGATATTATTAATAATAATGGGTATCTAGTGATATTGGAAACCTTGCTTCAACAAAAGAGACAAATCCAAGCCTTAGAAACTGAGTGCAATTTGCTTCATCACATGGTTATAAATCTAAATAGGGACTTGTAGTTTGTTGCATATAACTTTATAATTTCAATGGGTTTATCTCTTGGGGAGATTGAAGAAGAAGAGATTGTTCACCAACTACCTAAAGATGGATGGTCTGGAATAGGAATCTCAACCTTCAATTCTTGGTTGGGAGGAAGCACAGAACAAAGAAGTTTTTCATTAATATTAAGGTTTGTTGTGTTTGCAAAGTAGAATTAGTTCTAGTTATAGAATCTATATTAGCATAAACTTTTGGACAACCTCTACGAAGGATAAGAAGGTATCTTTTGTAGCAAATTCTCAATGTTTTGGTCAAATGTTGAATTATAGACTATGGAATAATCCTTCCCTTTTTATATTATTATGTTGACCAATGAGGTTGTAGCAATTTTATTTTCATTAATATTAATGTTTGTTATGTTTGCAAAGTAGGATTTCTAGGTGTATTTTATAGAATCTGTATTGGCATAAACTTTTGGACATCCTCTACCAAGGATAGCAAGGTATATTTTGTAGCAAATTCTCAATTGTTTTGGTCAAATGTTGAATTATAGACTATGGAATAGTCCTTCCTTTTTTATATTATTATGTTGACCAATAAGGCTTTAGAAATTTTCTAATACGAAATTTAATTGTTTTTGTTGAAATAAAAATAAAAATAAATGCATACAATTATTGCTCTATAGTGGGTGGTGATGCAAGTGAGAAGCCTTTAAAAAACATAGTTACATGCCAAAACAAAACAAAGAAATAGTCCAATCTAGCATGGAATTCGGAGGAGCATGACCCACTATCTCCAAAGTGGCTAATCACCAATCCTCCCTTACCAAATCACTCCCATGTAAAGCACACAACAATTCTTTTGTAGTCCTTCAAAATCGACACAAAAATACATTATGTAATGTATGATACAAACCCTTGATTTGTGCATATTCACATAAGAATGTGTGATTGATAAGAGAATTGGAAGATTTTTTGTTTAGTGAGAAAGACTCCCAAAATAGGAAAGCAAGTATGTGAAAGTGTTGACTAAGATAATCAAATTTAAATAAAGTCAAAATTTTATTGGGTATGACTTATTGGAATTGTGTGTTTGCAAATTCCGAGTTAGAATTTGGTCAACCAAAAGTGAAAGTGATGAGAGGGGTTTATTTAGAAAATTTCTTGGTTCAAAGAAAAATGGTTTTTGAGAAAAAAAAATTAAATTTATGTAATTCATTGATAATTGTATTAAAGATAGTGAAAATAAATATGTCAAAAACTTGCAAACATTATGGGAAAAGTTTGGGGATGAATTTTCTAAGATAAACACAACATTAGTTACTTTAAAAGGTAATGATATTAAATGGAAGACGTCTTGATGCAGTAGCATCATTTTAATTTTAGATGCAGGAGCATCATTTTAATTTTAATTTTATTTTGTCTTAAGTTCTAGAAGTTTCCATTTTCATAAGGTGTGGGGGAGGAAAACATGTTTTTTAACCTTCTTCATGCTTTGTAGGAGTTAGTATGTCTACATTTAGCATAAAATTGATTGTTAGAGATATCTAACGGAATCAATTTGATACTTGGAAAAATAATGAGATACAAACCTATTTATTCTGGGGTTTGAATCATCTCCTTCTGGAATATATAAGTTCAGTTGATGTAGTATGTCTAAATTTAGCATAAAATTGATTGTTAGAGATATATAAGGTAATCAATTTGATACTTGGAAAAATAATGAGATACAAACCTATCTATTCAGGGGTTTGAATCATCTCCTTGTGGAATATATAAGTTCAGTTGATGTAGCTTGAAAAAAAAGTGTGCAGAGAATGTAAGGGACTCAGACAGAGAGACCAAAGCGGATAGGTCAGGAGTGTGTGTGATAGTCTAGGAATTGATTTTTCCCTCGTGTTTGTGGAATCAATGTTTGTGACTGTCAATTTTAGTGATTGATTAATATCATTTTGTTTTCAAGTTGAAATATGATCGAAATCCCTTGTTGTTGGGTATTTTTGCTCTGTGTAAATCTTATGTGTGAGCAGGGAACTCATGAATTTGGAAGGGAAATCGAGTTCAAGTTTGAGAAGTCGTATCTCTGTAGACGGATTCCCAGTAGGCGTAGATCAATGTGAGAAACAATAAATTTCTGAAGGCTCATCCACCGCAGCCTAGATCTTTGCTATGCGCCTACAATAAAACAATTACTGGATCACGAGATCTCCTGGTCAATGCTTTGTGTGGTGGAGTAAGCAATGGAAAGAAATCAGTGGGAAACTTTGAAAAAGGTTATCTCTAAAGGAATCGAACCCAGGTATGTCCTTTCTCAAAATCGAGCATCAATCTTCGTGGAGGCAGGCCTGAAGAGTAATCTTCGTGGAGGCGGGCCTGAAGAGTTTTATTTTTGTTATTTTCAGTCGAATCAAACTTCTGGTCTCATCTTTGAGGACGCCATGTCTGTAGGTATAAGTTATTTGTTTGAATGGAATTGAATTTCATATGATCATAATTGTAGTGTGGAGTCAAGGCAGGGTATTTAAATATAATTACTGGAAAATTACAGACCTGTAGAGTTAAAGACTAATTTTAATATCAGCGTCAAATTGGTTTATGAGGTTCGGTTAAAAGATTTTACAAGTAATATTTTAGATTGTGTATCAATGCGTCAATTTTTGGTATCAGAGTAGGAATGAACCAAATACAATCTCAGGGACTAAAATGGACATCTGGTGAGCCTGAATGGGAAGGTTCTTTCTTTCTCCTGCAACAAGTTATGCTCCTGAAGGTACTGTAGAAAATATTCTCTGTCAAGAGATGACGTTCATAGTTAGAAGAAGAGGACGACGTCGAGGAAGACTTGTTGCTAATGTTGAATTGCTTGAGGAAATGAGGAACCTTCAAGCATGGATGGAATCCATGGAGAAGACACGGCGTAGAGGATCTGACAAAAGGGATGGCAATGTCAGAGAAGAAGAAGAACTTCCAGAGGAGGAAGTAAAGCCTGGAGAAGAGGGTGCAAAAGCAAGAATGCTCAGATCGGTCTTGGGAGCTGTTAGCACTAGGAATCACCTTCAGATTGCATGGAAGGTAAGCCTAGTTCCTATCAAGTTATGTGTAAATGAAAATGAGTTTTTGAGGGGTCAAATGAATAAGATTCAAAAATGATAATGTTCTAACTCAGAAATCTGGGCTAGCATGCACGAGTAATCAAGGTCTTGACTAACTTCAATCAGTAAGTGGGAGTAAATGTAAACAGAGGGAAGACTTTAGTGAGAAGAATGTAGAGGTTGTTATAAACATCATGTTTGCAAACAACCTAAAGAAGAAAAACTCTAACATGAGATCTTCTTGAGTTCAAAGTTTAAGGACACTAAAGAAACATCATAGTAATATTATAATCAAACATACATCATAATATCACCACAAAAATTCATGTGAATCATTCAAACATGAACACTACAAATAAGCTGGAATAAGAAAGCTGATTTCTATTAACCAAGAAGTTTTGAATCAAGTACATAACCAGTACACAATAACTTTATCAAAATATTACAGTATAAGGGAGCCTAGCTCAACCATCTGAAACTGATAAAGCATTTAGACTACCTATTTATAACAAAAGGGGAGGCCACAGCTGGAGGTACGAGTTGGCCTTCTTCCCATGAAAATCTCTAAGGAGTTATTCCATCTAACAACTTAACTAACAAGTGTGCTATAAAAGGGGAAAATGTTGGTCACTGATCCAACCAATCTTTGAACTGACTTGATCTCTCTTTGATGCGCAACTCCTTGCCTACCAAGTGTCCTTCAGGGGCATGTAACTGTCATCAGGCTACCAACTGTTGTCTCTACAATTCTTCACATCATCAGCTATTCATAAATATTCTAACTCGACTCTCCTTGATTCCTGGTATCTATTGGTAGCATCATTTGGTGGCGCTATGAGTAAAGCACTTTGTACTACCTTTACCAAATTTCATGTGATTCTGTAGCGCAACCTCCAAAATAGGCAAGTTGAAAAGGTAGCGCCAAGCATGTGTGTCTTTTGTGCAAAATTCAGCCTCTGTCAAAATTTCGGTAGTGCCCGCCTGTGTATCATGTCAAACTTTCGGTAGCGCCCGCATGTATAATTCACTCTTATGTTAAAAATTCGGCTGCGCCATCATAATTTGCAGCACCCCCACTTGAATGTTGATAGAATAGGTAGCAACCTCGGGTATTAGCAGCGTCATTAGTCTTAGGCGATTTGGCAGCATTATAGGTAGCAGATTGGTGGAACATAAAAAATAGACTATTTTGTAGCACCACAGCACTACAGAATGTCTGCACTACTACTGTTGAAGGGATTAATTCTTTGTGAAAACCCAAAACTCTGAATAGTAAGCACTAGAAGCTTGTATAGCCTGTATAGGTGGCAGATGTAGTATTTCATCAATTACTTATCTTTGCAAAAAGGGGCCATCTTCAAAAATGGAGCTCACCTTTCACCAGTTACTTCATTAACCTGACACTCCTTCTTGTAGAAGGAGGAATTCCCTTTGGCACAACAGGCTTCTTCCCATTAGCAGTAACAGGCTTCTTCACTGGAGTTATGCTCTCTTTGGTTGTTGGTTTCTCCTTTTCAATAACAGCTTCAACCAATACATTCAAGTTCCTTTGAGCCATTTCATCTTGGAATAGTTGCAGTTCGGCTTTGAGCTTTCTATTCTGAGATTGAAAATATTTGTTTTGCCTATAGAGGTTCTTGAGCTGCCTATGAAGAGGTTGGGCTCTTCTTGCTGCAAATCTTGCTAGATCAAGAGTGTGGTTGTAACCATCCATGAGTTCTTTCATCTTAACCCTGTCAGACATGGCTTCTGCTTTCAAATGAGCCACCTCCTTCTTAACATCCTTGAGTTGCCTGATTAATCTTTTGAATGTTTGGCTACTAGGTGGAGTAGTGATCTAAGTAGTCTCAACAGGCTTTTTAATGGCTTCCTTTTCTCGTTGCACAGGAATTTCTTCTTCTACCTCAAAAGGCTTTTTAATGCCTTTTTCTTTCTACTGCTTCTTCTTTAGGATGGAGACCTTTGGTAGGACCTGTCCTTCAACCGCCTCTTTAAGAGTTGATGACCTTTTGAAATGCCTTCTGACCTTGGTGATGGTTGTTGAAGGAGATGAGGAGAAGTGTAGCTTCTTCCTTTTCTTTGTTGTAGTATTAGTAGAAGAAGGGACCTCTTCTAACTCTGGTGCAAGAGGGGGTGAAAGGTTTCTTTGTGGAGAATGATAGGCCTCCTCCTCAGTTCTTGCAACCTCCTTGATGACCTCTTGATCTTGAACAAGAACTCTTCTCTTTCTTTTCTTGTTAGTGCATGTTTGAGCAACACCAGTGGATGGCAAAGGGCTTGCTATCTGCGACTAAGGAGTAGTTGCTATGTCCAACTTCATGTGGGCAACAATAATGAAATGTTCCCATAAGATATCCTTCTTATTTAGTTCTTCAGAAACCAACATTCTAATCAACCTGGAATGAAAGATGTTGGTATCCACAGCCTTTGACTTAGATTGAAGTAGAAGGGAATGTCCATTTCAATTTTTCCAGTAAAATGCAGCAGAAGCCTTATATGGTACTGGTATAGTGTATTGAACCTCCCTTCACACGTAAAGTACCTCTGAATGATCCTCAATATTTTATGGAATTCTCCAACCAGATGATTTCTTGGCACCCCTTTGGAAAGATTGTCAGTTTGATATTCAGGCTTAAGGAAATCTTTGGCATAGGCTGCATCTAAGGCCATGGATTTAAACCAGCTCTCACCAGTGATAGGGATCCATGTAACAACTCAAATGGAGGTCTCAGACACCTCAAATTCTAGGTCCTCTACCTTGGTCTTCAGGCCATCAAAATGTAAGGAAAACTGCCTTGTCACCTCAGGATGACCTCTTTGCATATTTTGGCAGAAAGAGAGACATCCCGCCCTTCGAAAAACTTCTCTAGCCACGGGCTCTGCCTCGAATAGATGCATGTCTACATGCTCAATTCTAACCACATTACCTCCCTTGTGTGACTTTTTCTTCTGAGGAATCTCCATAGTTTAGGATCAACGGCTTTAGGGCTATAGAGTAGTGATAACCAAGAGGGTCAAAGAGTCGAACCTCAAGAAAAGAATGGTTGCTCATTTTTCAAGAATTTCCTTAATTCAGACTGGTTCCTAGCTTAGGAAAGATTGACTGTGAAAATATCTCCCTTGAATGTGTACAGATATGAATACTAAGGAAAAACATATAATGCAGGGATACCCTGTGATTGTCTTTGAAAACTGATCGAAACAACCCAACTCAACTGACAGAGGAGGTAAGGGAAAAAACATTGTCGTTTCAGTAGCGTCTCTGGGTAGCACACTACGCATGCAGAAGATAAGACTTGCTTGGACACTAAGAGATCAGGAGCAATGGTGGGAAGCTATATCAAAACCAATAAACAGGTGGTGGGATCTGCAGGTTTGATTGGAGGGAAGACTGATAGGATGGTGTGAAGAAAAGATCACCTCTAGCTATGCAGGCACAATGACTACCAAAATCCTGAGCGCTAATTTCTCCTTGAAATTGATATGCAGAGGGGAAAAGAATGTCGAATACCTAGAGAATAAAAACAACTCGAATCTTCAGCAAGATCTCGGGAAAGTATCACGAGCAACTTAGCCTTTGAATCCACCTCAACATCAGATCTGGTAGCACTACTGCCAACTGGTCAGAACTGGTAGTTTGTGCAGCGCAGCAGTTTGAGTTTTCAAAATTCGAAAACCATTAGCAGAGCTCATAAATATGAAACCTCAAAAGCATCTTTTAACCACCCATGGCACTAAAAACAAGGAAGAGATGACATCAGATCCATAACCACAAATCATGGTAAAATATGATGGACAGTGAGTGCGCTACGAAAACTCCTATTGAGTTGGCAGCGCTCCCTTTCAAAAAATGATTTGACTAGTAAGAAAAGTAAAAAGGGGATAGCAAGGCAAGGTTATGAGGGCATGAGTGAGGAAAGTGGTAATTCAAGTCAAGTTGATCGTGGAGTGAGTCGATCCTAGTGTCAAGTCATGAAGGAGATCAAAAGATAGGTCATAAAAACAGTCATAAGTCAAAGATTTGTGTGAGGATCAAAACATAAGTCATGACTTAAACCTTTATTTATCAAGGGAACCGAAACAAACACACTTTTAAGGGGATAAATCAAAAAATAAAATCTAAGGGCTTAGGGAAAAAATAAAACTAAAGGCTAAATACCCAAGGCAACTTAGTGTGATATCAGGAGCAAGTACCAAACCAAGGATGGAGGATCCTATGTATGAAGGAAATTTAAACGTTGAAGAATTGATTGGCTTGATCAATGTTATGAATAAGTATTTTGATTATGAGAATGTTGATGAATACAAGAGAGTTGAATTTGTTGTGACCAACTTGCGGGATCATGCATCTCTTTGGTGGGATGAAGTACACGATGAAAGGAAGAACAAGGGAAAATAAAAAATCAGCAGTTGGGACAGAATGGTGCAAAAGCTAAAAGGCAAGTTTATGCCTAAATATTACTAGCTTACTTTGTTTAGAGAAATGCAGAATTTAAAACAAAAATTGATGTATGTTAGAGAGTACACTGAGGAATTTTATAGGATAAACATCATAGCTATCTATATATAAGAGACTCAAGAGAAGGTATACAGGTATATCAATGGGTTGAGATTTGATATACAAGATGAGATCAGTCTTTTGTCTCTACAGAAAGTGGAATAGGCATATCACTTTTCCTTAAAAGTTGAGGAGAAGCTAGCCAGAAAGCAAAGTTAACAAGGAAGAGGTTGAAGTACCAGAGGAAGAGGAAAACAAAGTGGATGAGGATAGCCACAAGGACAGAAAGATGGAGATGACAACTCAAGACAACATGAACACTCAAGCAAAAGTAATGATTCGAGAGGTACGCAATCTTATTCCAGAGGTAGAGGAAGAGATTTTCAAGTAAGATGCTATAAATACAATAAATATGATCATAAATCTTATGAGTGTCCATAAAATGCATCTACAAGTCGAGGAAGTGGACATATTGCACAAGCAAAGAGAGACAATGTGAATACAACTCCACAAGAATATGTTGCTGGAGTTGGAGAATCCCTGCTAATCAAGAGAGTTTTTCTAAATCCAAACAAGGAGATCTAGGAACTTGACCAACGGAAGACTTTATTCAAAACTATATGTAAGTAAATGTTGCAAAGTTGTCATAGATAATGGAAGTACTAACAATCTGGTGTCTACAGATAATGTGGATAAGTTGGGTTTGAAGAAGACGGTTCATCGAAATCCCTACGAGGTGTCTTGGCTATAGAAAGGACATCGAGTCTTGGTAAATGAGCAGTGCCAAGTGGAATTTCATATTGGAAGTTATAAGGATCAGGTACCTTGTGATGTTATGCCTATGTATGTATGCCATGTTCTTTTCAGTAGACCTTGGCAATTTGACAAGAATGCAGTTCACGATGGAAGGAAGAATGCTTATACTTTTGTAAAATATGGGAAGAATCATACACTCATACCAATGAAGGATGAAGGAGTGACAGAACGAGACAGTCCTAAAGTGTTTATGGTTAGTGGCAAATAATTTTTGCATCAAATCATAAATGAGGAGGTAAATTTCTTTGATTTGTAAACCGAGAGTAGTTCTTACTAGCACCCAGATAACTGGTTTTCCTGAAGAAATTCATAAATTATTAGATGAATTTGTCAATATAGTTGTGGATGATTTTCCTAATGAGTTACCACCAATAAGAAGCACCAGCCATCACATTGACCTCATCCCTTGAGCTAGTCTACCAAACAAAGTATCCTACAGGGTGGCTCCAAGAGAGAATGAGGAGATTAAGAATCAAATGTAGGAATTGCTTGATAAAGGAATTGTAAGAGACAGCTTGAGTCCATGTGTTGTTCCTATAGTGTTGAGTCCAAAAAAAGATGGAAGTTGGAGGATGTGTACAGATTCCAAGGCCATCAAAAAAATCATGATCAGGTATAGATTTCATTTTCCTCACATGGATGATTTGATGTATTATTTGAGTGCTGCAATATACTCTTCAAAGATAGATATGAAAAGTGTTGAATTTTTTACTTATACATCTAGCAATTACAGTTATTCTTTATTATTTGAATCATTTAGCACATTAGTTGCATAAATAATATCATTGAAAGAGAGACAATCACATAAATAATAGAGACACACAGATTATCCTAGGAAACCCTCATGGGGAAGAAAACCCTACAAAAACTTCCTCAATATATATATACCAAAGACTGAACATAATATCCTCCTCTACTCCTTCACTACGAAGAGTAGTGCACCACTTGACCAAGAAATACCAAGAGATGGACCAGAAACCCTCCTTGACATCACCCCCAGTTGCAGTAGTTTCTCCTCCAAGACTTGCACACTGCAGAGCTAGTTAGTTAGTGTATCCAAATGAGGCACTGCCCTCTCTTATAAATAGTGGTCTGGCCAGGCTATAATTAGGTCTGGGCCAACTTATCACTTTACCCTCTTAATTTACAATTGATTGTCAAGGCACAATAGGGCCGACTTTTACTAAGGAACAATAGGGCCTAATTAAATATAATATAATGATATTATTCAACTCTCTCTCAGGTAGAATATTCTTTGAAGTTACAATATTTCAACACTCCCCCCTAACAAGAAGGGTATTCTACTAACAACATTAATAACAACTGACTGGACTCAATACATCATCAAGAGGAGGGGACAACGTCATCAGCACTGGGAACATTGTTGGTCATATCTATAGGTCATCAGAATTTTTTCTCATCATCAACATCAGTAGAAACTGAACATCATCATCATCTGTAGTGAGAAGATGGAGTAACATCATCATCATCAACAACATGAAGTTGGAACATCAACATCAACAACACGAAGCTGGAATAACATCATCATCATCAACAACATGAAGTTGGAACATCAACAACATGAATCTGGAATAACATCATCATCATCAACAACATGAAGTTGGAACATCAACATCAACAACACGAAGCTGGAATAACATCATCATCATCAAAAACATGAAGTTGGAACATCAAAATCTATATGTGTGGCAACAGAATGAGGCAGGTGCATCAACAACAACATCTGTGGTACTCTAACAGATCATCCTTACCGGACCTTTAGGATCTACCCAGAATCATAAGATCCCCTAGGATATAAAATCCTAACAAGCTACCACGTGGTACTCTAGAAGACCATCCTTAGCGAACCTTTGGGATCTGCCCAGGAATCATAAGATTCCCTAAGATATAAAATCCTAACTGAGCTACTACTACTGACCACAACTGGCATATACACTCACATGTACTCTGACAGACCGTCCTTATCAGACCTTCGAGATTTTCCTAGGGATGATAAATCCCCTAGGATATAAAATCCTAACTGAGCTACCCGTTGTTGGTCAAGATACCATAGTATCATCAACATCACTCCCCCTTTCGATCGAGGTCTTTTCGAACTACACCAAGCTTGTCTCGAAAGTACAAAAAATTCATACGAGACAGAGGCTTAGTAAACACATCTGCAACCTGCTCATCTGTGCCAAAATATTGGAGCTTTACAGCTCCCTTCTGCACCATGTCACAAATGTGGTGATATTGAATCTCTATGTGCTTTGTCTTATCATGGAACATTGGGTTCTCTATCATCTTTATGCAACTATGGTTATCACATAGAATCATGGTAGCTTCCATCTTCAGATTGAACAAACCTGTCAACAACTTTCGAAGCCATATGGCTTCACAACTGGCGAAGCATGCTACAATCAACTCTGCTTCTATCGTACTGAGAGCAATATTGGATTGCTTTTGTCGTACTGAGAGAAATATTGGATTGCTTTGCCACTAAGTCATGACATTCTCGTATACTATGGGAGATTTCTTCTTTGATGCATTTTAAGTTCTATTGCATTTACGTTATTCCTCAAACGACCTGCGCAGTGGATTGATAGATCATTTCTTGGCTTGTTTAGAAAGTGGCGACATTGAGGTGTTAGAGTTGTCAATATGAATTGGCATCTGATTGTCTTTTCCAGTTGCATGGAATACATGATATCACTACGTATTTTTCAAAGATGTGGTTGTCTACATCTGGAACTCTTCCTGCACATGAGAGGGGACTTTGGGGAGATACATTTTCTATACGGTGGTTGTCCAAGTGGTTGAATATATCAATTGGAATAGTGTCATTAACAAGAAAAACAAGATATCTACTATTCAACAAAATTGCATATAGGGATCCATATTGCATCTTGTTCCATGATGCCAATGTTGTCAGTAGTCATTATGAACCACTACTCTATAGAAAATTATCCATATGAAATCTTGGAGGACCTCATATTTACTTGTCCCTCATTTGCAAAGACCTTTAATTGCATTGGAAACAAATTATGCATCATATACACTCCCATGGATTGCACATAGCGACTGCATCTAGTTGTGGAGATAGTATGCTCAATGCAATTTTCTATTTGGTAGCAACAAAGTTTGATGTGCACTCGTTGCGCATTTACATTGTACAATCCTTTTGCAATGCAATTATAGGTGGCAGTGAATAGGATTTTAACTGCTTGCATCAACACCTTTTACCATATCTCCTAGAAAGTATGTCGATAATTGGAGGTTGGCAACAATACCTTGTAAACATGGAAATGCCATATGAGAAAGGAAATGTAGAGGGTGGAAGATTGTGTTTGCAATGGCTATCTATCATATTCAGAGGAAATATCCAGATCGGATCGGCCCTGTCGGATGGTACTATCCATTCCTATTGTATTGATTCAAACTACAATCGAAAAATTGGCATCATGTCGTTGAAAACAGATACACCACACATCCATTATCAACCTATGATAAGAAATACTACCAGTTCAGGGTCCACTGTCCATTCCACCCAAACCGCATTGAATCTGCATAAGTTTCACATATTATTTAATCATAATGAAACTCATCCCAGTTGTGATGAGGTCATACAGACCTTAAACAAAAATCATAGACTAACTTATCACAACTTGAAAAAGGTCATACTTGAGAGAAAAAAATACATTAGTATGCTTCCTTCTAGAAAGAAAATCACATATCACAACCTAAAAAAAATTGTTCATGCACAACACAATCGCATTTTCACACTTTCTGTTGAACACAAACATCACATGTCCAATGAAAAAGAACATCACCGTTTGCACCATCGATATGGTGAGGATGCAATGCTCATAACAAATGTCGATTCCACCTTCAACATGGCTTGTCAACAAGTGAAACTAGTTCCCAGTGGAAACCATAAGTTAACCTACCACATGTTGAAAAAATAGATGTGTGAGAGAAACAGATGCAGCCAAATATCCCACAATGGTCATGGTACTAACTGAGAGGGAAAAATCACATATCATGGCCTAGAACCAACACCATGCACTGTTAGCAATGAAAACCAGCAAACACTTACTACGCTACGCATGTTTGTCTAGGGAAGAGAGATGCAAAACAGATCTATATGAAACAAATTAAAGACACTCCTTCCATTGCATGTGTGGTTTGTGATCAATTGAATTTTACAAAAAACACTAAGTCTTTCACCCTTGACTTGCAAACAGAATACCTCGGCTTGACACTAAATGATAGAACATTTTCCAGTGGCAATATTTGTCTTCCATGCAAACGATCACTTTGCAACGCTTGACCAAATAAGATGTAACATACCACTACCAAATGTAAGTACACTTACAAAACTTGAAGAGAGACTTGTGTCTCTATGAATTGCATTTGCACAAATCAGACCCTGGGGCTATAAACGACCCCAAATGGGATTAACAAGATCAATTATTAATGTGCATGTCCAACTAGATGTTGTACAAAAATCCATGTCATAATTCATTAATGATACAATGACAATTGGTGTATCTCTCAAAAGACGTTTGCAATACAAGAATGCATACCAGACAAGTAAAGTGCATGTTCATGTTGTCATGAAAGCATTAAAAGAATTATGTTCCAAGGCCCTGTACAAAGCACAGAACATCTGTATAAATGATAACTAGAATAGTGTTCTTGAAGAAGGAGATGACAGCTTTGCACAGACTTTCGAAATTGATAGTGAATTTGATACAAGCAATGAATCGAAGAATGAAAGACTTGTTGAAACATTGATACATGGATTCACTGACTCACAGTGCATTTGTGACTTGCAAGACAATATTGTTGAAATTGCACCTGCTGAAGGGAAACATCCACTTGGAATATTCAAGGACAAATTTGCTAAGGAAATGAACTTCCCGACACTTTTCTATGGAGATCCACGTCCCAGTGACATCACGGAATGATTCAGCTACCAAAAAATAGTTCGATGGGAACTGCTACATTCAAGCGGTGACTTCTCCTGTCACATAACAAATTTGTTTTCAAAACAATGTGCATAATAATTGAGCAAGTTCTCTCTTGCATGTGGGTGCGAATAAGAAAAGGCTAGCTACAAGGAAGAAAGTTATTGGCCAAAGATGTCAAGTACAAAGCAAACCTAGAAAAATTCCTAAAATCCGATATTGGATACATAGATTTCAAAAACATTTGCATCCCTCCTGACTATTTGCAACAAAACAAGAAAACTATTTTTGCTATGATCGGACAATTGGGACCGCCAACATTTTTCATCATATTAACAAGTGCATAGCATCGTTGGGATCCATTGGTGGCTACGGTTTCTGCAGTGTATAGGAACAGGAAAAGGAAAAAACAAACTGATACATTGGAAAATGATGACATTGACTACCTCATAAGAAAAGACCCAGTGACATGTACTCGCTACTATAGGCATAGAATAAATGCTTTGAGGCAATTGATATGTCATGATGAAACGTTCTTCGGAAAAATATCGGATTGATATTTTGTGACTAAATTCCAGAATAGAGGGAGTGAGCATGACCACGCATTGTTGAGGATAGAGGTTGAATCGGTCTATGGAAATGAAAACAACTCACAGATTGAGTAGTTTATGGACAAATACATAACATGAAACACAGATCATTTGGATCCAGAACTTGCCAAAGTTCATAGACATTATCATATAAGAAGCTGTAAAAAATGAAACAAATTCACATTGCAAATACAACTTCCCTATGCCGCCAATGAGAACAACAAGAATCATAAAGCCAATTAGTTTAGAGGACAATGTTCTCATTGAGAAATTTAAATCTTTGTTCGCATTTCTAGAACAATGAGACTTTGATGACTTAATGAGCTTTAAAGACTTCTTGGCAGAGGTAAATCTAACAGAAGATTATTACATCCAAGCCATACAATCTACACTTAAACAACCAATAGTTTTCCTTAAACGAAAACTTTATCATATTTGGAACAACAGTTTCTCCAAGGACATGCAAGTTATGTGGAATGCAAATACAAATGCACAGTATGTCCTCAATGCATATGCTGCAGCATCATATTGTACCTCGTACATCACAAAGGTCGATAAATCTATGACAAGTGCATTTAGAAGAATACACAAAGAACATGAAAGAAGTCATATTGATGTTATGCAAATGATATGTACTCTTGGAAATACATTACTTAATCTTCAACAAATGTCTGCTCAACAAGCAGTCCACATTGCACTTTCCCTACCCCTCAACTGTAGTTCAAGGAAATGTGTCTTCATAAACACATCTCCACTTGAGAAACACATATATGTGCTTAAACGACCGTCTTTGCTAGAACAAGAGCTTGATAATTCAGAGGACGTACTATGTCACTCTATTATTGATTATTATCTCCAGCGTCCATCTCCTATTAAGCATATCTTCTTAGCAGAATCTGTATCGCATTACAAAAAACATGGTGCACCCATATCAAAAAGAAAAGAAACCCTATGTAATACGCTTTGTCAAATACAACAAACATACTGACTATGAAAACTATTGTAGAGAAAAACAATTGTTGTACGTTCTGTTTGATCAAAATGAAAACACATTAAAACATAACTTCCCTACATGGGAAGCTGCGTATATTTCTTATGAGACTACAATACAAACCAATGAATCTAGATTTACATACAATTTAAATCCAACATGGGGTGATTTAGAAAGTGCAGTTCATGAACTAGAAAACCCTGACAATGTTGATGAGACATTGACAAACCATAAGACAACTAGAACACTCTGTGAGTCCTATGACTTGCAAGCATATTTGCCTTGTCCTCAAGCATCTGGCATTGAAAAACGTATCAATCTTGGCTTTCAAGTCACAAAACATCCTTTCTTTATTGAAAATAATGAATACTACAGAGTCGGATGACTGTTGAATCGAGAACAACAAGCAATTCTAAAGGACATTGCAATTAAAAAATGCTTAAACGTGCACACTCATGTGCACTTGTTCCTTATAGGCGGGGTAGGAACAAGTAAGACATTCACAATGAAATAACTATTCCAAATGCTTATACGAATCTATGATTAAAACAATTCGTCTGACCCTATGAAACCAAAGGGGCTAATAGTTGCATACACAGGAAAAGTTGCATATAATGCAGGTGGAACAACAGTCCACTCTGCATTTTTGATGCCTTTTAACAAGTCACAGTTTCTTCCACTCAATAAGGAAATGTTAGATACATTGTCTAAGATTTATGATGAACTACAAATTGTCTTCATAGATGAGGCATCTTTGATTGGAAGTCGCTTCTTGTATTCCATTGACAACCGACTAAGAAACATAAAACATGTGCACACAAAATACTTTGGGAACATTGACATGATATTTTGTGGGGATCTTTACCAGGAGCAACCCATCCAAGATTCTTTGATATTTGAACAACCTATGGTCAATATGAAAACAATGATGCATGACTTCTAGAAAGACAATATAAAATTCTTTTAATTGCATACTACAATGCGCCAAACAGATGAAACATTTATTGCAATTCTGAATAGAATGCGGACAAAAAACCAAACATATGATGACTTAACATATATCAATGCAAGGTGCATGTGACCTGCACTAACATACCCAACCTTCCCTTACATGTTCTACATGAATAGGGATGTTGCAATGCATAACAGGTACATGTTATCTCTCATGCTTGGTGATGATATCATCATCAATTCAATTGACCTCAAAGAAGACAACCATGGAAATGTACCACATCATGAACATACAACCACTTTTCCTTTCTAACTTGTCATGGAATTAGACATGCTACTTGAAATATATGCCTACAACTATGATTCACGGGATGGCTTGGTAAATGGTGCAGATGTAATACTCAAAGCTTTTACCAAAACATAAAAATTTGATGTCCTTTGGATTAAGTTCCATGAGCCGCCGACAAGCAAACAAGTTGGATTATCTATACAATTCAAACACTGCGTGCGATTGGACACCTATCTTCTGAATATCAAAACCGGTATTGACATCGGAAAAGACACGTCGACTGAAGATTCAGAAACATTTTCCAATTAAACTTCCATGTGCATGTACAATCCACGGATCACAAGGGCTAACACTTGATAGTGTTGCCTTTGACCTTGTTGGAATTCAACTACATAGACTTGTATACACAACAATGTCTTGTGTCAGAAGTATAGACTCCTTGTCTTTACTAAGCACTCTTACAAAAGATAACTTCAAAGTCAAACATAAAGTTGATATTGAGATGCAATGCCTTAGGACTAGAGAAAAATGGCATCTACAGTATGATTACCAATCCATACAAACAAACTCATCTGTATCAATTCTCTCACTTAACACGTGCAACCTACATGCACATATGGATGATATACTCAATGACTATGACACAATGCAATCCGATATTTTGTGCTTGCACGAAACATACATGACATTATGCATGCAAAACAAACAATTTCCAAATCACAATTGCATATTAAGTTACATTACACATGGGGTGATGATATTAGTGAAAAAACATGTAACAATTTTGGAGCATATTCATTTCGACGAAAACAATGTTGAGATGGTGCTTGCAAAAGTAATTTTCCATGAATCAGAAATTGAAATATTGAATCTCTATGTTGCTTTGCATGCAACATTCTCCAACATACTAAATGTTCTTTCAAATGCATTAGAGCATTTGCATATGAACGAAACTATTGTCATTGTAGGAGACTTCAATATTGACATGCTACAAAATAATGCCAGAACAAAAGAATTGGAAAACTACATGTGCATATATAGTCTCTGCTTTCTTTTGGATAAGATAAACCATGTACAAAACACACTTATTGACCATGTATGGTCGAATGTGCTCATTTCCCAATACAACCTCTTTATCTTATACACATACTGGTCTGATCACGATACAATTAGTATTGTACTTGAATTATGAAATATACATCAAACATATTGCAAAATCATATTTCTGTCTCAAACCATATCTATCTAGCTTGTTGCACAAAACCAAGTTATCCAACTTCTTAGTTTTTCTTGGTTTGTAATTGATTTTGAGCACAATTTTTTTTATATATACACAGACATGGATCGAGAAAAAAAAAATGGTACATGCTTCTAACACTATCTGCTATTCTATTCCTTTGATTCTAGTTTATTTATTGTCTGTACATATTCCTTGTTTTTTCCTTACATATCAACTTAAGTTCATGTTCATTGTGTTTTGTACTTTCATTCATTGAAACAAACAGGGAAATTGGACAAGGCAAAGAGCTCTTAACAATAAATGTAGAAGAAAACATACAAAGGTGCATACTTCTACCCGTATTCCATATCCAATTGTTTTTCATTTACTCTGTTTATATTTATTCTACTGGTTTGCAACTCTTTTGTTTTTTTCCCGTAGATACTGCATATCTTCCTATATATTAACTTATCTTCATCTCAATTGTATTTTCTGTGTCATTACCTTGAAATAAATAAAATTGTATTCCGTCTTTTTTTCATGTGTTCCTACGTAGCAACTTGCCTTCATGTCCATTGTATTCTCTATATTGTTGCATTGAAAAAAGAACAGACTAATTGAACACGAGGATGAAACCTTAATGTGCCACAGCTGAGAAAGATGGAGTACAATTTTCCAAAAGGTATGCTAACAATGATGTCAGAGAAAATACAATGCATATGCCTAATGCACATCCATATCAATTATGAACAATATACACATGTTCATAACCATTGTTTCACAAGTGACATGGGCATGAGCAGTGAATCATCGCAAACATCAACATAACGACAAGGTTGAGGGTAAGGATTCATAGATTATGCTCTTGCTATGTCTAGGAAACAAATACCCTCAATTATTTATTCTACTATGACATGGTAAATATGTTTATGTCATTTACACCACATGTTTTTTAGTTCACAAGAACTATCGACAAGTAGAAGTTAAACCTCCATCATAGTGCAAGGTCCAGAGACTAAGAGGTATGGTTACAAAATGATAATCTGCATACTTTATCCAATTTGTACATATATTTAATATTGTCATACTTTAGAATATGCTTGCATATAAGAATTCTAGGTCATATATTTTGTCTATTGCTTGTTGAAATAAGTATAAAAACATCTCTTTAAACTTGAATCAAGGTATGTTGAGTTCCAACTATATTTCATGGCTAAGAATGTTTTTCCCATAGTTGATGTGTTTCTATCGCTTGATAATTATCAGACTAAGTGTTGTTGTGTGAGGCATAAAGTTCTTTGCTCCCTTTCTTTTTCCTCTTCTATACTTATCCATTTTAACCTTTTCTTCTTCCCCTCTATTATTCGTTTTTGGTTCTATACTTAGTCACATTTCTATGGTCGCGGGTTCCTGGGGTGGCGGGCTAAGAAATTCTATATCTATCTATATCTTCACATCACGAGTCCAATCGAACGTTGTTCATTTCCATACTTAGCCAATTTTATGGTCGCGGGTTCCCGGGTAGGCACTATCAAACTCTCATGCCCCGTGTTTGCAGTATACATCTTGCACCCAAAACTTCGGTGATCTACAATTCGACCCTGGACTCCTCGAACTCGCAAGCCTCACTTAACCTACGATGACTCTATTTAACTCCCCCACCTTTCCATACTTAGTCGATTCTTCAAAGTTTCGCGGGTTCACGCACTCCTGCGTTCACAAAAGTTTCAAAGCAGTTTTTGCTCCCCTCTATCCCCTCCACCTTCGCCCCTTCCAAATGCACATTAATTATGATTTTACTAGTGACATCTCACCACACAGGTTCAAAAATATTGGCATTAATAAGCGGAAAGCTTGAGGACATCTCCCATTAAAACGCATTAATGGGAGAATATTATGGAATCTGATGTTTTTTTTTGTGTCGATCTTGAATTGGAAATAAATTGTTGGTTGTTTTAGTTTCTTTAAGGCATCATCATAGTAATAATGAAATATTGTGTTAGTCCACTGTCATCTACAAAGGTGTTGATGTGATGTCCCTCTTTAATATTGTGCATATATTGCAGCTTGTCATATTTGAGAATATGCTTGCATATGTTGTTTACTTTACTTTTTTTAAGGCATTATACCCTGCCTTTCCATACTTAGTTGATTCTTCACCTCCTGTTGTTACAAAATCACGAGTTCCCGGGCTCCCAGGTTCACAAAAGTTTCAAATCATTTTTCACTCCCGTCCATCCCCGCCACCTTCGCGTCCTTCCCAATGCACATTAATCATGCCTTTATTAGTGACAACTCACCAGACAGATCGAAAAGATTGGCATTAATAGGCGAAACAATCGACATCTCCCATTAAAACGCATTAAACCAAGATTTACGTGAGATTATATTATCATGCTCCAACGTTCATTTTAAATACTATCAAGAGCAAAGGAGCGTTCTAATCACCTTATGACTGCAACTCGACAACATTTATGTGGAGATACCTTGAATATTTTCAGGCGCGAGGACCAGAGTTTTCAGTGGTCAAGAGATTATGACTACTACTCGTTCCCTTCTTCCCGGAAGGAAGTTATCTAGACGTCTGGAATTGCACGAGTAGGTTGTGTCCCCGAATTTTTTTACTGTAAGGAGTTGGTCACCTGTTGCGCCGAAAATTATATTCTGAACTAGCGGATTATTCAGTTGTGGGACCATTCCCGAGTCTCCCTATCACCTCAAGTATTTTGAAAGATGTTAAGACTTCCTGACCCAATGCTTACTTTCAAGGGCAAGGATTGGAGAGATTTCTTAAAGAAGCATGCTAATGGATTGGACCTCTTACCAGATTTTTTAGAGAACCCAGCGGTCGTTCTCGGGGACATGACTAGATTATAGGTTAGTGCATTTAAAAACCCTTTCCGGGAAATTGCATGGCTTTTCACGAGGATAACGGGACAAGAAAGTACAACTAGCATCTCTTGGATGATTCTGTATATTTTATATTTTACGGTGAAGGAACAATCCATCTTCAATTGGGGCAAGTTGATTTCCATTGAAATATCTTCCCAGTTATTGCAATACGCAAGGCAGAAGAAATTATTTATGTCATCTTATTTAATTTTTATGGTAGAGCATTTGATCTAGATGGATTTCGGTGGCCTCCCACCTATTCCAACTGGTTCATTTTGGAAGTTTTCCAGTTTAGCAGTTTTTTTCCTAGTTTTTAGGTCCCTGACTTGTGAGGCCGTTTTGAGGCCCTAAACAATGTTTTTAGGGCTCGCCACAGTAAAAAATCACGTCGGATAGACCTATCCAACGGGCTATCATGCGCCTAAAAAAAAATTTGTAGGAAAAAGTTACGACCCCGTGAAGTTGACATACTAACTTACCCAAACAGGGCCCACATAACTTTTGGCGCTTCATCTCCTAGGGTTAGGTTTTTGGATGTCTAGGGATTTTGACATTCATGTTTATTGTAAAAATGCCTTCAGAGCCTCATTATAATCATCTTCTTGCAAATGATGGCATCTATCACATCTCTTCTCAAAGATAAGCCACCACCATTCGAACAATCTTGTTTTCCACTGCATTTTACAGTTTCAGCTTATTTCTTTATTGAATAGAAAACCAGTTTTACTGTATCTTTGTTATTATATGTTAAGCATCTTTTAATAAGTTGTATTCATTTCGTTCTTCTCATAAAATTCAGATCAACATTGTTGTCCATTCCCTGGATTATCTCTGTGTAAGAAGGTAAACTACGAATTTGACCCGGTAACCTTCTGGTACTAGACATTATGGAGACACAACGCTTCCCAACATTTTTATGAAGTCTTTAATGATTTTGTTTCAGTATTTAAAGGGTTGGTATTTGGAAAGGATTTTCCCTGAATGTCTGACCAAGCGAGCAAGTTCCTGGATAGGAAGGGCACACTAGAACAAATGGAGAACTATAATGTTATAAGGATTTTTCGGTCCAAAGAAAATCCTTCCTTCCTTCCATGTCACATATCTGGTACAATGTTTCTTGCAGAGATAGCAAGGGAGTACACCTACTGGTTGCATTTTTTCCATGAAAAGAGAAAAAGGAAATTCATTCCTCTGCCTTGGAAAGTCGGGGATTTCATAGTCAAGAATATGGACAAGATTGACAGTTTTGCGGGCGACTTCCACATCTTCAATTTGAAATATGCGGAAAAATTAAAAGGGTTCAACCCTAATGGTATTTTTGTATAACACCTATTGGCTGTCGGTTTCAACAGTGCTTTCATTGACACTATCCTGAATGAAGATGAATATAACGCCTCAAGCAGTCCTACTCATGACACCGACGACCTGGAGACAATACTCAGCACCAATGATTCATACAAGAATAAACGAAAAGGCCCAGGTAAGAAAAGTGCCCAATCCCCGACCGCCACAACCAAGACTACAACATCTTGAAGAAACGCTCCAATGACCTAACCAAGCAAGAAAGTCACACACAGTTCTTTAGGTGGGGGAGGAGATAAGAACCCTCCCTCCAGCAAAATTGAAATTTCTCACAAACTTCCCGCGAGCAAAAAATGAAAAACAATAGTGCAAGAACAGGAGGGACCGAGGGGAGAAATTGATATCCACGATCTCTCCCTCGAAGATATGGAACTAGAAATTGACATTGAAAAAATGTTCCCCGATGACGACCAGCTAGAGAGAATTGATCCTCATAACCCTCAGATGGAAATAATTGGGACCGATACCTTTGACGAAGAAGAGACTTTTGCATTTCAAAGCGTTGTTTTTTACAGCGAATCCAAAAAATTGGTTATTGAAAAGAGAGATGTAAAGAATAAGAAAGGGAAATATTGTTCAGAGATAAACCTATGGAACATGCACCCTTCCCAAATCTCCCAGATACACCGAGCAACTGGAGATGCTCTAGAAAAATCTATTATCAACCTTGAAGCAGAGAACGTCGGGTTAAAAGAGTGAATAAAATAATTGGAGGCAACTCTAAAGCCCCTTCCACTGTTGGCTACTGCTTTGGCGATGATCGGGCCCACCGCACCTGCAGCAAAGTTAAAAGGATCAGCAAGCCTTCTCACATCATCCCGAGGCTATGTGGAAAATAATATAAAGAGAAGAATGGAATTAATAGCAGAATATTGGGATATGTCAAAGAGTATGGTCTCTTTTGGAACAAGAGCACATGCTTTTCACGAGTATCTGCAAGCAGATCTCAAGAACAAGAAAGGTTTTTGTACCTCGATGCAGTTGTACCATTTGGTGTTAAAGTTACTGGTATGACGGAATTGAGAAGAAGAGAGGAGGATCTCCCTTCCCCGGATCGAATAAACCAACTAAACACATGCTGGAAAGAAAAGGTAAAAGACCTGAATGGTATCGTTCAAGCATGTAGCTAGGACATATCTAGAAGAGACAAAATATTCAAGAAGCTAACTGAGATAGATCTAGTTGGTAGCACCAATGAAGTCTAATACCTGAAATTGATATCCGACTCGTTGTTTTTAACCAAGCAAGCATTTGATGATCAAGTTGAGATTTATAAAAGACTGTCATTTGAAAATTTCTATGGCATTCTTGAATATGGTGAAGATGATGTGAAAAACTGGCTAGTTGATTATTCAATTAAAAACCAAGCTATTCAAGAAGCATTGCACAACCTCTCTATTGATATAAAGGACTTGGAAAGTGAATTATTCAATATAAAAATCTGGAATAAAATCAATGTGGCGCCCATGAGGAGATACATCGAGGAGTGGTTCAAAAAGGTTGTCGACAAGATTACCAATGAAGGGAAAAGGACGATTGAAATGGTTCCCATAACCGTCGAGGAAAGCCATAAAAGGACATCAACGAGCAAATGACAAGGCATGGGATACCATCATAGTAAGTTCATACTAATCACATTCTTTTGTGTTTGTCAATGTCTTCATCGTCTTCATCCAGTTACTCTACCTCTTTAAATACAAATCTTTAACCGAGGACTGGAAATTTTCTCTTTCTTCTTTTCAGGTCTTGTTGTTTTCCATCGCCGACTTTCTTCTTTCTCCAATCTTGATTCTTGTACATCTTTGCTTTATGGTCCGCGGTAGCCCCAATCCCAGTCACTATGGAAAACACATTTAAATTTCAGAGAATATGTATTGAACTATATATATTTTTACAAATTCCAAGAAATCTATTTTGGGAAATAATCTCAACCGTATTTTGTAACCCATTTTATCTGAATATAAAATATTTGAAGTTGTTGTATGGTGTTTTTCAATGTTAATTTATTTATTTTTTTCGGTATTTTTTTTAATTAACTCATTTTCATGTACAGTTATTGATAGATGAATTCAACCTCTTTCTACAAGAATTTAAGACGCTCTTTGATCCATAGTTAAAAATGCATGATAAGCCTTTTTTTTCCTTGCCCAGTACTTCCATTTAAATAAAAGCTACTCTATTGCAACATCTATAGCTTTCACTCCTTACATTTTACATGTAAGAATAATTTGTGATAGGACATAGTTTTGTGGCGCCCACCCTATACTTAAGAAAGAAATGGGTAGGCCCCTCCTTCTTTCATTCTTCGGGGCCCCGGAAATAGAGTCAATGAATGACGCTATTTCAACATGGCAACTCAGGTGTTGACGTCATGTTCTTGTTTAATATTTCGCATATATTACAGCTTCTTATATTTGAGAATATGCTTCCATATAAAAAATGTTAAGTCATATATTTTTTTGTCTATTGCTTATGGGTTTGAGCAAAATTTGCGAGCCGAAAACACCCTTCAAATTGGAACATGGTTTACATTTGGAACACAAATAATCTATTAAGATACGTTAATATGAATACAATTTAAATAAATATAAACAAAATCTCTTTAAATTTGAACCTAACTTTTTCGAGCTCCAAAATTTGTGAGCTGAAAACACCCTTCAAATTGGAACATGGGTTACATTTGGACCACAAATAATCTATTAACATAAATTAATATGAATACTATTGAAATAAATATAAACAAATTATCTTTAAACTTGAACCTGACTTAGTCGCATTTCTATGGTTGTGGGTTCCTGGGTTAACAGGCTGATAGATCCTCATCTCCATCTATATCGTCACATTATGAGCCCGACTGACCGTCGTCCCTTTCAATACTTAGCCAATTATCTGACCGCAGGGTTCCGAGTTAGTGCTATCGAATTCTTATGCCCCGTGTTTCATGATATACATCTTTCACCCAAAACTTCTATGATTTACAATTCAACCTCGGACTCCTGGAACTCGCAAGCTTCACTATACCCAGGTTCACAAAAGTTTCAAATCATTTATCGCTCCCTTCCATCCCCGCCACATTCCCGCCCTTCCCAATGCATATTCATTATGATTTTACTAGTGACAACTCACCACACAGGTTCGAAAATATTTGCATTAATAAACTAACAGTAGATGTTGTTGTGTGACATACTTACCCCTTTTTCCCTTTTCTTCTTCCCCTCTATTATCCCTTTTTGGTTCTATACTTGGTTGCATTTCTATGATCGTGGGTTCCCGGGTTGGCGTACTGGCAGATCCTCATCTCCATCTATATCCTCACATCACGAGTCTAACCAACCACCATTCCTTTCCATACTTGGCCAATTTTATGGCCGCGGTTTCTGAGGTTAGCACTATTGAACTCTCATGCCCCATGTTTCGTGATATACATCTTTCACCCAAAAATTATGTGATATACAATTACACCCCAGACTCCTCAAACTCACAAGCTTCACTCTACCTGGGTTCACAAAATTCTCAAAGCATTTATCGCTCTCTTCCATCCTCGCCACCTTCGTGCCCTTCCCAATGCACATTAATTATGTTTTTACTAGTGACAACTCAACCCACAGGTTCGAAAAGATTTTCATTAATAAGTGAAAACCGCATTAAACCATGATTTAAGGGAGTCCAATCGTCGTTTCTTTTCATACTTAGCCAATTTTATGTGTTGGTTGTGGAGCCTGATTATCTTCCTGATGCAGAGGTTCTTTGCTTTCAGCCGTGTCTATACCCCATGAAGTATTTACACCCCAGAAGTATGTACACTCTTCCAC